>ML779633.1:201866-253414 GCA_009831015.1 Picea engelmannii | reverse complement strand
TGCATTTGGAGACTCATTCTTCACTTGAGACTTGTGAGGAAGAGAAGAAGGGCGCACCATCTTGAGGAGGAGAGGGTTTGCACTTCATGAGGGTTTTGAGCCAAAAACCCTTGAGGGTTTGAGAGGAATCCTTGGAGCTTGGATCTTGGAGCTAGGTGGATGCATGGTGAGTTCATCCATGGAGCCACAACCATTCTCTTCTGTTCAGGAGCATTTGCATGGAGGAGGGCACACCTGAGGAGGAGGGGCGCACTTGTTTTTCTTCATATGCTCACCAGGAGAGGAGCACTTGTCAGATTGAGGAGAGGTATGATGCATGAGGAGGCTAGAGAGAGGGCGCAAGCTTTCATGGTGAGAGATATTCACTTTCAGCCTCAGTTTATTTATTGTGATCAGTTTTGCTAGGAGGAGGGCACATGGGTTAAGATGACTGGCAGCTACCTGGTAGCAAATCCGCTTGGAGGTTTTGAGCTCTGACAGTTTCAGTGGAGAGGCAACACAGGAGAGGACATTCCTGTGGAGGGGTTTCTTCATTGGACAACAGAAGAGCTTGGGCGCCTCAGTTCAGTTCAGAGGGCAACAAAGGGAGAGGGCGCACCATATTTTGAGCACTTCTTCCTCTGGTTCTTGTTGAAAGTCTCGTGAGGAGCTTGCTATGTATACAGGTTCCATTGTATTGCATTACATGTTGTATCTCTTGCTTTAATCACATTATATAGACATATATCCCAAACTGGTTTTCCCCGGGGGGGTTTTATCCAGGGTCATGTTGACCAAAAATACCTGTGTCAAATTTATGCATGTTTAGAAGTGTAGAACAACATTTTAAAGTTCAATATCTAGAGGTAGTGTTATGTGTTTTAAGATATATTGCATATTCTAACATTGAGACAAGAAAACACTCGCAAGGGCACCTTAAAAGAGCACTTAACCTATTAAACATTGAGCAGAAAGTACATGACAGTTTGTTGTCCTAAAACAGCAAAAGAAGACAGCCAAACAGTTGAAACTTAGAGCCATACTAAGGTCAAGGACAGACCTTAGATGGCAGCCTCATAGGACCTCAGAATTTCAACAAGTATTTGGTTCTTAACAGTTGGAGAGGATCCTCTCATACTCTTGCTATATGTTGATGATATTTTTATTAGAGGGGACGAAAGACTCATTACTAGCTGCAAGGAGAGATTTGCTTCAGAGTTTGAGATGACATATATTGGACTGATAAATTATTTTTTGGGATTGGAAGTTTGGTAGGAGCCTAGAGACATCTTCCTGGGACAGGGGAAGTATGCTTGTGACATTCTGAGGAGATTCCAGATGGAGTATTGTAGTCCCATGATCACACCCATGATTACTAATTGGAAGAATCTTCATGCTTCTGAGTCACAGTTGGTTGATTCCACTTTATATTGTCATTTGATTAGTTCATTAATGTATTTGTTCAATACCGGACCATATATTTGTTTTGCTATCAACACTCTTAGTCAGTTCATGGTGGATCCTAGGAGAGTGCATTGGGTGGTAGAAAAACATGTGATCAAGTATATTTTTGGTAGAGTAGATTATGGTCTAGACTATCGAAGAGGGGATGGAGTTTGATTGGTGGGATATACATATTCATATTGGGCAGTATGTGTCAGTGACAGGAAGATTACTTTTGGATGTTGTTTTGGATTGGGCTCGACAGTGGTGTCTTGATTCAATTGGAAGAAAAATCCAGTGGCTTTGAGTTCTGCAAATTCTGAGTATATGGTTGTCATTCAGGCCAATTGTGAGGCCCTTTGGCTTCGCAAGTTGCTGGTGAGATTATTTGGTGTGCAGTTGAGACCCAATATGATTTACTATGACAATCAGAGTTGTATTAAAATCTCTGAGAATCCATTTTTTCATGACAGGTCTAAGCACATTGAGATTTGATATCATTTCATCTAGGATTATGTTCAAAGAGGAGCAGTTGAGCTACAATACATATCTACAGATGAGTAGGTTGTGGACATACTCACCAAAGCCTTGGGCAAAGGAAAGTTTGTATTCTTCGGGGACAAGCTTGGAGTGGTGAGTAACACCTTCCTCGGTAAGAGGGAGTGTTAAAATAATTAAAAACTACCTAGGAAAGTGTTTCTCATCACCTAGGTGGCTAAGGGGTGAGAAAGTTCCTAAAGTGGACCCTAGTCATTTAATTTATGAGATGTAAATTAAAAGTGACTTTTTGAACTTGGGGAAAGTGGGTGACTTAAGTGATTTAATATCCACCATTCATCTCGTCTAATCTCAACCATTGGATGAGATGACCTTTCACCTTCTCCTCATTGACTTGATTAGGGTAAGGAGGGCACACCCCTTGGGGGTTGTTGAAGCATTTTTTTGAGAGAGCATGAGAAGGGAGAGAAGTCGAGAAAACTAGAGAAGGAGAATTTTTGCAGCTTAGGGCATGCATTCCAAGGAAACCTTGGGCATGAAAATCAATGAGAGACGTATAGCATTAATGGAGGCTGCAGTGTATGGATTTTGAGCAGGTCGTACAACTAAATATTGGCACAGAAATCGAGGAAAGTTACAACACAATTAAGGAGGTCATATTGTATGGATTTCGAAGTTCATACTACTATTTTTACTGCACATAAATCGAGGATAATTATGTGCATGTTTTATGGGTGATTAGCATGATTTCCTAGGTGGTCGTACAACATTTATTGCACAAAATTTGTGCTGCAACATTTGGCATGAATTTTGAGGAATTTTTACAGCAAGAAGGGGCACAAAAATCGATGAGATGGCCTGTGCATATGTAAAGGAAATTTGGGCATGAATTTCGAGGAGTTTGGCTCAGATTTTTAAGTGGAAGATTGGCATGATTTTCGAGATAATTTTGTATTTAATTTCTGAAATTAATCACTATTGTAAAATACATTTTCTTAGAGCTCTAAAAATATTAAAAATCCCTCTCTCACCAGTTTTCCCCTTGTGGGTTTTTCCAGGGTCAAGTTTGACCAAAAGTCTCTGTGCATTTAATTTTATGAATGTGGTGTTGCTGATATAATTTTATTTCTACATTAAATGTTGTTCAGAATCCTCATGTTTCAGTTCTAAAATATTGTTTACATGCTGAGTATTTATGGTTGTCATAAAACTAGGTTTTGGGCATTAAACGCCGATAAAAATCAGCGAGACTTGAAACTGGGTGGGGTCTGAAATTTTACAATACCAAATATTATGAACCAACACCTTGGGAATGATAAAAATTAAATGAATAACAATCCACTTCAAAGGGGAAACATTATTTTACAATATATTCAATGTAAAATATGATATGTAACTCCCATTCCATTAACTTCACCATTTACAAATACAATATATATGATTTCACATAATCCAAAACCTTAATCCATTCTCATCAATAAGATTACATCCTTAATTCCTTAACCAAAATTACAAAACCATGGGTCAAAAAACCATGTTCCAAAACTCCCCAAAAAAAATCAAGGGCTCTACCCACGAACCCTTAGCCAAGGGGAGTTGGTAGGCCCCCTACTACGCCTGATGCAATGAAACTCCCATGAGGATAACCATGCAAATAATATAACACATTTTACCTTAATCTAGTTATAAATGCAAGACATGATGCATTGTTCCTTTTTTCATGACTCTAGTTGTTAATACAACTTGACTGGTTTGGGTATGGAATGTGTAGTATTTAAAATAAGGTTAAGTACTACCTAACTAATCTACATTAATGGTGACAATACCTAACTCTTTTCATATACACTCTCACCCAAGTATATGGTTTTGATGCAATGATTTACCCCTTTCGTACATACCTTACCCTATGAAAACACACACCCCTCTATTATGGTTCATAACTCTATAGTTTTCTTGAATCATGTGACACCCATAATGTCCTTTTACTAATTCCTAGTAACTATCGACTCCCTAACCACAAAAGTATGTTGTGGTGAATAAAATAGCCCACATAGCCTTATACCTATTCTTATTTTTACTCCTAGACCTATAAAGAGGAACAAACAAACCAAAAACTTTAAGAATAGAATTGGAACAACTAGAATTGGATTGTTGTAATTAAAGTACTACTATGGTACACTCACTCCACCCACCATAAAAAAATCAGGTTGGTTCATCTAGGGTTGGGAGATGCATTGGACTTCAATATTTCACTATTTACCGATCCTTTATTTAGTGACACATCTAATTGATCCAATTATGATATGACTTCCCCTATGATCTATACAATTCTATAAGGCCCAAGCCAATGCATCTATAGTTTTCCTAAATTTTTCCAACACTTACTATCATAATGAAAAAATATATCTCCCCACCTAACTAATTGTTCCTAATATTATTATCATACCATGCTTTATGTATCCACTTCTAGACCATCTAGTGGTACCCTACAAGAAAAATATGTTCTTCTAATTGAATCTACATATAAAATATTTCTTAATAGTTCCCAAGATCCTCATGGTAATAGAAACCTACATGCTCGAGATTAAATATTATAGTGACCTGAATAAGTATTTTCCATAGACCTTGTTGAATGGTGTATATTGGTAAGTGTCTCATATCTTTTGAAGTGTTCACACGAGACCACACAGATTCTCTAATCCCGGTCATCACAATTAACTATATAAATGTTTCATCAACTAATATTCAAGGATCTTATTAAACACCTCCACTATACCATTTTCTTTTAGGTATGACATAGTATTGTGATGATGGATCATAAAATGTTTTCCTATCATATCCACAACACCTCCAATAAATTGATACCCCTATTCTCTACTGAGGCTACACAAACATCCAAAATTGGTTACAATATTCTTAAATATAAACCATGTAATGATATCTATCAAATAATCCCTTATCGGTGCATCCTCTACCCATCCAATTAGATATTTTGTTGTCAAGATGATGTAGAATGCCTTGATTATCATGTGAGCAAATGGATCAGCCATATGAAATCAACCACCCACTTCTTGAATGAATCTCTCATCACAAGAAGAAGGTTTCCCACCCATTAACACCCATCACAATTCTTAGCATACTCTTGTGATATATACAAATAATTTCAACCACCATAGTCCCACACATAGAACCTTTCTAATGATCAACATTCCACCATAGTTTCCTCTACTCTACCCATCCTGTGCCTCTCATAAAATTGAATTACTTTCATGATCTGAGAAACTTATGGAGAATTCCATTTGTACTATGTTTTTATAGGTGACCTGCGATCAATTGGTAGTTTATATATCGAAGGAACAACTATTGAGATTAAAGCTAGATGTACTTTTTTGGAAATATCTAAAGTTGAGAAATCCAATTATCTCAATGAAGAAGTTAGTAATTTCTTCCATGGAAAACAAATATGCAATGGGAAATTCATCAAATATCTCCATGACCTCGCCAACCCAAATTTAGGACAAGTTATCAATGCCCATATTTTTTTTATCAAGCTAGACCACTACCTCAAGATCAAACTCCTAAAAGAGCAGAAGCCACCTACAAATATGGCCCTCTAGCACCAACTCATTCACCAAATATTTTACTTTCAGATGGTTTGTGAATAAATTGAATGCTCATTCAAGGAGGTAATGTTGGAATTTATAGAGTGCATACACCATGGCGAGCCCCTCACATTTTGTAGTTATGTAATTATGTTGTCCATGAGATAATTTCCTACTAGAAAAGTAGACAGGGTGATCAATTGTGCCTTTCCTTGGATATTCTATAACTTTCCCTAGCACAATGCTAGACATATTCATGTGTACATGGAAAATAATATCCCAATTAAGAAAACTAAAATCGGGGCCATTACCATCCATTGTTTTAGTTATATGAACCCTCATATCATCCTATTGACCACATAAATGGGAAATCCTTAAAATTTATGTATCATATCTTCCATCAATTATTTCAACTTTGTATAACCTCAAATGAACCTATGGTAGTACTCTTTATCACCCAACATACATCAAAACATTGGAACATTCTCCAGTAGCACAAAACTTACATTAGCTGCAATTTTAGCAGGAATGACCAACAATCCTTCCTTTCATACAATTTTCCCAAGGGATATTATAAATAGGGTACATAAGATACATTTATTATTATTCATAAAGAACTACATCTACCTACATTTTTCCAAAATCAACCTAATTTTAAAGGTATGGTCTTTCAGAAAATTGTACACCATCTAGTCATCCAAGTACGTCTCCAACATTTAATGCATATACTCATAGAATGCAACTATGATATACCATGAGAATATTGTTGGTGTATTATTTAAACCAAAGGGCATAGAATTGTATGCATGGAACCCTGATTTTTTGGAAAAGGCAGTATTCTCCATATCCTCCTCAATCATTCAGATCTCATGATATCTAGAAAAACCATTTGTAAAGGAGTATGCATCATTCCCTGCCATTTTTTTCTAAAATTCCATTACATGAAATAATTAAACTAGGGTTGTGAATGTGGGCATCATTAATCCCATGACATCCCACACAAACAAAGCCTCATTAAGTCAAAAAAATTCAACAAAAATATAGATTATACCTATATTGTTGCTATGTTATGTAACACAATTGGAATGATCCATATAGACTTGTCCAGTGCAAATATCAACCCTAATTCAAACATATTATCGATCTCCTTTTTAAATTTATCCTTATATTTTAGATTCATTCTATATGGTCTCTTTTTTATAAGTTTGGGCCTTAGATTCATCTCTATTTTCATTTCCCCTAAATATCTCACTACAACTATTGATAACACATACACTTGCATTATGTGTAGAAATTTCAACATGAAATTGACTAATAACAAAAGGTACAAGGGGATGTGGGATGTACTAACATAATTGTCATTCTGATCTACCTCCTTCTCAATGGCATGGACATCTACAAATTTGGGACACCGCTTTGGCATGTAAATGCATCTTCCTCCTAACTTTTCAATTCCATGACTTCCATAATAATTCTGAGTTCCACAATATCAACCAACATATTTATGCCTATGGTTCAAGAATCTACATAACCAACTTCATAAATACTCATCTACCTCATCTCTTCGGGATTTTCCTCCAACATCACTAAGACTTTTATCCTTTTCATAAGCACACTTTCTTAATTATCATCATCAAATTTTTCCAAAAATCCTTTCTAAAATCCTCTCATCCTATGCATTTTTTAACACTACGGATGCATCTAAGGATTGTACCTTCTTATGGGGGAATATTGACTAGTGAATATTTTTCATTTCTTCCCAGCACCCTTTTTTAATAACTTTTGATTTTTTTTAAATTGCATCTGCCATTCACATTCAAGGTTCTCTCCATATACCATAGCCAAACTTTACTGATCCAAATTGGATCTACATGCAACCAATGAATGATTAATGGCCCAGATTAATGTAAGTTTCTCAACAAATTAGGAGGTCGTGGATGAAAAAAAAATGAAGTCTGTGGTTTTATAATTTAATTTCATGGTTGTATAAGTTGCATTTCATGGATGTAGAAGTCAAAGTTCATGCAGTTGTAGAAGTTGAATTTCACGGTTTTAGAAGTTGATTTGCATGGATGTAGAAGTTGAAGTTCATGTCTACAAAAGAATATGGTGAGGTATGGAAATGTGGTTTATAATGTGAAAGGCCCCACATTAGATCAATTAACATCCACACCTACACAAAATTCTGAAAACAGAGAGAAATACAAATAAAATAAAATAATCATGAATTAGATTATTATCAAAAAATGACAAAAGAATAAGGGAAGTATTGGAGTTGGGGGGTTGAATAGTTGGGGATTCCTAACCTTCCATCTAATCCCAAAAAATCCCACTCTTATATAAAATCTGTTATAGTGAATTAGAAGGGGTTCCCTAGAAGAATATTGGAAGGAATGCTATATTGAAATTCCTATGAAGTGATTTTAAACAAACAAAAGAGTTGAACTCATTGTAAATTGAAACTTATTGAGAAATAAAAATTGACCATAGCCATTCCATGCTGGAGTTTTTTTTCTTTGGGTTTCTCTAGGTTAAAATATGTGTTCATTGTGTTGAATTTTATTTATTTTCATTGTTAATTTCTCTATTTCATTCTAGTATATTGCTTAATGAATTATAGTTAGAACCTATAGTATTGTATTTATTTCTCAACTCTATTCCCTTGGCCACAACGATTGGCTTCTTCACACCATTCAACTAGAATGCATAGAGTATCCAATATGGATAAATTATATCTATTTCCATATCTTCCATTCCTTAGTTGATTTGATAATTCATACCCCTTGTATTTATCATTTTATTTCCTTCTCAAAACTTTGGGGATTGAGGGAAATCATGGGATTTCCCCATCACTTGCATATTGTCCATTTGCTAGCAGAAATCCACTCCCAAAAACCTATACACATTCTTTATTCATTGTGTCACTTGGAATCCTTATCGTTTTAAACACCCAAGAACACATCATTCCATTCTATTGATTTATTTCATTCCTTAGTTGTAGTGAAGAGATGTTTTTAACCTATAGCCAATCGCATCAAGTTTCCAATTTTTGAAATGATTATTATTATTTTTGCATTAAAATAAAAGAAGAAGTATTCTTTTTGTTGGGTATTTAACAAAGGATTACAATCAATCAACTAAAAAATTGGAACAAAAAATGAGCACAAAAATGGAATCATGTCAATGAATTGACCTACAAACAGCGCACAAACAGAATCATGTCAATGGAATAATTCTTTAGATAATCCATGTTGGTGGTATGGATGGGCCATATACCTATTGTTTATGCATTGTAGTGGTATCATAGAAAACTGATTCCTATTGGAAGGAAGAAGATAGTGGGTGTTCACTCAATTGAAGACATTTCTAGAAGGCATAGAGTTGGTTGTTATTGTACCCAAGATTAGAAAAAGAAGAAGGGGAAAGTAGCACTTAAACCAAACCACGGATGATCCTATAGATACTAGTAGTGTTGGGTTGTGTATGCTTCACTTTCATAATCAAGTGGAAGAGATGATAATACTATTCGCTAAATGGATAGAGGGGAAAGGGAAAGATAAATAAGGCTATAAAGGTGTTGGTGCAGACATAAGAGAGGATTCAAAGTCCAAGTAAAAGAAAATAGAATTGGAGAATGATATTAATAATGAGACTAATATGGTAAAATTTATATAGAGGATAAATAAAGTACCTTTCTATGTAGAAGAAAAGGTGGACATCAAACCATATGTAGGAAAATTGATACCATCAGTTGAACCAATGGCTACAACAAATGGAGGTGTACTTTAATGTACATGAATTCATTGGAAAGCAAAGAATTGCATTTTCCTTCTTGATTTTTGAAGGTCATTCCTTGGCATGGTGGGAAAGTGATGATGTAGGAAGACAATTTGAAGATGAGACACTAGTAATTTATTGGGAAGTGTTCAAAGATATGGTTAAAGTTCAATTCTACCCAACTATTTATGTGGAGAATTGACAAATTGTGTGGCATTATTTCAGGTAGAGGTAATGACGATATGTGCAAGAATTCAGCATCAAGTTTAAAAGAGAAGCATTAAATTGGTATTATCTCTAAATATCCTAAAGATGTTGACGAAATACTTGGGGGATTTGATTCCCTATATTTGGAGACAATTGATGCCCTTCAAGCCCAAATCAAATGATGAAACAAGTTTCCATGAATTTTTCCTTGAAGGGAACAAGCAAAAACTATAGTTTGTAGAGCACAAGAAAAGAAAATGGAAAGATTATTGAAATAGTAGAAAGAACAAGAAGAAGTAGGCTGAAAATAATATTCTATCAATGAAGCAAGAAATAATACCTCCCACCAAGTATTGCAAGTCTTGCAAGAAAAATGGGCTCACCAAGGAAGAGTGTTGGAGATTACACCTCCTGAAGCACCCCAAGAACTTCCAATAGAAGAGAAATAATAAATATTTAGTAGCTATAGATGAAAAATAAAGGGTGGATAGTACTTTATATATTGATGGGAAAATTAGTTGCACTACTAGACAAAATGAAGTAGAATTAGTAAGTCATATTCCTAAGGAGGAGAAGGAGATGACTGAATTATTCACATCAAAATCCATAGTGGAAAAGCTAAAGTGGATTGCATATTTGATCCCAGTTTGCAATGGAATTTTATTTATGAACAATTTATTGAAAATCTTGTCCTAGAGACTCGTGATCATCCACATCCATATCC
The DNA here is from genome assembly GCA_009831015.1 of Picea engelmannii. NCBI lineage: Eukaryota > Viridiplantae > Streptophyta > Pinopsida > Pinales > Pinaceae > Picea > Picea engelmannii. The sequence continues at coordinate 243,184 of ML779633.1, read as the reverse complement.
CTTGGGTTGGGTGAGACAAATGTGGAGATGAGAGTAGTCAAACAATATAGGTTCATGTTTTCCATCAATTAGAACTTTGTAGATGAAGTGAAAGTAAATTGTGTAACATTAGATGTATGTGTATTCATGTTGGGAATCCCATACCTATATGTGATATATGCCATCTTCAGGAGGAGGTAAAACCAATATCGACTTGTCAAAGACGGGAAGGATTTTTCCATAAAGGCAAGCCTAAAATTTCTTATTCAATGCTCACTAGGTAAGGAGAATAAAAGGCAATGCCAATAGATTTGTTGTGTTGTTATTAAGATAAAGAAAGTAGTAAGGAGAGGGTATTGAAGTGTATATTAAGGTATCCATGGAAGGATGTGATAATAAGCAGCACTAGAAACTACAACTCATTAAATCCTACAAGGATTAGTTCCAAAAACCTCAAGGAATCCCACCCAAGAGAGAGGTTAAGCATGATATTCATTTGTTGTCGAAATATTCATTTCCAAACATTGGATTGTATAGACAGTCCATCATAGAAAAAAGTGAAGATAAGAAACAATTGCAGCAATTGTTAGAGAAGTGTTGAGCCTTCAACATGCCCTAAAAAAATTTGCAAATTTTGGGTACCACTTTTTTTAGTTCCTTTTTCATATCCTAAAATCATTTTTTTCTTCTAAGTTTTAATCAATTTTCAAGTAAATTGGTTTTTGCCTAAATCATTTACCAAAGAAAACAGAAAATTTTCTAATTAAGAATAGTCCTTTTACTAAGCCTTTCATTCTTCATCAAGGAACTTTTAAACTTTGATTGGGGGAAACTTTCATTCAAGGAAAAATTTTAATTTCCCCCCTGATGAAAAGTTGAAACCCTCCACAATAAACTCTCTTTATTGGATTTCTCTTTACACTTTTGGTTTTTGAAGTTCACCAATTGTATCATGGTATAAAAGTTCAAATTAACATCATCTACATGTTTTTCAACTTTGAATTGTGACAAACTTTTGAACAACAATGATCAAAAAGTTAAAAGTTTCCCTTGCAAGTGTTTATCAGGGTTGACAACAAACGTTTCTCAAATTTAAAGTTGGAATTGACCTCGATGGAATTTTTAAAAATGCTTGATAATCTTATCACCATGATTTTGAAATTTTTTCATGTGTCAATTACCAAGTTTATCATGAAATTTGAGAAGTGTTAGGAATTGCTCTAGTTTTAAACTTTATATCAAATCCATTTTAAGTTTGAATGTCGATACACTAAAATTTTTACATAGCATGAACCATGCAGCATTGAAAAGTTTACCAAAACTAAAGTGTTGACCCTCCATTGATTCAAACAAAAAATGCATATCGATGATCATTTGTATATGTCTTATTGACATCAACTTCTATAATTTGGTGGTTGGAATTTCTAATTGCATTAAATTTCCAGTATTTTATAGAATCCATTTTTGGGTCATTTAAATCATAATAGTCTATTATTTTATAAACAATTTGATTTCGCGGTATTTTGGGTTCATCGGGATACAATTGATCTTTGTTCATTTGAGTGAATCTATGCTATGAATTGTTGTATGTTTCCATCAAAATTCCTTTCACTGAATTAAAATCCATGTTGAGAATAATTAATTATGGTGTCGGAGAATTAATAAGTGAGTTTAAAAAAAAAAAAAAAATCAATATGGAAAGAGTCAAAATTAAGAGTAACATGGCTCAGTTGGGATTCAGGGTGCATTACAATGTGGTATCATAGCTACAATACCCCAATTTTGATTCCCCATATTAAATAATTATTTTGTTAATTTATGAAAGGCTGGAATTCCCAAACAATTAAAAGAGGCCACCGTGCCTAGGAAATGTAATGGTTTTATCATTATTAATAATAAAATACATCACTCGTTGCTAGAAGGAAAAGGAAAAGAGTTATAGGGGGCTATGATTCCACGAGAGAGGGGGCTTAAGGGACCAAGTATTTTATTATATTTTATTTACCCATAATTTATTTAATTGAGAGAAGTGGTTACTTGAGCTTCTTGGGGAAGGCCATGTGGTTATTTATTTCTACGTGAATATATAAACCCAACTTGTGGGTTGTTTGGGGGTTCTTCTCCATTCACACTTTCACTCTTTCATTCATTGTTGATCAATGATAATTCCCCATTAATTCTTGTTCTGGATTGGGACATGGGGAGGAGAATTGTTGAGGAAGAATCCATTGTTTGTTGGTTGTAGTAGTGATTGGTGTATTCCATCCATGGATTTATGCTTGCATGCCTGAGATGCATTGGCATGTACCATATTTTATTCATAATTGCGAGCCCTGAGAGTCCCAACATGGAGATTCTTGACCAAATGCATTGGAACCCTAGAAGGAGGTGGCCAACCTTAGGGACTATGTGGTAGAGAAGGGGGTCCATTCTCTTCGGTTGTGTAGGTTGGAGAGAAGAGAGTTGGTGTACCTTTTATTGTTGTGTGTGGAGAAACCTATGAGAGCTTGAATGTTGACTAGTTTGGGAAGCTAAGTGACACCCTAGAACAGTGCTTGTGGATTCATAGACCTGGTTTAGGGGTGACATTTTTGTTGAGACTTGGAACAACAATGTTTGTGGTTGGGTGGAACGTCCTTGGTCTGCAGTAAATTCGTGAATCATTTTGTTAAAGATAAGTGCTCTTTGTCATGGTTTCCTTGTTGATATGTTTATTTCCACTATGTATTAATCATTATCTCTAAGAGTCATATTTTATAATATGTTTTCTTGTTGATTATTGTTATGCATGGAATATTTTCCATTTCTCTTATGATTTAGTATGAATCTTGATGATTGCATGTGAGTCTTTCATGCTTCTTTATGAATTAAAAGTCATCAGAAATTTGAAATTGGTTTTGAAGTGTTTAACTTGAAGTAGCATGCCCGGGCCTGTGGGTGGATGGGTATGTTACAGATTGGTATCAGAGTGATTTTACATACAGTGATCCTAGAAAGGCCAATTAATAGATAAAATAAAATTGATTTGCAAAGCCTGCAAGCAAATTGTTGACAAAATGTCAGGAAGAGTACATATGTAATTTGTTCGACAAAATTATTACAATGAATTGGGGAAATTTCCATGGGAAATTTGAAAGGATCGAGCCTAGGAAGTAGAAACAATCAAATTCAGTTCTAATTGGGGAATTTTCAGGTTGTAATGAACGAATTAAAATTTTTCCAAGATAGTCATGGAAGAATTAAGAAAAATCCCTAATTCCATAAAGGAATTGAAGAAAATTCATGCCAAGAATGTCGATCAAATATGCACGCAAGTAATTGCTTGCTTCATAGGTTAAATTGGTGTTTATTGAAGTGAAATTGGACAAATTTAATGGTTGCAGAGTTCCCATGGTGGAAATTGAGGGAAATTGGGAAAAAAACACCAATTTCCACAGAAGAATTCATGAGGAATTCAACGTTCAGGGTCAAATTACAAGTGGGAGGGTCATATGGATTATTAAAATGCCTAAAATTGGACATATGAATCTTAATCATAGCGTTTAATGGCGGCCAAAAAATAAATAGGAATTTGGGCATTTTTGGGCAATTTGTGGAATATTCAAAATTTGGCAAAATTAGGAAAAATTGGGAATTTTTCCATATCGTTGACATCAACGTGACGTGGGGGGCATGTGTTAAATAACATGGCATACAAGTGACATGTACTTCCATGGTTTCAGAGCCACAATGAAAAGTACATGGTGGCATGGCGACATAGGTGGAAGGTGGCTTAGCACCATAGTGGTGGGAAACCTCCTACCTGATGGAACATGGAGCTGGACCCATGGAACTAAATTGTGGGGAGGGGGGGTCAAGTGGGGTTAGACTAACCCAATGCAAGGGGGGCATAATGCACAGATATGTGAAACTTCACCCCTCATCGAAAACTTGGTTAGTTTTTGCATCCCTCTCCCCATTGCGTTAACAGTCGGCGGGTCGGGGGGGGTGTGCAATGTCATGTGGGTCATCAATTGTCGTCGATGCCCACTGCACCTTAACCATTGGATTGTAACTATGTGAAAATTTGTGTTCCAAGTTATATGGGTGTAGGATGGGAATTTCCCATCCCTCCATCTAATACAAAGGCACCACTTGTTAGCTCAGGAATTACGGACCTGAAATATAACAGGTGTACACTAGTGAAGGATAAAGAAAAGAGAGGAATATAGGAAAGAGGTAAGGGTCAACAGGGCAAGGACAACGGTGGCTAATGTATGACATGGAATCCTTGTAGGGGTTCCAAGTGTACTGGGATGCCATGCTATCATCCCATTCAGTGGGTTTTTATTTAAAATTACCATAAATGATTAAAAATTATTGGAAAATTTTAGTGATTTTCCAAGTGTTTAACTTGCAGGCCATTTGTAGAGGCCTAAACGACATTTTTGTGAAGTCAAATTAGAAAATATATGTCCTTCCAAGACATAGATTTTCTACATCCCAAATAATAGATCTCAGAGAGAGATTTCCAATGGTGTAATCCATTCATCAAATGGAGTTAGTATGAGGGATTTACAACCCAAACATCAAAGGGTTAATTTTAACCCCCAGTTAACTTTTGAGAGCCATAAATTTCAGCTCAGAGATCGGATTGGGGCATGAGTATAGTCATTGGAAAGATGATTCAAAGGAGAATAACCTAGAATTATTAGAATTTGGAAAATTGTGACATAGATATTTAGAATTGAGCATAAAAATAACTTGTAGCATTAATTATTAAATTTTTATGATATGCATATTTCTAACAAAAATGGTTTCTTACACATTTTGCAGAACTAGGGGGTATAAACATATTAGTTCAAGATAAGAATGCATATTCAAGAAATGGAGGAAGGAGAGGGATCATTTAGTCATGATAAAGAAGCCAAAGGATAAAATATCAGTGTTGGTAATGCAGAGATAGAATCAAATGGACACAAGGGAAGAGGGGATCAAGAAACATTAATATAGACTATGAGAATCCTAAGAATATAAGTATAAAGATACAAAGCAGACAATGAAAGGATGATAAGAGAAAAAAAATCAGAAAAATTCTCAAGTGATGCAAAGCCTAAATCAATTGCAAAGGCAAACAAGGAATGGATCAAACTCAAGACAAGAGGAAGAGGGTAGATATCATGAAATAAGAGATAAACACAGAAGATTTGGTTATTCAAGAAGTGCTAGAAGAAATGATAGACATCACTCACCTCCTTACTCAGCAAGGAAATTTTAAACATTTGAATATTCCATAAGTAGTCCATAGGTGTCTCCTGTTATGAACCAAAGAGGAAAACATGAATTGGATAGTTTGCAAGGAGAGTTGAGGAAGCTTAAGCCACCATCCTTTGATGGTGAAAGAGAAAGGGAAGATAATGTTGAAGCATGGCTACTTGGACTCAAGAGGTATTTTCAATTTCATAACTACTCATCAAACCTAGAAGCCAGAATTTCCACTAACCATTTACATGGAAATGTTATTATGTCGTGGGATCAACTTAAGCAAGTTGAGCACATAAATGTGTTAGGGACATAACCTCCCTAACCCCTCACGTAGGTAGAATAATATATTTTCCATGTAATAAAGGAAAATATTAATAAGGCCTGGTAATAAGGAAGAATAAGTCAAATGTAAGAAGACCTAATAGAGGCTTCTGCTTCTAGAAGATATTCCTCTAGATTGTTCTTTTAGTAGATAGATTTAGTATAAATAGGAGTCGGGGGTATGAGAAGTTTTTATCTTGAGAATTATTGTAATAGAGTGTTTCTCTGGTGGAGGTTACCCCCTCAAAGAGGCAAGTGAATGTTGTTTCCTATCAATAAAGGTATTGTTCTACTGTTATTCTCCGCAATATTTTGTTTTCACCTATTATAATAGATCATGTACCTTACAAGTGGTATCAGAGCACTTTCCTTAGAAGAAAATTGTGGGTTATTTTTTTTAGGGTCAAGACGTATTCTGGTGTCTTAAATCTACAAAGATCTAACGTTCAGTGTATAAATCTTCGGCCGGGGAAGCATACATGCAGTAACTACAAGTGGTACTTAAGAACACATTGCTTTCCACCCTTGTAAACCTTGTTGGTAACCCTTTGAGTGGTAGCGCATCAGACAACACCTATATGCGAATAGACCTAGATATCCTAAATCCCTCCATAGATAAATCGATTAGCCGCTTGATAGATATAGTACCACCGAGAACACCACTCACGAATATACTCTCTATTACATGGGTAGTCAGGTAGTACGGCTAAGGGCATGGTATAGCCTCCTTAGTTGGTGCCTTGAGATATTGGGTTGAGTACTACTGTTGGACCCCACACATATACCAGAGAGAAATAGCAAAGGGAAAACCCTGAATACACTAACCCTTGTGACAAAAAAAAAAAATAGAAGAGATGTTGGGTTACTTTGGCTAACCCAGGTTCTAGCTATAGGATTACCAACAAACCCTTCTACCATCGGCCCTTCTGGATACCAGAAGGAAACACAGCGCACATAGTGCACTACACGGTCTCACCTGAGATGGATTTTATAGGTGGCCGCAAGACTCAGATGTCTGCAACCCTAGGATGGGATTTGTTTCTCTCTCTGAGACATTCAACCTACTTATTATCAACCTTCAATCCCTCATTATATTTTACCTCGAACCAATGTCACCATTATTCTAATAGTAATTCATTAACCATTATGACCGCATGTATTCAATGACAAGAATTTATCTACTGTAACACAAGATTATGATCTAATTATTATCTCTAATATTCATTCATTCCATGTTATTCTATAGATTCCATCAGCTTAACCTTGCTGTGTAGTTTTCATTCCTTTATCATATAACATATTCATCATAAAATCTCATTAAATGAAATGAAATCACAAATACTGCACATAGTCACATAAAAACATATATGTACCATGGTTCACCCCCCCTGGGGCTACATCCACAAATATTTGTCGCTTTGGCTCTTTATTCATCTTTCGTGAAAAATGTAGTATTGTGCACTGTACAATCCTTCCTTCATTATTGTCGATCTCCATAGATTGCAATAGTTCTCACTTACACCGAGAAACTATCATCAAAACCCTAACAAATAATATTCGAACTAACTACAGAGTGTCAACAATCGATTGATCCATTGATCAACTGATCCCCCTTCTACAGTCCTAATACATTCTACTTATACAAAAATGGGACAAATCCCTTACAAAAACCCTAACCCTAAAAGGATTAGGTTTGTCCACTTTCTCCTTCACTTCATCTTAGCTAGTCCTCAATCCAACCATTGCTCCAAGTTGGTGCTTGTCCTTTTTCCAACTGCTCTGCAGTGGTTTGTCCAATTTTTAACTTCTTTTCTTGTCACGGGTTTTCCCTTATTTCTGGAACTATCTTAATTCCTTCAAAACTTCTTTGATTTTCCCCAAAATTGGCCTGCGCCAACAGGCCCCCAACACTGAGATCGTGACTTGTCTCGAATCACTCACAGACTCCTGCATCTCTTACTGCCTATGCCACTGCTTCGTACATCTTTGTTATCCATTGGCATTACTCATGATCCTAGATACTCTTCTCTGTCATGGATTCTACCATCTGTGCAGTGAATAGGGTTCTTAATATTTCTCCCCCCTCCAATCCTATATGTTCAATGTGCACTTTTTTTTGTCAGTCTCAACGACCAACTGCTCCACCTTTTCTTGCAGGGGATCCAACTGATCATGTCTTGTGATTTTCTGTGGCTGCACCGTTTTCTCTTATGCCTGTAGGTTCTTCATTTCTGTGGCAATCTTGATTTTCTTCGGCAGTGACATTGTCCTCGGTCACTGCTTGACATCTTCCATTGCTGCATGAAATTTATCTTCCTTCCCTTGCAACTCTTGTAGGATCCCATCCTCTAATAGTTGTGTCCATAGATGGGCGCTCTTCTCTAGCACTTTTTTCATTCTATGTAATTCTCTATGCGATGTTCTCTGCAGATGTTGTCACGTCTTTCTCTATTTGCGCTCTGAATTTTGGAGGAGTAGTAGGTATTGCACACTCCTCCAATTCCTTGATATTATCTTTATATTGTTGCAGAGTCTGCACTATCTTCCTCATATTCTCTTTCGAAGACGCTTCCTGTAATGTGTTTTCATAGATGGCCTGAAATGCTAAATTTATCTAGTTCTCCATCTCATCCACTTTTTGTTGCGCCATATTTTTCTCCTTCCCTTCTTGGTTGATGACTTCCTTCAATATAACATTCTCCTACTGTGCTAACTATAAATTTGTCACATCAAACCTTGCTCTGGACTGAATCTACTGCGCGACATTAACTTGTAATTTATACAACGCCTTTGTTGGAATCTTGGGAAATGCCAAGTCCAATGTCTATATGTCCTTCAAGGGATTTTTTTTTGTTTCCTCATCAATGAACAACATCTCCAGTGTTATGATAAAATTTTCACTACCCTATGTTGTAATATGCACTGTATCTCCAACAGGTGCTCCTTATCTAGTGGGTGTTGGTTTCTCCTTCTATTTTTTCTCTTCCCTATTCCTCAACTGACCAGTGCAGTTTTTACCTTCTATACTTTCTCCAGAATTGAATCCCTATGATTCTCCACATTTTCCCATACCTCTTATAGTTTATCTTCAACTTTCATGGATATCAGCTCCACATTTTCTGTTGTCAATGATGTTTCCATTGGTTTTTTGTGGGCCTTCACCTTCTTCCTGGAGCCACTCACTTTCTCCCATGTCCTTTTTCTTTAAGCATCTAATGGCTCGGGTACCTATGGAATTTATGTATCTCTGCATGTATCCTACACCCTTTCTTCTTCCATAGATGTCTCTTGTGCCTCTGTTTTCACTTCTTGTGCGTGCACTTGTTCTGTTCTTTCCCTTGGTTCCTACTTTGTGTATAGTGGACCTTGTTTAGGACCATGTTATGAATTCTTTTGTATCCTTCTTTTATTTTGAATTGGGATGATTTCCCCCACTTTACTTGTTTTTGACTTCATTTTTCTTGCTAGTGTCATTCCTGCATGTCTGTTACATGGGGACTGTTCTACCCTGCGTATGAGTTTGTACCTCTAGTGTTGTTCTTGGAGTATCTAGTACTTTCCACTCCTCATGCCACTCTTGGACCTCCATGTGGATGTCTTGCGTCATCACACAATACTTCAGTTGCAACCACTCCTTGGTTGGATCCCTCTTTGCCTATAACCACATACTATGGCACAATGCCTGAAAATTCGCCATATGTCCAAACTCCTAGACATTTTCTAGGGAGATCCTCTATGTATCTGCCAATCTATTCTGGATGTCTGTTATTTACAAAGTGAACATGTCATTGTTGATTTTCTTTTCCTTGGGATGTGTTGTGCTTCGCAAGGACGTGTAGCGCATTGTGCCACATTTTCCCGTCCTTATCATGAACAGACTGTATGTGGGTTATTTCCATCCCACCAATGGAATGAGGATGAGTAACCATGAATAATGGAACTCAAATCCCCAATCTTTTTCATCCTTACAATATTCTAGAAAGGAATTTAGTAAATAAGCGGCCCAATTCATTGAACTCCCCTTCGCGCACTGCATTGCAGCTTCTACCACTCCCGCTAGTACCTCCTCTTTTCTACATGTGTGCATTAATTTGAAACCTAATAGACTTGTTGCAAATCGTGTCACAGGATCGTTGATGTCACTGATCTTGATTCCTATGTTGCCTCTCTTTGCGCCATACTTCACCTTTATTTCATCCAAGATGGATTTTTCCCTCGTTTTTTCCTCTAAATACTACTTTGGCTTCTCCCCATCCGTGGGTAGCCCTGTGATTGTTGCAATTAGGTAAACATTGATAGGCACTGGCCTATCCATCTAAATAATTCCCCCATGCACCCTTTCTAGGAGTTTCTTGACACATCCATTGATGTGTTTACCATGCCTAAAGTGCGGTATGTCCAAAAAATTCATGATGCCTGTGTTTTATAACCATAGGATCCACTACGCAGGATCCAACAATGGCACGCCTGATGAACCCTCTCCCCTTCTCTCCAAGTAGCTTTGTGGTTCCAAGTCTAGTAATTTCACTACGTCCACCACGTCATGGTCAGAGTATTTAAGGGCATATACTCCTCCCACCATTTAATCATCAGCCTTCACTCCCTTAGGGATTTTTGGCATCACTATGTATAAGTTCGCCTATGTGTGATGTATGCCTTGCGCACTTCTCTATGCTCGTGCCTTCTTCTTCCTTTGTGGGGATGATACCCCAACTGTTGGTATATCTCAATGCTTTGTTTCCTACTCTATTTCTGGATCTAGGCCCTATTGCATTGACTCCATGGCATGTTCTCCTTGTTGTGTCCCTTTTCCCCTGGACACATCATATTTCATCCCTTTTGCATCCTCCTTCGACTGTCTGAACTCCTGTGTTGTAATTTTCTCCTCCTCCACATGCATCATAGTCGGCTCATACTATGGTGTGTGGTTCCCATCCATATCCAAAATAGTGTGCATCTTTTGCGTTCATGTTTCTGTCGCTCGAGTACCGCTTCTTATGTTCTTCCTGACCTTTCTCGATGCTCCAATGCATGGTGGCGACATCCTGGTGAAATTCAAGTTGTTGATCTCTACATTTATGATGGCACTCATGAATTCTCATTGTTTCACACTTAGAATTTGTTCTTAGCATAAAAACACAAATGACCATATTTCCCCCCTTTTCTGACTTTTATAGCAGGACGACGAAATGACAAGTGTTCTACACTGACATCTTTCACTTTTTCACTTTTTCCTACGTGCTCCATTTTTTGTGTCTGTCAACTATTTTCCTGCATGCAGTGTATTCAACATTACTTTTTCTACAATGAACTTGTTAATGTTAACAATTCTATTACATCAAAACCTCTAATGTTATCTTATCTTTTTGTATTTTTGTTAATTTTCTTCTTTTTATGGATTTTTGTCTTTTTCTTCTAGCATCTACTATATACAATATGTACAATCATATATTCTCTTTCTATTTTTACCTCAAGTTGTTAGGTCGACTGTCTTGATACAGTTTCATTTGACTTCCATTCACTAGTCCTCTAATATTCTTCCCTACAATATCTGTCAATTACACAACACCTCCATTTGTGATGGCCTCTACTTGATAAGGCCCTAACCAGTGCTTATTGAACTTCCCAAGGTGTTGTAAATACTTGTCGTCATAGAGGAGAACTAGGTCTCCTTCATAAAATATTTTCTTCTTTATGTGCCTATCATGCCTAGCTTTATCCTTTTCTTTCTGTACTTCTTGGTGGGAGCCTGCTAAAATTCTATCTTTTTCCAACTCCATCAATTGATCCAATCTTTCCTGCGCAACACCGTCTTGTGTCATGTTGGTGATTGTTGCAATATGTAGAATAGGTATTAAATAATCCAATGGAACCGCTCCTTCCTTCCAAATCACCAGTATGAATGGTGTATGCCCTATAAGCTTCTTGCATGTAGTCTTGTAATCCCATAACACTATTGATACCTTCAAATCTCAATCATCCCTATTCAGATTGCAAATCTCTGTCAATGAATTCTCTAAAATATTGTTAAAAGCTTCTACTGTACCATTTTCCTAGGGATGGTAAGGTGTGATCTTCTAATGATATATCTCAAATTCTTCTGTCATAGCTTTGATTGTACTGTTAATAAAATTAGTCCCCTGATCACTCCACAAAATTCTGGGACATACAAATATGGTCACCACATTTTCAAAGAGAAACTGCGTTGCAATCCTTCACTGGGGTCGCTTCTTCCCATCTGGTTAAGTACTTTGTCACATTGATGATGTATCTGGATCTTGATATCCTTGCTGGTATATTAATAGGTCCAATTAAATCCACAACCCATTTATCAAAAACCTGTAAAGTTACTTGGGGCATAAGTGACATTTCCTCCCTTCTGGATGGTTTTCCTACCCTCTGACAGACATCACAGGTCTGACAGTATTCCTTCATCTCCGTATCTATTGTAGGCCACCATAATCATGCACATAGCACCTTCTCTGATGTAGGATTTCTTTCATAGTGCCCTCCAACTATCCCTTCATGTTCTTTTGCTAGAACCATAGAGCGTTCATGCTCCATCACACATCTTCTCATAATTCCATATGCCCCTAACTTGTATAAATGCACTACAATCAGCTGATAGTCTATAGCGCACACTACCAATTATTTTTTCTCTGCGATAGTAAATTCCTTGGGAGCCATTCATGTGCTCAAAAATCAAACAATGTCAGCAAAATAATCATCAACAATCTGAACAGAAAATAAATTAGCATCAGGAATATTCTCCTCCAAGTTCTTTATATCCCCTCCATTAGTAATTCTTGATAGATGATATGGTCCTGCATTCAGCTTCCCTAGTTTTACTATGATCTCAAAATCATATTCATGAAACAATAACAACCATCTACAGATCCTCCCCCCCCAACAATGGCTTGTTGACTAGGTACTTTAATATTGAATGATTTGTAAACATCTTAAAATGTTGACCCAATAAATGATGTTTGAACTTTTTTAAGGCATATACCATTGACATACCTTCCCTTTCTGTAGTGTTATAGTTCTGATCAGACTCTGACAATTTTCTACTAGAAAAAGATATTTGGTGATCAATGTCTCCTTGACCTGGTTGTGTTAAAACTTCTCCAAGTGTAATGGATGAAGTGTCTACATGCACATGAAATTCCTTTGTCCAATCTAGAAAAATCAAAATTGGTGATGTCACCATCTTCCTTTTTAATGTATCCAAGCTTTCTTGGAATTCCTCATTCCACTAAAACTTGATATCTTTCCTTAGTAACTTATCCATGGGCGCAGTAATCTTTTCATAACCCTTTATGAATTTCTTGTAGTACCCTATGTGGCCCAATGTTTCTCTAAACTGGAGCATTGACTTTGGTGGTGGTAAATTGACAATAACAACAATCTTTGCAGGGTCTACTATCAAGACATGTTTTCATACAATGTGTCCAAGTAGGATTCCAAATGGTGTACTGAATATACATTTCTTAATGTTCAAGGAAATATGACATTTCCTGCGTATTTATAACATTAACCTCATAATTTCTACATGGTCCTTTAATAAACTAAATAATGTCCAATAATCCAAATACACCTCTAAAAACTTATGTATAAAATCCTTGAATGTAGCTACTACTACTATGGAAAATATTATTGGTGCATTCTTTAAACCAAATGGCATTACCATATACTGATATGACCCCCATTATGTTGTAAATTTTGTTTTGTACATGTCCTCTGGAGCAATTCTAATATGATGGTATCCTGAAAATCCATCTGTGAAGGAGTAGACTTCTTGTCCTCCCACATTCTCTGAAACTTCATCTATAAATGGAGTAGGAAAAGGATCATGCAAGCATGCATCATTTAACTTTCTTAGATCCACACATATCTTGATTCCTCCAGTCTTCTTTTCTTGGACCACCATTGGACTAATCCACTCTGATTCTTCCACATGCTCTATGATTCATGATTCTAGCATTTTGTCAAGTTCTGCCTTAACCTTTTTCTTATATATGGGGTTTAATCTATATGGTTTCTATCTCATTGGTCTTGCATCTGTTCTGAGGGGTATCTTCATCTCTCCAAGTTCTCCTGCTACCCCTTTCATCTCTGAAAATGTGGTTGGGAATAAATCACTATATTCCTGTAGTTATTCAGTTATATTTTCCATTGTCTCATTGTCCCAGTAATCTCCTATGTTGGCTATCTTTGGATTCTCTTCAGTCCCAATATTGACCTTTTTAATCTTCATTGGTGCAGTAAATTCTTCTGATTGTAATTGGGGTCCTTTTAACCCTCTTTCTCCTTCCCTTTATACTATATGTATGTCACATGGGTTGTCTTCTACTTCCTCATCCTCTGTGACATGATAACAGTAAACTAATTGTTCAAGTGTTTCTTTCCTGAAATATCTGTCCATTTTCACTGAATCTACCCCATACTCTTCAAATATCTTCCTTTTCATCCTCTGTAATGCCAGATCCACCCATGGATTCTCACTTTCAAATGAAAACACCTTAACAAAATTATGTTGCACTATGCCCTAACTCATAGTTTTTCTATGCAGTTCTTGTTCCTTGTACCAGTTACTTGGTATTTCTTCTAATGTGTGAATAAAGTAATGTATATGTTCCCCTAGTGGTACCAATATCTAGTTAGTGACACAATCATTTATATGATGTCTTGGGTTCCCTCTTCCAACATACTTTTGTAAGGGTCTATCATGTTGGCTCCAACCAAATCTTATGTGCATCAGTCTCTTACACTGATACCAGTCCTGAATTACCTCCTTATGTGCACCCCACCATCGTAAAGTTGTGTCTCTCAATGCTAAATCCAACACTAATAATATATGACTGTCCAAAACCTCTTATTCAAACCCTGTCAAGAAGTTTTCTAAATTTTCTTCTTCAGTATATGTGGGAAACTGTCTTAGTTTTGTGCCAACCCATCTTAATGCGTGTGTAATTCTGGTGCACCTCCTAGTAGAAACTTCATGCAATATTTTTTGATAGTTTTCTACTTCAGTATATGAATCTGACATGTTGGAAATGATACTCCTCCAACTGATTACTCCATCTACAGTTGGATTCACATAGTCTTCCTCTCGCGCAGTAGTTCTATACAATTGGTTTACATCATCCCCTAGAACACTGCCAGACATAGGTTGTACATATCTTTCACAATATGAGGGATCTAAAGGTACTACTACCCTAAATTTCCTAGCTTCAAATATCATCTTCCTCATCTTTAAATTAATGATGGATTGATTTTCAAAGGCCCAATCAATACCCAAAAGTGATGGAAATGGTATGGACTCATCCACCATATCCATTACTTCAAAATATGTTGTGGTGTGCACACCATTTAAATCCACTATGGTATTCTTCATTCTACCTATAGGAATAACTCTCTGTTGGTTTTCTATCTTCAATTGGATATTGGAATACCCAAGTGTAGGTTCTCTGATTGCTTCCCAAGCTTTCTTTGGAAAAATCCTAACATTTGAACCTAAGTCTAGGATAATGTTTCTCATTTTAAAGTCTCCTATATTTTCATTCAATATGAACTCTCTACTGGTTCTTTTCTTTTCATGGATCTGATTAATGTTCATTGGTTATGTTCCTATCCCTTCTCCTATGCTATATTTCTCAAGCATATTTCTAAAAAAATCCATGGAATTCTTATCATTAAGTAATTTGAAGCAAGATTCTAGGAAATTATTTAAGTTACTTACTTTCTCTGTTTTCTCTCATTTGTAAGTATGATCCAAGGACTGAGGCATATAAAAAATAGGAGTATCATACCTTTGTGCACTATTTGATGTATGTCTTCGTTCTCCTTCAAGAACTCCTTCTTTTCTTCTTTGAAAGTTTTCTTCTCCTTATTTGCATCAAATTGTTGTCGTGGCTGAGTGTTCTTATGAATCTAGCACTGAGATTCCTTCTATTGATCATGTGCATCTGCTCCTGTCTTGAATCCTCCTCTAGTCATTATATTGATGTTCCTCCCAGGATCCCTTATTTCTGCAGCGATCCACTGAACATTCTGGTTTTTTAAATTCCTCTTCTCTTGGAGCTTCGCCATTAACTTTGGGAAATCTTTTGTCACATGATCTGTTGCGCGATAGTACATACATGTTGTTGTTGGTTGGGTACAATCTCTGGCATAGTGTCCTTGCAGCTGACAATTATGGCAGATAATAGGCCCTCTACCTCTACCCATTCCTCCTCTTCCTCTACCTTTGAATCCTCCTATGTTCCCCTATGGATCCATGTTTTGTTGATGATATTGTGCTGCCTAATTATACTGCGGGGTTTGCTGAAATTGTGGCACTTCTTGGAATTGTTGTGCATTGGAAAACTGTGGCGCAGTCTGTCCTACCATCAATTCAGACTACATATTATATTCATATGAATTTATTTCATTCATTAAATCTAGGGTTCTACAATTCTTATCTTCATTTCCACTTACTTACAAGAATTGCAGAAAGTATTCTTCAGTTCTATCTTGTACTTCTACATCCTAGGGAAGTGATAAGGATCATTCCCATGTGTCTTTCATATTTCACACTAAGGCCCTCCTGTAGGCAATGGATTTGGTATTCCTAATCCTAGATACTGTGCAAATGTTGAACACTCATTCTCGTGATGTCCCTCTGATATGCATAGGGTACACCACACTGCTTCTCTTTTCTCCCTACTTTTATTCTAGTTTAATTACACTGTCAGGTTCTTCAAGTCTTCCTTTAGCTCATCTATAGTTGGATATGTTTGTTCATATTGATTCTCCTCTAACTGCATTGATGTTTGCAGTGCCTCTGCCTAGTTTTGAAATTTATGTTTTCTCAATCGATATTTGAAATGTGGTAACAGAGAGTTTATAAACAATTGTTTGTGTTGCATGTCAAAAATGGGATACTTCAGTTTACCTTTCAATGTCTTAAACTTCTAATCAATGTCCCATACATATTCTCCTGGTTTTTGTCTAACCTCAATCATCTCATTCATGAATTGATCCTCTGATTTTGGCCATTAAAACTCAGTGATCGATGCATGTTTTATCTCTGCTAATATTCCCAGTGCACACTATGGATTGTTTATTGTGAGGTTCATGTACCAATCTAGCATGCGGTTTCTAAATATTATTGCTAACTGTGCTACTTTTGTTGCATCATCAATGATTCTTTTTTATTCCCATATTAGTTCACATACAAATAGGTGCTTATCTGGTTCTTTTGTTCCATCCCCATGGAATTATGGTAGTCTTATCATTGGATCTACACCTTCCATTGTCAAATGTGTTGTACCTGCTCCGCGTGGTACTACTATCTGTGTATTGTTGTTCGGACTTGAACTCCCATTGGTATTGATAATGGTACTTCCACTTGTACCACTACTTGTATTGTTTCTAGTACTTCCACTTGTACCCTCACTTCTATTTTGATCTCCTGGATTCTTTTGACTATCATTCACTGGTTTAGTAAACAATTATTTCTTTGTTGATGTGTTAGTCATACATGGGATTGTAGGTTCTACACTGATTCAGATCTGGATAGGGGTATCTACTTCCTCTTTGGATCTCTCTCCTCTAGTCTTTCATTCATATGTGGAATGCAGTATTTCTTCAATTTTCTCCATAGCACGGAGATCCTCTACCTCCTCTTCATCACCCTCTAATCCTTCCCTCTCGACTACTACTCTTTTCTTCCTATTGAGCTTATACTGGTAGGGTTTTCCAATGTGCATCATTCCTACCTTCTGCGTAATTTTATAGATCTCCTCTTGATCCATCATAATGGGATCTTTCTCTTTACCGGGCTCTTCTCTATCCATTTCCCCCTCCATCTCATATCTTCCTCAGGTTTCCCCTAATCCCCCCATGCACACAGGGTAGTTTAGTTGTCTGATTCCATAGTTAATACCCCTTTATCATGCAATAGTCTCATGATGTACCTTCCCCTTGGACCCTTAAGAAACTCTTGTTATGATACACTATAATATTTCGATGTATCTACTGAAAACTCAGTGATATACCCCACTACAATGTTGTCTAGCCAGAAATCTACTGCGTGTGTGAATTGTTTATTCACCCTTTTCAACCGCGCGATACTTTGTTCTCTCCAATCCACTGATATAACTCTATTTGTCAGATGGGTATCTTTCAACCGGGTTATCCACTCTTACAATAGCATGGGAAACTCACTAAATAAACTTTTGTGTATTTCACTGAATACGTATCTCTCCATATATTGTCTTGACTTAAACCTAGAGCTTCTATTATCTTTGTGGGTAAACTCTAGTTCTTGAACTTCCAACCATCTTTCAATCTCTTCTTACATGGGATTCCAACCTACAAGCATTCCCCTTTCTTAAACCTTCTCGTTATAATTTGTGATACATCCCTCCCAATCTAATCTTCTAAGTTCCAACCGTTAATGGAACCATTGTTGGGTTACTTGGGATGACCCGGGTTCTAGATATAGGATTACCAACAAACCATTCTACCATCGTCCCTTTTGGATACCAGAAAGAAACACAGTGCACAGAGCGCACTATGCAATCTCACCCAAGATGGCTTTTATGGGTGGTTGCAACACTCAAATGTCTACAACCCTCAGATGGGATGTGTTTCTCTCTCTCAGACATTCAACCTACTTATTATCAACCTTCAATCCCTCATTATATTTTACCCCAAACCATTTTCATCGTTATTCTTATAGGACTTCATTAACCATTATGACCGCATGTATTCAATAACAAGCATTTATCTACTATAACACAATCTTATGATCTAATTATTAGCTATAATATTCATTCATTCCATGATATTCTGCAGATTCCATTATCTTAACCTTACTGCGCAATGTTCATTCCTTTATCATATAGCATGTTAATCATAAAATATCATTAAAGTAAATTAAATAAAAAACACTTCATACAGTCACATAAAGGCACGGATGTATCATGGTTCACCCCCCTGGGGCTACATCCACAAATATTTGTCACTTCATATCTTTATTCATATTTCATGGAAAATGTAGTGTTGTGCACTGTACAATCCTTCCTTCATTACATTTTATCTCCACAGATTGCAATGGTTCTCATTTACACTGAGAACCTCTCATAAAAACCCTAACAAATAATATTCGAACCAACTACAGAGTGTCAACAATCGACTGATCCATTGATCAATTGATCCCCCTTCTACAGTCCTAATGCATTCTACTTATACAAAACTAGGACAAAGACCTTACAAAAACCCTAACCCTAACCCTAAAAGGATTAGTTTTTTCCACTTTCTCCTTGACTTTGTCTCGGTTGGTCCTCGATCCAACTGTTGCTCCAAGTCTTGTCCACTTTCCAACTACTCCATGACAGTTTGTCCACTTTCTAACTTCTTTCGCGACACAGTTTTTCCCTTATTTTCGGAACTGTCTTAATTCCTTCAAAAATTATTTGATTTTCTGCAAAATTGTCCTACGCCAACAGAAGACAATATCTATTGCCGTGCAACTTTACCTCCTACATTTTGGTTGCGAAATTACTCCACATTTTTTCCTGATAAGAATTTGGGCCTTTCAACATTGTAGTATTCTTCAGATTAGGGTATAACTCCCTTGCACGCTTATTTGAGACCTATCCCATTTTAATCTTATTTTCATCCTAATCACAGTGATACCTATCAATTTTTATCCTTTTTTTATAGTGTTCATGACCCCCTTTCTGACACCCCTACTTGGGACATAGTCCATGGGACTCCTCTTTTTGTCCAGATCACAGTGATGCTTATCATTTCTTAGCCTTGTTTTTTCATGGACCCACCCTCCCTTTTCACCCACCTTTCTTTCCCACCTCTTCCTATGTTTTCCCCTCACCATGGCTAACACTCGCAATCAAGACCTTGAAAACCACATAGATACCCACATTGAGTCCAAAATGGACCACCTGAAAGATGAATTGAAGAAGGACCTCAATTCCCACCTTGTCATCCATCTTGAATCCCACCTTAAATCTCGAATTGACTCATTTGTTACCAAGGTCCTTGAAAAACTTCCCATTTCTAGAATTCATTCCTCATCTGATCAACCTTCTAACCTCGAAGGTACCACTTCCTCTAGTTCCCAACAGTTTCATTCCAACCATTTTCATCATGATCTATGTCTTCCACAAGTGGAGGTGAACAAATTTGATGGCTCGGATCCCATTGGTTGGATTACTCAAATGGATCACTACTTCTTCTTGCATGGAATCACTGATGACTTGGACAAGATTCATTATGGTGTCCTCTATTTGGATCCTAAACATTGGAAATGGTGGAAACGGTGTCGCAAATAATGCCAAGGATATATGGCTTGGACCCAATTTGTGGCTGATATTTATGACCACTTTGACACTGATACACACTCCTTGGGCCATCTGACCAAATTGAAATAGTCAAGTACAGTGGAATAATTTATAGCTACATTTCATCAATTGGCTTTCAGAATAGAGGCAATGTCTGATTCTTTTTTCCATGAATGTTTTATCAGTGGCTTCAAGGATGGTATATGAGCCCAATTCCTCATGACTCGCCCTCATACTTGGTTGGAAGATACTCAACATGCCAAGGAAGATCAACATGTTGTTTTTTCCCAACACCGCAAACATTCTTTCCTTATTTTACCTCGCTCCTCCACTCTTTCCCCTTATCCCATCCCTCTCAAGATCCAAAAATTAACCCAAACAAAAATGGTTGAATGCCAACTCAAATATATTTTCTATAATTGTGATGAAAAATATTTTCTGGGGCTGAAGTGTAAGGAACATAAGTTATTCGTGGCCATCTCTTAGGATGTTGTTGAAGATGAGATCAAGGCTTCTCATGTAGTTTAGATACCTGAGCCATCTCCTATCACTCCACCACCTGATCCACCAGAAGTTGAATCGATCATTTCCTTGAATGAACTCACTGGCTTCTCTACTCCCCAAATCCTCAAGCTAATTGGCTACATTAAAAACCGGAAGTTCATCATCCTAATTGACAGTGGTAGAACTCATAATTTTATTCATCGACTCATTTCTAGAGAAACCCATTTCTATATTCATGCAATCAACAATTTTCAAATCATTATTTCCAATTGAGGTTCCATGAAATGTGGGGGACGTTGTGAAACTGTGCATCTCTAAATTGGCTAGTACAACCTGAAATTTCATATGTTTACTATCGACATGGGTGGTTGTGACATCGTGTTAGGTGGAGAATGGTTACGCACTATCGATCCCATCCTCATATATTTTAAGTAATTGACCATGCATTTTCAATAGGACGACCAACAATATAAGTTCCAAGGAATCATAGCAAGCTCCCTTGAGATCATCAGTTCCCATCGAATGGAAAATCTCCTCAAAAAAGGTCTTTCTAACATTATTTCCAAACTCAATGCCATTCAAGTAGTTGAGACACCATCTGTGCATCATGACCTTCAATCTAGACTTTCCAAACACAACATTATTTTTTCCATTCCCCATGGTATTCCCCCTTCCTGTGGTGTTCATGATCATTCCATTCCTCTAGTCTCAGGCAGTCTTCCTCCCAATGTCTACCTGTATCATCATCCCTTTCCCAGAAGAATGAAATTGAGAAAAATATTCAAGAATTTCTCGACATGGGTGTCATCTGCCATAGTATCAGCCCATATTCTTATTTTGTGGTCATGGTCCTCAAAAAACAAGGCAGGTGGCACATCAAAATTCATGCTATCAACAAACTCACCATAATAGACTAGTTCCCATTCATGTCATTGATGATATATTAGATGATTTGAGTGGTGCTCACTACTTTACTAAACTTGATCTTTGTTCTGGTTACCAACATATACGTATGAAAGAGGTTGGCATTCCCAAGATGGAATTTTGAACTCATGAGGGCCACTATGATTTCTTGGTCATGCCCTTTGGCCTATGTAATTCCCCCTCCACTTTCCAAAGTCTCATGAATCATGTCTTACATCCTTTTCTCCATCATTTTTTCTTAGTTTTCTTTAATGATATTCTCATCTATAGTAAAACTTGGACAACCCATCTTTCCCATGTGGATCAAGTTCTCCATCTCGTTTCTTAGCACTAACATTTCCTCAAACAATCTAAATGTTCCTTTGAAGCTTATAAAGTGGAGTATTTGGGTCATGTTGTTGGAAAGGATGGTGTCAGGGTGGATCCTAAGAAAATTGAAGTCATGCAGGATTGTCCTATCCCCAAAAATCTCAAGAGTTTACGTGGTTTTTTGGGTTTAACAGGAAATTATCACAAATTTGTTAAGAAATATGGAAACATTGCATCCCCTCTCACTGCTCTCCTTAAAAATAATTATTTCAATTGGACTCTTGAAATTGATCAAGCATTTCATGCTTTGAAAGAGGTTGTGTGCACAACTCCTTTCCTGGCCCTTACCTATTTCAAAAATACTTTTGTTCTGGAATGTGATGTATCCATGAAAGGAATTGGTGCAGTACTTATGCAAGATGGCAAGCCTTCGGCCTTCACTAGAAAAATACTTTTAGAGAACCATTTGGGTCAATCAATCTATGAAAAGGAAATGATGACCATTATACATGATGTGGATCTCTGGAATCCTTATCTATTGGGGAAACTCTTCCAAATTAAGATAGATCATTAGAGCCTCAAGTATTTTCTGGAGCAACAACTTTCATTCCCGGAGCAAGAAAAATGGGTGGCCAATCTATTTGGATATGATTATGAGATCATTTATAAGAAATGCAAAGACAATGTGGCTGTAGATGCTCTTTCAAGGAAATATGAATATGAAGGGTCCATCTTTTCTCTATCCTTCATTGTACCAGATTGGATCCAAGTTGTTCATGAGGAATGGCTGCAAGATCCTAAATTGTCGCGTCTAATTCAATAATTGCAAGACAATTCTCCATTTTCTCCAGAGTAATATTGGAAAAATGAAGAGCTTCACTACAAAGGTCGTTTGTATTTAAGAAAAAAGTCACAAATTAAATCCACGGTGTTATCCGAGCTTCATGCTATACCCATAGTTGGGCATTCTAGGTTTACAAAAACCTATGACAGGGTCAAAAATGTTCTTTTTTCTGGGATGGTATGAAGCTGGACGTCTGCACCTTTGTGGTCAAATGTGATGTATGTCAAAGAATTGAGGGAGACAATTTAAAATCCCCAGGCACACTACAACCACTTCCAATTCCACCCACTATTTGGAGGGATATTTATATGGATTTCATTGTTGGCTTACCTAAATCGGGCAATAAATCTGTCATCATGGTGGTTGTTGATTATATTTCCAAATATACTCATTTATGTTCTCTTCAACACCCATTCACTGCATCCACAGTGGCTCAAATTTTCATGGATCATATCTTCAATCTTCATGGCATGCCTCATTCCATTGTCTCTGATCGAGATCCCACTTTCACTAGCAATGTTTGGCAATAATTGTTCAGGCTACAGGGTACCCAATTGCATCTCAGCACATCATATCATCCCTAGATTGATGGTCAAACTAAATTTGTCAACAAGTGTTTCGAAACATATTTGAGTTGTTTTTCATTTGAGAGGAAAAATCAGTGGGCTCAAAGGTTACCCCTCATTGAATGGTGGTAGAACACTTCTTACCATAAAACTCGCATGACTCCTTTTGAAGCAGTATCTGGACAAAAGTTTCCTTCAATTCTCTCATACATGCCTATTGTCTTGAAGGTCCAGGAAGTTGACCAAACTCTTACAATTCAAGAGTCTATTCTCCATACCCTCAAAGAGAATTTGATCATGGATCATAATCTCATGAAGGAACAAGCAGATCAAGGTCGCTCATAACGTTGATTTGTTGAAGGGGACCAAGTGTTTCTTTAATTGTAACCTTATAAGAAGACTTCACTCAATGTTGACCATTGTTAGAAGTTGGCACCCAAATTTTATGGTCCCTATATAGTTCTTAAGCATGTGGGAAAGGTGGCCTATCAGTTATATTTTTCCAATCATTCTAAGCTCCATATTTTTTTTCATGTCTCTTGCTTAAAGAGGGTGATTGGAATTAAGTGCCAAACTCAAACCACTCTTCCCGATTTGGATGAAAATGGATCCATCTGGTTGTAGCCACAAGTAGTCTTGGACCATCATGATTTTTGTCTCCATCATTGCACCATCAGGGAAGTGTTAGTACAGTGGAAATATACAACTCCAGTATATGCCACTTGGGAGCCAGCTACCATTATGCACCAATTTCCTCATCTCAAACCTTAAGGACAAGGTTTTTTTTTAAGGGGGAGGGCATGTTAGGGACCTAACCTCCTTAACCCCTCACATAGGTAGAATAATATATTTTCCATGTAATAAAGGTCAATATTAATAAGGTTTAGTAATAATGAAGAATAAGTCAAATTTAAGAAGATGTATCTTGGCCCTCGACCAAGTTTTGGGGAAACTTTGGTCAGTTTTGTAGGTTTTGGCCCACTTTTGGAGTTTGACAAGTTGGTCGAAGTAGGAGCGCTCAGGCAGAGCTGAGATCGTGGATCTCAACTAATTTCACCTATTTTGAGGGTTATGTGGACCCAGTAAGGGGTCCTCTAGGTTTTGTAATGGGTTTATGGGATGTTGTCCCATGGGTTTTCCCCATGTTTAGGCCTTATTGTAAGATTTTGTAAAGTATGAATAAAGAGGAATGTATTGTAGAAGAAAAAGTTATGTGTGCAAAGGAATGTATGTGGTCGAAGCTTTATGCTCGAATGTTATTTTGTAGATGGTGCTTAGTGCTTGTGATGCTCAGTGTGGAGCAGGTGCTAAGTGTCGTGATAAGAGATTTTAGTTATGTGCATTTGACCTATTTTTGGAAGGTATAAAAGGAGGAGCTAGTGCTTAGTGCACAGATCTCCTGTCTTGT
This sequence comes from Picea engelmannii, assembly GCA_009831015.1. NCBI lineage: Eukaryota > Viridiplantae > Streptophyta > Pinopsida > Pinales > Pinaceae > Picea > Picea engelmannii. Next base: position 218,734 of record ML779633.1, on the reverse strand, counting down.
GTGAAGTTTGAGTTTGTGGCTTAGTGCACAGGAGTGACTAGATGTAACCTTTTGGTGAATAATAAAGAGGTGAAGCGGTTTGTGGACGTAGCCCCATCCTGGGGTGAACCACGCATATCTGGTGTCTCATGGTTTGCTTTTTGCAGTGTCATTTTTGTTATGCATTTGCTTAGTGATTTGATTATGATGTGTAATGAATATATATTTTGTTACTTAAGTACTTTACTTATGTTAAATGGTAAATGAATGCTAGACTTAACTCACATTGCTAAGTGCTCAGGGTGCATAATCACTTATTTCTATTGCGCTTATCTATCTTTGATTATGCTCTGCGGTGTTAATGAGGCTAATGCATCTTCACTTCCTAAGCATTAATAGAATATTTTGCAAAGTGCTCCTATCATTGAATTGTGTCCCAGGCTAGTTACAGACACCTGTGTCCTGTAACCCCCCCTACTTCTACCTTGGGTGAGACTTCATCTGCTTTGCAGGTGTTTCCAAAAGGGCTAGTAGTCAGGGTTTTGTTGGTGAATTGTTAAGCGTTGAACCCTAGGTTTTCCCCTGTTCCAACAAATGGTTGTGGAGTCGGGACCTAAAACTGTTATTGTCAGGACCTAAAACTGTGATTGTTGGGAACTGAAGTAAATAAAAAGAAAATATTTGTGCATAGGTCTTCTGCTAAAGTGCGCAGTACTCTACTTGACTTGCGAAACTTTGTGCCAAGAAATTAAGTTGTTCTAAAGAAAAGAGGTAAGATTCTAAAAGAGGCAATCTTTGTGCTTTGGTAAGAGAAAGATAAGTGAAATTTTTTGTTTTGAAAGCATGAATTTAAGTATGTTTAATAGATTATGTCCTAGTCTGAAGGCTAGGGATTAGTTTAAAGAAAGAGTTGATTTGAGTAAATTTAATGGAAATGAAGAAATATATGTTATTCCTATGCATAGAAAGAGTTTTTGGACTAATAAGTTGATGAAGGAACCTAGAAATATTTTTTGCAGATTGTAGGTCCAACACTATGATCCTAGGGGAAGTGTGTAATACATAAAATATTAGGGAACATTTAAGAGAAAAAGAGGGTTGACTTTGTGTTATAATTGTATAAGTCCAGGACATCTTGCTAAGGAATGCCCTAAGGTAGGCCTATTTGTCTTTTTTGTAAGGTTGTTGGTCATAACGTTAAGGATTGTCCAAGGATTATTGCTAAAGTTGAAGGGAGGGACATAAGACAAGAAAATTATGAAAAGAGTCAAGAGGCTAAGGGTATGCTTGAAAGTCATAAAGAGAAAAGGTCAAAGGAAGTTCAGACTATGTTATTATAGTTGGAAGAAACAATTGATGTTCATAAAGATGTCAATTTACTAGAAATCCTGAAAGAAAAACAATGCATAAGTTCAAGAATAAAAGACTTCGACATAGACTGTATAGTCTTGGATGAAGAAACACAAGTGAATATTATGAAAGAAGAAACTTGGGAATTTTTGGGAAACCCGACTGTGGTACCTTCTTTAGGAAGGATAGGATTGTTTAAGGGAAAGATGATAACTTTATGTGGAAGAGTACCTATCGTACCTATTATTGTTCACGGAACATTGACTGAAGAAGAATTTGGATTCATTAGGGTTGTTGAGGAAATCGCCCCTTTCCCACTTTTGTTAGGTGAGACTTGGATTGAGACGGATCAGATCAGAAAGAAAGCAGAAGAGGAAGCTACAGAAAAGAAAAAGCAAGAATTAAGGGATTTCATAGCTAGGAAAATAGACCAACTAAGAGAAGAACGAGAGGATAAGTCGAAGCAATAGAGCAAAGTAACAACGCAGGAGGGACATAAAGAAAAATAATTAACTATCAAGGTTGAAAGAATGCAAGAAGGCTTGAAGGACCTATCTATCCAAGAGACTCAAAAAGTGTTAAGAAAATTGATATTAACTTCAGAACCTTTGAGGGTACCTCAACAGTGCGAAGCCACTACGCTAGGAGAAGATAAGAATAAAAATGGAAAGAGGACTCCAGAAACAGTTAAAGAGACTCAAATAACAGGAAAGAAGGAAAGGAAGCTCAATAAAAAGAATGCTAAGTTGGAAAATCTACAAGAAGTTAAGGAAACCAGATGGAAGATTTTGCAGACCAGAACCTCGCAGGAGGCATGTTCGCAAGGTTTGAACCTCGGTGGAATAGTAGGTCCACACAGATTTTGACTTTACCCTGGTGAAGTTATATAACCATTGGAGGTGCCTCGACTGTTAGAGTGATGATCCATAACGGTTAGGAAACACATTTATGGGTTTATAGACTGCTTTTGGACATTGAGACCACACCATAACGACTATATTTACATTAATAGAAGCATTTAACTCTAGTTCCTGTTTGTTGGAAGATCCATCATGCCGCCTCGCTTATTTAACTCGTTGATTGTGGTGTTGGGACCACATTTTTATACCCATGACTGACTGAGCTAAGTCGAGAACTATCCAAGTGTTAAACTATGATGCCTGTCGTTATCTGAAAGTATACCCCTCCTGTCTTTTTGTCTATTCGTCGTCTATTAAAAACTAGAATTTTAGGAGAACCCATGACTTTGTGAAGTCTGTCGAGGAAGTTGTTAGGAAACTCATGGTCGACAGACCTGTATATGAAGGGATTCAAGCATCGTCAAATAGAGGACTGAAGGCTTCCCCTTCGACCAGACATCATTTCACATGCATCAACCCCATAACTGAACAAAGAAGAAAGCACTGCAGTGATGTGGATAACTCAAAGCAGATCTCATTAGTCCTGCCTGAGTATATTTCACCTCTAGCTAGCATTGTTAACCATGACAGTATCCCTCTTGATTTCAAGTACACTATGTTCACTGCATACATTCCGAAAGGAATTTGCATAATAGGGAGTCAGTTAGGGAAGATCCCACTGTTAAATCACAGTGACTTCAACTTAGGAGACCAGAAGAACTACGCCACATTATCTCCTCATTGTTATTTAATGAAAAAAACTGGAAGGAAACCTCGCCTCATCTTGCATCCATGGATCAAGGAGTTGGCACGGTCAACCATATTAAATGTAATGAAGATTATGCATTTTGGTCACCACCAAGAGGTTAACGCTTGCGTTAAAATCCTTCTGTCGTGCTATGATGGTAGATATATATGGCTTGACAGAAGAATTACTCTAGATTCAATGTTGATCTGTCGGATCACAGGTTTAAGTTTGAAGAGTCCTGACCCACAACAGTTCTACCCATGGAAGACCTCAGATCATTCTTTAGCATAGCGCATCAAAGAAGCCTATGGAGAGGTAGAAAAGAGGAAGAGAGGTTACAAGGTAGCCTCCATATAGGATGGCACAGTGCGCCTTGCTTGTCAACTCTTAGCTGGCAAGCTAGTGAGGAAGAACCACCCCACACAGGTCACCCCGTTCGTGGTGGACCTTGCAGGAAAGTGTGTGGAGGGCCTATAGATGAACTAGGAGAACTACCTCATCAATGAGTTAGAAAAATATTGTCGCAAAGCCCGGGACTTAGGATATGAGTTTCACTACAATTGGTTGATCATCTTGATTGCATTTGTGTCTTGGTAGATGCCTGAAGAAGCTACTTTCCCAGAGATTGAACCTACGGAGCCCCTGGCTGCTCAGTTTTCCACCCTGTGGTATACCAATGACATGACGAAGCAGTGGAAGTCAAATGTCATGTTTCACAGGTATTATCAGCAGTTGAAAGTCACCATTGAATCATTCCCTCGTATGACACCACATACCCTACATCAGTATCGGTCCATAGTGAAGTTTCATGATGATCCCCACTTCATTTACATCACTGCGCGAAGAGATGAGCACTAGGAAAGATTGCAGTCATACTATAAGCTCACATATGAATATATGGAATAGATTATAAAGGATTGGCCAAAATAAATTCTTGTACTTGTCACCAATGCAAAGTTATCTGACACCGATACTATAGGAAGTTTGATGGTTACGTGAGATAAACATGTCGGACAGTCCAATGGGACGAAGAAGTAGAGGAAACGCAAAGAGCAGGTTGAAATCCAGGACATAGAGAGTGATGAAGAGGAAGAAGAGGAAACCTTTGGAGATAGCAGGTCTATCTCTCCATAAGGAGGAGAAGACGAAGAACAAGGACAAGGAGGAGGATATGAAGGAGAAGAAGAGAAAGGAGGAGGCAAAGCTACCACCCCACCACCTAAAGATCCCCCTGTTGTGACAGTGACCCCACAAAATAGGAAAGTTACTCTGAAGAAACCTTCGGCAAGGAAGAAAATGTGTGCCAATAAGCCACAGTTGGAAGCCACTCTCACTGACAAAAACATTAGTTTGGTTTGTGGAGCTATGGAGGATGCCTCTGAAGACATGTTGTAGAGATACGAAGAGAAAAAGGAGGATATATATCAAAGGATTGAGAGGGAGTTGAAGGAAGTGCAATAGGTTTTTCGCTTGGTTCGCGCAGTGCCCACTACTCTATCTGTGCCTTCCTCATCACAGACCGCAGATTTGGGGGATGAACCAAATCCATAGGGTGAACTAGGGATTTGGATCACCCTCCCCCAATATAGCATCAAGTTTCCCACCCCCATAGCACTACAGGCTAGCCCCAACTTGGATGTTGAGGTTAACCTTAAAGGAATACCTCTTGAATAGGTCAAAGCATGGAAAGAAAGTTTGAAGGCATACAGAAGGGAACAAAGAGAAATGATTGATGAAAGAGAATCCCAGCTAAGAAGGCTTGCTGATGCAATAGAAGCTCGATTCCAGAGAGCTCAAGAAGAGAAGGAGAAGGCTACAAAAGCCTTTCAAAAAGAGAAAGATGAATTCCTAGTACAATTACGAGCAACATAGGATAGTTTAGCTACCTATGAAAGCGAGAAAGCAGAGCTTCAGGCGAAGCTTCAGGAGGAAAATAAATTTGGCAAAGCCCAGCTACAGAAGGAAAAATAGTCATTTCTTGTAGTGCAGGACATGGTCAAAGAAGCAGTAAGAAAAGTGTGTCGCTTTGTGCCAGGCTTGGTACATGAGGAGCAAGAGCCTGTCAAAGCTCAAGTAGCGAAACTCGCAGAGACCCTCCAGTAGTTTCAGGCTAGGATAGCTGAATTGGAGGCCCGAACAATGTCAAGAACCCCACAGGAGGTTCGTGACCAGAGGGAGGAGTCTGCCAAAAGCACAGTAGCAAGTATAAAATCCCTCGCATTGGCATGTAAACAGTTGAATGATAGAAGCACCTAGACATATGAATGCCTCGTCGAGGATCCATAATTAAAGACACTAGAGGCTCAGTTACAGGAGGCACAACATCAAGAATTTTCATTACAGGAGAAGATGAAGCTGCTCACAGCAATGGAAAGGATGAAGAGATCCCAGGAGTAGCGCACAGTACAACAACAGATCACTTCCCTCCAGGGTAAGGTGATGGAAGTAACACAGAAGTTACAACCTGTGCAGGAAGAATCTTGCAAGGTGTTCAAGGAGATTGATGGCCAGGTTTCATAGTTAGATCAAGTAGTCGCAGCAGTAGAACAATGCCTAGAATGGCCTATTATAGAGAAGATTGTCCAGGAGCTCGTTGAGCAGGAGGCTCAGGAGAGGCAGCTCAAGTTAATATCAAGGATTTTGGAGAAGCATTGACCGGACCTGAGTGACTCGGGATGAGTCACAGGTGAGTTTTGGGGGCTTGTTGGCCCTCGACCAAGTTTTGGGGAAACTTTGGTCATTTTTGGAGGTTTTGGCCCACTTTTGGACGAGGTAGGAGTGCCCAAGCAGAGCTAAGATCACATATATCACTTATTTTGAGGGTTATGTGGACCCAATAAGGGGTCCTTTGGATTTTGTAACAGGTTTATGGGATGTTGGCCCATGGGTTTTCCCCATGTTTAGGCCTTATTGTAAGATTTTTTAAAGTATAAATAAAGAGGAATGTATTGTAGAAGTGGTAGTTCTATTTCCGAAGTAATGTATGTGGTCGAAGATTTTTTCTTGACTATGCTTAGTGCTTGTGATGCTCAGTGTGGAGTAGGTGCTAAGTGTCATGATAAGATATTTTGGCTATGTGCATTTTACCTATTTTTGGAAGGTAAAGAAGGAGGATCTAGTGCTTAGTGTACAGATCTCTTATATTTTGTGAAGTTTGACTATGTCGCTTAGTGCACAGATATCCTATCTTTTGTGAAGTTCGAATATGTTGCTTAGTGCACAGGAGTGATTGGATGTGATATTTTGGAGAATAATAAAGAGGCAAAGAGGTTTGTGGACGTAGCCCCACCTTGGGGTGAACCACGTATATCTGGTGTCTCATGGTTTTCTTTGTGCGGTTTCATTTATGTTATGGCGCATTTTCTTAGTGCTTTGATTATGATGTGTAATGAATATATTTTTTTTTTCTTAAGTACTTTACTTATGTTAAAGGGTAAATGAATGCTAGATTTAACTCACAGTGCTAAGTGCTCAGTGTGCATAATCACTTGTTGTTACTGCACTTATATGTCTTTGATTATGCTCTGTGGTGTTAATGAGGTTAATGCATGTTCACTTCCTAAGCATTAACAAAATATTCTGTGAAGTGCTCTTATCACATAATTGTGTCCCAGCCTGGTTACAGACACCTACGTCCTGTAAACCCCCTTCTTCTACCTTGGGTGAGACTTTGTTTGCTTCGCAGGTGTTGTCGAAAGGGCCGGTAGTCGGGGTTTTGTTGGTGTGTTGTTAATAATTGAACCTTGGGTCTGCCCCTATGCCAACAACATAATAGAAGCTTCCACTTCTATAACATTTTCCTCTAGATTTTTCTTTTGGTGGATAGATTTAGTATAAATAGGAGTCGAGGGTATGAGAAGTTTTTGTCTTGAGAATTATTGTAATATATCATTTCTTTTTTGGAGGTTTCCCCCTCGAAGAGGCAAGTGAACATTGTTTCCTATCAATAGATTTATTATTTTTGTGTTGTGGTTTCATCTATTGTATTGTTTTGTTTTTATTCTATGAAACATTTATGTTTTCAAATATTATAATATATCGGGTACCTTACAAAATGAGAGCAAGATCACTTGGAAGCAATTCAAGAAATATTTTCAAAAGGAGTACCTTTCAAAGCACTTATATGACAATAAAATGCATGAGTTCTTTGAACTTGGGATGGGAATCATGACCATGGCAGAGTATGAAAACAAGTTCTTGGGACTGCTAAAGTATGTGGGGTTTATAAAAGATGAGAAGGTGAAAATACTAAGGCTTTTGAGTGGAATTCCTTCATTGTATAAAGAGAATATTCAATATGATGAGCCCAGGAAATTGACTGAGACCATCAGGAAGGATAAGTACCTATATGAGAAAGAAAAGGGCAGAGAATCTTTACAGAAATCTTGGAAGGATAAAAAGAAGGCGAAGTTTTATCATAGAAAGAAAGGATTCAAACCTCCTTTCAATAGAAATATCCCAAATAAAAATCAGCAAGACTATCCTACTAAGGATGAATCCAAGAGAGAAGACTCCTTGGGAAAAAGGGGGATACCACCAATCCAATGTTGGGGATGCAAATAAGATCACCTGTACAAGTATTTCCCTCACAAAAAAGACAAAGTGAATACCATGCACAACATCCAAGAGGATACAACAGTAGAATACATAGGTAGAATATATGCAGTGCTAGAAAATCGACAAGTAAAGTACCAATCCAATATGATTGAGGTGGAAGGTAAGATCATTAATCATCATGTTGCTATTTTAATTGATTCAGGAGAAGGACATTATTACATTGATCCTAAAATAGTGGATAGATTACATTTGGAGAAAAGTAAGCTTGAAAAATCAAGTTTGGTTCAACTAGCCACTAGAACCAAAATAAGGATCAATGAGATGGTCATAGGTTCTCCCTTAATTCTTAACAGATTAAATACTAATTTTTATCTAAATATTATACCATTGGGATCTTATGATATTCTAATTGGAATGGATTGGTGGGACAAGAATCATGTTGTCCTAGATTGTCATAACAATACATTTACATGTCTTGATGAGAAGGAAAACAGAGCATTGTGAAAGGAATTCCAAGACCCATTTCTATAAAGGATATTTCATCCTTACAGCTTCAGAGATGTTTCAGGAAAGGATGTCAATTGTATGCAGCTCATGTGGAGGAGACAGAAAAGACAAAAGGGATAAGCCTTGAATATTTTTCGGTACTGCAAGAGTTTGAAGATGTATTCCAAGAAATACCAGGATTTCTAGCAAAGAGGGAGATATATTTATCTATTGATTTAGTATGAGGAGTTTCCCCAATATCAAAAATACCTTATAGAATGAGTACACTAGAATTAAAAGAATTACAAATGCAGTTGGAAGAGTTTTTGAAGAAAGGATACATACATCCAAGTGTTTCACCTTGGGGAGCACCAATACTCTTTGTCAAAAAGAAGGATGGAACATTGAGGTTGTGTATTGACTTTAGACAACTAAATAAAGCCACGGTGAAGAAAAAATACCCTCTTCCCAGGATTGATGACCTCTTTGATAAACTAAGATGAGAAAAGATATTTTCAAAGTTGACTTAATATCAGGATACCACTAGGTAAGAATCAAGGAAGAAGACATCAATAAGAGAGCCTTTAGAACCAGGTATGGGAATTATGAATTTGTAGTGGTGCCATTTGAGCTAGCCAATGCACTAGTTGTCTTTATGTGCTTAATGAATGGCATATTCAGAAATTATTTGGATACGTTTTTCATATTATTCTTGGATTAAATACTTATCTATTCTAAGTGAGAGGAAGAGTGTGAACATCACTTGAGATTGGTATTGAAAGTGTTGAGGGAACATCAGTTGTATTCCAAGCTTATTAAGTGTTATTTTTACCAAGAGAAGATCCATTACTTAGGACGTATTATTTCATAACAATGTATAGAAATGGATCTAGAAAAGATTGAATCCATTATAAGATAGCCAACACCTAGGAATGTTTCATAAGTCGGATCTTTTATGGGATTATTTGGTTACTACAAAAGATTCATAGCGAGGTTCTCTAAGATTGCTCATCCCATCACTTCTTTGCAAAAGAAAGAAATTAAATTTGAATGGACAACTAAGTGTGAAGAGAAGTTTAATTTGTTGAAGTAATTGCTTACTAGTGCACCTATTTTAAATATTGATCATCCAAATTAATTTTTTGTGGTATGTACAGATGCATGCAAGGAAGGATTTAGTGGAGTCCTCACTCAAGATGGGCATTTCATTGGTTATGAGTCTAGAAAGATTATATAATATGAGAGGAACTATGCCACACATGACTTGGAACTTGATGCCATTTTTTATGCATTGAAAATGTGGAGGAATTATTTCATGGGAAAGAGATTTGAATTAAGAATAGACCATAGTGTTCTGAACTATCTTTTTGAATAGCCAACTTTGAATGTTAGGTAGACAAGATGGATGGAATTTTTAAGTGAATATGATTTTGACATCAAGCATATAAAAGAAAAATAAAATAAGGTTGTTGATGCACTCAGTAGAAGATTACATCTCGTGCATGCTACAACCATTAGTATGCATCAGTCAAATTTAAAGAGAAAAATTTTAGATGTTGTTGACACAAATCAGCATTACCTATAGGTAAAAGAAATTTTACAGCAGGAAAATGCACATTAGAAAATTAAAGAATATGAGATGAAGGAATATGGAATAATTATGCATAAAAATAAAATTTGTGTTCCTAGTTCCAGAGAAATTAGGAATTTGGTATTAAAAGAAATGCATAATGTTATGTATGTCGGACATCCTGGTTACCAGAAAAAATTTCAATAGTAAGAAGCCAATTATTTTGGCCAGGAATGAAGAAATATATTTCTAACTACATTGCTAGATGTATGGAATTTCAGAGAGTGAAAGTTGAGCATGAACACCCAGCGGGTTTGTTACAACCATTACCAATCCCATAGAAGAAATGGCACATTGATTTTATAAATAAATTGCCCAGGAAAACAAGGCAACATGATTCAATAATGGTAGTGGTTGATAAATTGACAAAGGGTGCTCATTTTGTTCCTGTAAAAATGACTCATACAACAACTAATATTGCATAAATTTATATGAGGGAGATTGTTAGGTTGCATGGGATACCTAAGGCAATTGTTTTAGACAGAGATACAAAATTTACTTCAAATTTCTGGAGGGGATTGTTTAAAAGATTTGGTACAAATATGAACTTTAGCGCAACATACCATCCGCAATCAGATGGGAAGACAGAGAGATTCAACCAAGTAATTGAAGACATGTTGAGAATGTATGTGATGGATAAGCCATCTAAGTGGGAATATTACTTGCACTTGGTTTAGTTTACCTATAATAATGGGTATCAAGCTTCATTAAAAATTATCCCATTTGAAGCTTTGTATGGTAGGATATGCAATACTCTAGTGAGTTGGGACAACCCATCAAATAGTGGTACTTGGGACATAATTACTCAAGGATATGGAAGACCAGATGGTTAGAATTAACAAGAATTTAAAGACAGCTCAGGATAGACAAAAAAATTATGTAGATAAAAACAGGAAAGCTAGAGAATTTAAAATGGGAGAGCATGTTCTTTTAAAATTGAACCTCAAGAAGAACTCATTGAATTTGGGTAGTTGTACAAATCTAGCAGCCAGATTTTGTAGTCCATTTGAGATATTGAAAAGAATAGGGTCAGTTGCATACATGCTTGCATTGCCTACTTCCATGAATGTGCATAATGTGTTTCATGTCTCTTTGTTGAAAAATGTATATACATTATCCTAACCATGTTATTGATTTGAATTTGATCCAGGTGGATCCAGAAGGAGACTTTCAAGTCCATCCAATACGCATATTTGACAAAAAAGTCAAAATTCACTGGAATCAAGTCATAGAAATGGTAAAATTCCAGTGGACCTTTTACGGTCCTGAAGATGTTACTTGGGAGCATGAAGATGCCATGCAGATAGAGTACCCACGACTATTTGAATAAATTTTGAAATTTTGATTTATGTTTTGTATATGCACTAAGGACAGTCCCAAAATAAGGGGAAGGGGAATGTAATACCCCAATTTTTATTCCCCATATTAAATAATGTATTTTGTTAATTTATGAAAGGTTGGAGTGCCCAAACAATTAAAAGAAGCCAATGTGCCTAGGAAATCTAATGTTTTGATCATTATTAATAATAAAATACATCGTTGGATGCTAGACAGACAAGGACAAGAGTTATAGGGGGATATGATTCCATGAGAGAGGGGTCTTAAGGGGATAATTCTTTTATTATATTTTGTTTACCCATAATTTATTTAATTGATAGAAGTGGTTACATGAGCTTCTTGGGGCAAGCCATGTGGTTCTTGATTTCCAAGTGAATATATAAACCCATCTTGTGGGTTGTTTAGGGATTCTTATCCATTCACAATTTAACTCTTTCATTCGTTGTTGCTCAATGATCATTCCCCATTCATTATTATTTTGGATTGGGACATGGGAGGCAAATTGTTGAGGAAGAAGCCATTGTTTGTTGGTTGTAGTAATGACTGGTGTATTCCAACCATAAATTTATGCCTACATGCCTGAGATGCATTGGCATGTACCATATTTTATTCATAGTTATGAGTCTTGAGAGTCCTAGCATGGAGATTCTTGACCAGATGCACTGGATCTCTAGAAGGAGATGGACAGCCTGAGGGATTGTGTGGCAAAGAAGTGGGTCCATTCTCTTGAGTTGTGTAGGATAGAGAGAAGAGAGATGGTGTCCATTGGATTGTTGTGTGTGGAGAAACCTATGAGAGCTTGACTGTTGACTGGTTTGGGAAGATTAGTGACACCCTGGAACCGTCCTTGTGGATTCATAGCCCTGGCTCAGAGGTGACATTATTGTTGAGACTTGGAACAACAATGTCTATGGTTGGGTGGACCATCCTTGGTATGTATCCATTTGATGAATCATTTTGTTAAAGATAAGTTATCTTTGTCATGGTTTCTTTGTTGATATGTTTGTTTCCATTGTGTATTAATTATTATCTCTGAGATTCAAATTTTATAATTTGTTTGCTTGTTGATTATTGTTGTGCATGGCATATTTTCCATTTCTCTTATGGTGTAGTATGAATCTTGATGATTGCATGTGAGTCTTTCATGCTTCTTTATTAATTAAATGTCATCAAAAATTCAAAATCAATTTTGAAGTGTTTAACTTGAAGTAGCATGCCCAGGCCTATGGGTGGCTAGGTATGTTACAATAGAAAAAAATGGAAAAAAACGTGTAATTCCAAAGTACCTCATACTCTCAATAGAAGACAGACGGTATTCGGTATGTTACACTTATCTCCTACAATAAATAACACTTTAATGTGTGATATAATGAAAGTAATGTCAAAATAAGGTGCCAAGTGCATTAGTATGTTCATAGATTACCATTATTGGAAGACTTTATTGTACTTCCTCTGAAATAAATTTGAGGTATTATAAAATTTGAAAGATCTTAGGATTCTTCTTGAGAAGTATATCAGCCAAATAATTAAGGTAATTAAAAGTAGAAATGGTAGGTAATATGTGTCCAATGTATTTGTTAATTATTGCAAATGGACTTTTTTTAATAGGATAGAAAAATTAAACATTTATCCAATTTTTTAGGTGCAAGATTGTGCATGTTGCACTCTATAACATTTTTTTGTTGAAAGCATTATGATTAAATCCACATATATCAAGTATCGAGTAGTGATTATAAAATTTCATAAAATTATGCTTGAGGAGGCCTAAAATGGAAAGTGATAGTCAATTGCACATTTAAAAGTATAATGTGTATGCATTGATATCAAGGGAGAAGAAAACAAAATTGAAGTGAATAGTAAAATATACATCTTATAGGAATATAATGAGTAAATCAAAGGATTCGTATTGATGATCCTAAGAAAAATCCTACATTTGAGAGTACTGTTGGGCCCAAGATATGATCAATTTTATAACGTTTATTAGATACTTTTGTCGAATATACACATGTGTTTTTCATGTTTTAGAGAAGATTTTTGAAGAATTTTGTGCTGAAATGCTATGATCTACACCAGGTATGCATAATTCATATTTTATATTGATCTTGAGTATAATTCATTACGTTTTTATGTTTCCAAGGATCTAATTCACGTTTTCTGGTGTTACAGGGAAAAATCACATCACGTTTCTACTTCCGGCACTCAGTTCGGCACTCCATCCAGTACTCGATCTAGTACCCAATCTGGCACTCTGTCCATCACTGCGTCTTACACAAAAATGGTGGGCGATTTGGCAGTTATGGTATTGGCGGCCAGTGGTGGGAGAATCAGGAACATGGGTTTTTCTCGTTCTTATCCCCTCCAGCTACTGAACTATTGACAACTCAGTTTAGGTTGTTGAGCAGGGTGATTATTGGCTCGCTCTATTTCAACAGTTAGGGCACCATTAATGTAATTTTTCGTTTTTAGAAGTGGTTCAACCCTCCTGTGGTCAACCACTTAGTCTGTAAATCTTATAAATACCATCGTGGTGGTCATACAATAGCTAAGGAGTAGTAGACAAAGTAGAGGATAGAGATAAAAATGTTTTCCTCTGTTTTTGCATTTTTCAATTGCCAGAACTGTATAAGACTGCATTTTTCAAGTTTCAATGGTGAAATAATTTTCTGAGCTCGTAGTGTGCATTTGAGAAGTGACCATGACTTGATGGGGGCCCACCAGTAGTTGGGTAACTATTCTATGTGTTATTTATGCATTTCATAGCTTAGATGTCTTTTACCTCATTTCCTGTACATGCATTGTTATTTCTTTTTTGTCATATAATTTGTTGTTATAGTTTAACTGTTTTAATTCTCTTTTGTAGGTTAGTATGAAGGTTTTTGTTAATATGCATTGATTTTATAATTAGGAATGAGTTTTCAAACTCATACACTAACCTCGTGTGCAATTAGATGTTAGATTGAATTTTATTTATGCTTTTAAAATCAAATTTTAAATAGAAGTTAAAACAGAGTAGAACAGAGTTTTATTTCATGCTTTCTTTAACCAAGGCTTCAGTGGATAGATAGGGTTAGTTTCAGTTTTTATTGTCTATTTAATTGTCATTTAGATTTTGCTAACTAGTTCTTAATTAGTTTACTCATTAGTTTACTTGCCATATGCTAGAACCATGTTTTAATTTATGTTTTTAAGCATTTTCTTTCTTGCACTTTGAATTGTTAAGATAGATATAGCATAGTTTGACTTTATGCAGTTCCTTTCCTATAATTAGATTGCAATTATAATTCTTAGTTAATGATTGAATTTAATTATGAAGTTTGTTTACATAGCATAGAAGTACAATTATGATCTCATTATATTGTTGATGGTTGATAATTTCATGAATATGCAAGGTAATTAACATTGTTTCCATAATGGCTAAATTCTCATTGGGTTGTTTAATCCATACCTTTCAATTTGCTATTGAGATCAATGTAGAGCTTATACCACTTGAATTGTCCTTTTTTTTCAAGTGCCATCGAGATATCATACAACACCAGAGACATTCACACAACCTCCAACACTATATTTGAGTTTTCATAGGTTAAAAGATAGTTTCTTGCTTTCGTAGATCAAAAGATAGTTTCTTTCTTTTGTAGATCAGAAGATATATTTTCTTTCTTTCATAGATCATAATATAGTTTTATTATTGTTGTAGGATAGATAGTCTTTTTCTTTGATAGGTTAGAGAGCATTTTTCTTATCATAGATTAAAGTTTAGTTGTTAGTCCTTCTTGCTTTCAATTAAATAGATTTTCTTTTATGAATTAAAAATAGTTTTGAAGTTTGAATTAAGAATATAGTCCACTTGCCTCTTAGGCTAGATAGTTGTTCAATGAGAAGTTTTAATTAGATTACTTGCAGTAGAAGTTATCTTAGAGTAGTTAGTTGTTTATTTTCTTTAATAGGCTAGCTAGTTGTTCTGCTTACTTGTTTACTTGCCTTAATAGGTTAGTTAGTTGTTCTGCTTACTTGTTTACTTGCTTTAATAGAATAGTTGTTGGCTTGTTTATTTACTTGATTTCATAGGGTAGTTGCTCATTGAATTTAGGTTGGCAAGTTAAAGTAGTTTGCTTTTGTTAGTTGCTTATTGTTATTCTTAATAGTTGCTTTTGTTTATTGTTATGAACTAGTTTTCTTTACATAGGTTTTTTATTTGCTTTCTTAGAACTATTCATCGATCCTTGGTCCAAAAGTAGGGTTTGCTCATTAGATATCTTTTCTTGAATAGATTAGCCCTTAGATAGCCACTTCCTTAGTTAGACTATACTACTACCAATCCTTCTACCTTGGAATATATTTTTCTACAACTCTAAGTTTATTTACCCCGGGTTGACAATTTAATTAAGAGTTTTTAGTGTGGTTTTAGTGCATATAGAACACCCATCAAGTACAAAAGTGTTTCAAGAAATCTTGAGGTAGAAGATGATGTCAAAGTCAATATTTTGAATCATCTATATCCATGTCAACATGTGATTAAATTCCATGGATAAATCAACATAAAGGTAAATAATACATTACGATCGATACTACTTAGTATTCAATCAATGTTGAGAGGAGGTTAAGGGGTTCCAATGGAAGTTTTGTAAATGTAAATAAATTTGTTGGGAGATGATGATAATTTCTAGACTCTAGTATTGAGAAGGTAAACAAGGGAGATACATCCTCTAAAAAAATATCCTTTTTTTTTAATGGTCAATATTAAATATCTATTCTTTACCCAAAAAACCCAAAAGGAGCCCATTGCAAAAGGGTCTTTTATACACATTGTGATGGATCTTCTCTTATACATTGTAATGTTATCTTGTTGAATTATATGTTATCATGTTAGAGTGTCCATGTTTCACTTGTCTTCTACATTTCCCATTGCTTATGTGAATATTGAGAAGGATTTTTTGAAGACTTTTGAAAGGTCATTGGACTAAGAGAGCCTTAAGAGGGAAAACCATAAGGAGAGAGGATATGGAACCACTTCATCACATGCAATGTAACTCATTGTAATATTCTCCTCTTGCTAAGGATAAATGTTTTTCTCCCCCCTGTATACTTTGTTTATTTGATGTTGTTTACATGCACTACTTCCATTGAATGTTAAGTAGACTATGTAAAATAAAATAAGATAAGTATATTAATGTCCAACAAATAACCAAAAATAATTCAATGGAACTAAAAGTGTACATAAAAGAAAATCACAATGTAGGACTGTGAAATAATATCCTAGATCAAATAAACTAAATCTAAGAAAGAAATTAGCTACTAGATCATGTGGGTAGTGTTGATGGAAACTACAATATACAAGATGCAAAAGGTCTAAAACATAAAAAAACACTCCCTTTATCAATTTATATGTGAAGGGAAGGATGTCAAGAACGCCTTTCATTGGTGGTCAATGTCAAGGACAAAAACTCAAGGAGGTTCCCCCACTTGAGACTTCAATGGAAGTGAACATATCAATAAACTAGTAGATGATGTCCTCTAGAGAGAGGTTGAGGATAATACAACCTAGTAGTATGATCCTAAGGGGATCCTAAGAGATATATCTCCCACTCCCCACTCATATAGTCTCATGATGTCTATAAGGAGGATATTTGTGAAGTTTCAATGAAGCCTACATAGAGAACCTAGTTAGTAGAAACTCACACAAAGCTTGCAAAATGTAACGACCCCTTCGTTATGTCTATGAATAGCGAAGTTCAGTAATTTTTTTTTTTTTTTCTCTTTTTAACAAATAAGAAATTAACAACATCACCTAATTCATATCAATGCAAAAACACATGACAGCATAACTAAGGTGACACATGATCAGAATATAAACAAACTCTACAATATCATTGCGGAACGAAAT
>ML779633.1:124373-187374 GCA_009831015.1 Picea engelmannii | reverse complement strand
TATATTTTTGAAGTAAATTGATCTTCTTCCCAGAATATGTCTGCACATGTGCTTTGAAGTCTTTGAGATGCTCAAAAAATTCAAACTTATGCCTGAGAAAATATACCCAAGAGTATCATGAGTAATCATCAATTAATTTCAGCACATACTTCCCCTTGTTGATGGAAGGATCAAGAAAAGGACCCATAATATAATTATGAACAAGATCCAAGGAGGTGGAGGCCCTCCAAGCCTTCCCTTTCTTAAAATTCTCTTGAGGATGTTTTCCAAGAATTCATCCTTGACAAACTCCTTTGGAAAAGTGTATATCAAGAAAGCCTTTGACCATTCCCTTTCAAGGGGTTTGGATTTTCCTTCCTTCCTTTGATCAAAATGTGCCTTTCCCTTTCCTTTATATTTGGAATTCATAGTGTATGTGTTTCTACTCTCATGCACAGTAAGTGCATGTGCCTTGGATATCTCGATTGCTCCCATTTGGATGAGATTATCTTTATCATGCATTAAGGACTCAATGAACTGATCCAATGATGGAATTTTCCAAGTTTCTCTTGATGTGAACCTCACTATATGGAATGTCGAGACAAAGAATGCATACCCTAGACCAAGTTTTGAAAAAAAGGAAAGGATCATTTATTTTTATTGCATATATTTTTCAACACCACATCCCTTTAGTTGAAGAAGAAGGGACTTAAATTTCATGAAGAAATCCTTATTATTATCAAATCTTATCTAATCTGATGAATTCAACTCTACCTCGAGCATGTGGCCTCTCATGTCATCTTGTTTTCCAAAGAGACCTTCTAGTTTGGTCCAAATATCATTTGGAGTAGTAAAAGCTTAAATATGAAACAATATCTCAGGGGACATTGGCATGCAAATAAGACCGTAGGCCTCATTCATGTGGTTGATATATCTATATTTTTTTATTTCTAATGTTGGCTCAACCTCTATATCCATTCTTATTCGTTACAAGCCTCTACCTCCTAGTTGAAGTGGAATCTTTAGCTTCCACTCGAAATAATTGTGTGGCGTGAGAAGAATTGTCGGCATGAATTCCATTCTTTCTTACTGCATCTATCTTTTGAACCTTCAAATAAGTTCCTTTGAGCATCTCTCCTAGAAACCTATGGCTCTAATACCATGTGAATTTTTTGTGAAACTTTCATAGAGAACCTAGCTAGTAGAAATTCACATAAAGCTTGAAAAAGAAAGAGAGAGGGAGAGAGAGGAATGAGAGAAAGAATAATTGAATTGTATTAACTGAATGTAGAATAAATAATACACATGATATGATCTACATGTCTAAGAATAATGTGTCAAAGTAGCGATATAGAGAGATATGGACACTCAATGATAAAAATTGAAGTGATTTACCACGTAGTACTAGTTATTTGTTCCATGCAATCATCAGTTAACTAAGTCACACATGTGGATATGAGAGAAACATGTGCATGCACAAGATATGTGTCATCTTGGCTACATGCATGTGATATATGTTGTCCTAGTGAGAAAACCAAGGTGAACATGCAATTGTTGGTGACAAAACTGAGGTTTCCATACATGAGTTGCATCCATTGGTCTAACTGAAGTGTAACTAAGTCAAACTTGAAGAGGGAAGGTGCCTTATTTTATATGGGGAACCCTGTTTTGTTGGGATTATTCTCAGGACAGAATATTATCATCTATGGATAGTGCCCTCAAAATTAGACTATCAAAATTAGGAAAAATAATTACTAGGTGAGTGCGTAATATCTCTAACAATCTTAAAGATGTCATTATCATAAATTAGTTGGAAAAGAGACTCATGCGACACTATATTGAATACCTTTGGAAACTTCACAAAGTGATATAATACCTTTGAAGATAAATGTTGAGTCTCCTCAAAAATATCTCTGAGTGAAGATATGATCAGTACTTTGGTAATCTAAGTGAAAACCTACATGTATATAATACCTAAGGGATATCCTCTCAAGATCCTTAGAGAGTTGAAGGTGAAAAATAGTGGCATAAATCTTGGATAAAGTGTACTCATTCCTGATGGAATAGTTACTTTTTGGATCTAAAGTGACCCCTAAATTATGTATCGGGTGGTTAATGTGTTAGTACCAAGATTGCAAGAAACTTGAACAACATGATTAAATAGATTATCAAGGTAACAATCAAGAGGGAAAATACTATGCTTAAGGAATTAATCCTAAAATCCTTCCTTATATGTTTTCTTTCTCATTCTCGTGACCCTAGATACCCTCCTTGATATCACCCTTAGAAAATAGATGACAAGAGGAGTGTGGGAGGGGGGAACATGACATTGTTAAGGGCCTATGATGGGATATCATATAGGGATATTGTATGGGATAATAAAGTGTTGGGTACAAGTCTAGTGGGATAGAGTTTTTTTTAAAGAAAAAGGTCTACCAAAAGATCTTGGGATAGTTGAAATGATCCGGATTATTTTGAGAATGACATGAATATAGAAATATAGCAGATATATAACAATGAAATACACAAAGATATTGCAAGAAACACATAAATATAGTGAAACCCAACTTCTATTAATGAATTAGAGAGAAAAATAGTGTACAACACAAACTGCAAGAATGGGGTATCTTATCTCTAAAAAGAAAGAGATGTTGGTTACACCTCATTTGCAAAAATATTTACATCACACTCAATTGCATGCTTAAAGGGACTCCTTCACCTCAATTATATATGAGAGAGTGAGAGGAGAACAATTCTCATGATGCATGTGGGATAAATTGGTATAAGTTTATAAAAATTCATATGCATGTAAAACACTAGGACTTCCCGAGCAGTCACCCATCCTAGTACTACTCTAGTCTGATGTGCTTAATTGTGGAGTTATAATGGGATATGTTTCATTAATGCTATATTGTAGGCATGTACATAATACCACTAGGAAATCAATACATGATGTCTTTAAGTAACAAATGAAGATGGAATTACATTACATTCCCCATAAAAAGGGTGAATATCATGGTTTATCAAAACCATAGGCTTGAAATTTTGATTCAGTGGAAAAGGTGGATGGCCACCAAGATCCACCTGGATCATTCTTCCGCCCTTAAGAAACAATGGTCCCCATTGCGTCAAGTTCCCTCGAGATATGGGAAAACTTTTGTTGAATCTGAAACTTTGTGAGATGCTTTCCTCGTTGAAGTAGATGCCATGTTTCTACTTTTCTTGTGGAAGGATGTCATGAACCTGTTGGAGGTGTTGGATCCATTCAATATATCTGGTTGCAGGATATTCCTCAGTCTGAATGTGGGAGGAATTTGTCGGTGAAGATGCAGAAATAAGAGTTATATCAATGGGGGATAATGATTGGAACCCCAAGAACAGATGAAAATGGTTGTGGCCAATAGATATCTGTTGAACATATGGAAGACTTGCATTCTCTCTGTGCTACTCTACAATCTTTTTGATCTACTTCTATTGGATAGAAACATCTTGGGGCGAGGTTGTAATGGTTGCAGTGACCTTATGTTCATCATATAACTAGATCATGAATAGGGAAAACTTTTTTATCTAAGAGATTAATTTGCGGCATTTTTTTCCAAGATCAATGAAGTGGTAGTAGTCATAGCTACCTCCGGTACCCTGTAGATTTGACCTCCCAAAGTAACAATGAAACTATGAGGCAGAGACTCGTAGATAGAATGACATTTCCACATATATAATTTTCCTAAAATAACATCACAAACTTCAAGTGGGGAAACATCAAACACTACCACATCCTTGAATGGATTGATGCCATAGGACAGGTGACATTGTTGGCTTACATGGATTTTTATTCCCCTGCTCAACCATTTGATGGTGTATGGTTGGGGGTGTGGCATCGTTGGAAGGTTCAATATCATGTAAACCTCAGATGATATCAAGTTCTTCTGACTCTCGTTGTCAACAATGAAATGAAGTGGGGTCCCCTTTACCCACATATATGAGTGGAAGAGGCACTCCCCCTCCTCAAACTCCTCTAGTTATTTTAGTTGTATTGTTATGGTCGCGATGGTAGCAGTGGGTTCTGCATTAATAATTTGTTTCCCTTTATTTTTCTCTGAATCAAATTTTGATTCAGGTTCTGATTCTTTTTCTTTGAGTTCGTCCACCAATGACTATTTTGAGTGACATTCATCAGTGTTGTGCCAGAGGATTTTGTGGAACTCACACCATTTTCCGATGTCTTTCTTAAACTTCCCGTTACCCTTCTTTTCTTATGTCTTGGAATGGATCTCTTTAGGTTGGACTTCCTTGTTGATATGTCCTTTGTTATATGAGTTAGGGTTTCATTTTCCATGCTTCTATTGTGGCATATTTTCAAACCCAAACTCTCACTTACTCCATTGCTTGAATTTCTACTCGATTTTGACTACATATTGATAAGCATCTCCAAGTGAGGAGATGTCCAAGAAATCCATATTTGTTTGGATATACCTGGCATACCATTGTGGTACTTCAAGACCAAATGTCACTCGGAGTCTTTGATACCCAGATTTGAGCGAAAGGTATGAAATATATTAGTGTACTCTGATATGGTCTGGTCTCTTTTCTGATGAAGAGTCATCCATTTCATGTATGGGTCATCAAAGTCTCTAATAGGTTAGAACCCCACCTTTAGGGAATCTACAAAGGCCATGTAGGTAGGTTCTCTTCTGAATGGTTTAGATTCACTCGCAATGTACCTCTCTCAATAACCTTCCCACCAAGCTCTGACATGGGGAAGAGATTTAAGGAGCACAAAGGTGATATTTTCACTGTCGGGAAAATTTTGGACAGAGTAATAACCTTCTAACAGATTAAACCATTTTTCTAGATCATCTACATCTATCTAGTCTTCGAATAAGGGGATATCAAAATTGAATTGTACCTTGAAGGGTGTCACACCTCTGAAATGGATGGTTTTTGAAGATACCTCATCCACCTCCATCGATAGTCTCTGAAGGATCTAAGTGAATTTTTCCATCATCTTGTTTATTTATTCCACAAGGTCTTCTTAAAGAAAAGTCTTTAAAGGATATCATGCTCTATCATCTCCCTTTTATTCTTCCATTGGAGGTTTCTTGGGCTAGCAAGAGTGTTTTTCCTCGTAGATAAACTAACTTGAGAGTTAACTCTATATACCCTGACCTCGTTTGGGACCTTCTCTGAGAAACAAAAAGGAGAAAAATGCTCTGATACCACTGCTCCAGATTATTTTGAGAATGACATGAAGACAGAAATATAGCAAATATATAACAAGGAAATACATAGAGATATTGCAAGAAACACAAAAATATAGTGAAACCTAACTTCTATTAATAAATAAGAGAGAAAAACATTGTAGAACACAAACTGGAAAAATGGGGTAGCTTATCTCTGAAAAGAAAGAATGGGGTAGTTTATCTCTGAAAAGAAAGAGATGTTGGCTACACTTCATTGGAAACAAGATTTGCATCACACTCCATTTCCTTCTTAAAGGGCCTCCTTCACCTCAATTATATATGAGAGAGTGAGAGGAGAACAATTCCCATGATGCATGTGGGATAAATTGGTATAAGTTTATAAAATTTCATAGTCATGTAAAACAGTAGGAATTTATGGGCGTTCACCCATCCCAGTACTACTCTAGCCTGAGCATGCTTAATTGCAGAGTTCTAATGGGATCCATTGCATTAATGTTATGTTGTAGGAATGTACGTAAGACCACTTGGAAATATTTACATGATGTTTGTAAGTAACAAATGAAGATGGAATTACATTCCATTCCCCATCAAAAGGGTGAATATCATGGTTTATCAAAACCATAGGCTTTAAATGTTGATTTAGTGGAAAAGGTGGATGGCCACCGAGATACACTTGGATCAGGGAAGGGACCTCACATAACTCTCACCTAATTAGGGAAAGGAAAGCCAAGTTATTATGATGGAGGAGGTAACAAAATTATCTCTAAATATGGGGGTGGGAAGAGGGATCAGGATTGAAGGAAAAAAGAAGGGTCCTATGGTGAATATTTCACTCTTCATCATACCATTAATTCATGGGATAGGATCTAGGGGGGAAGGGTGAGGGAGGGAAACCCAATGGAAAGAGAGAATGAATTGAGAGTCTCCTCCCAACTTTCTATTAAGAGAATATCATATTTGTATAAGTTTATTTCAAGGGAAAATAATAGTGAGAGGGGAAGGAGAAATGATTAATGGTGAGAGGCATAAGCATCCAAAATATCAACATCAAAAGGAAGGTAGTCCATAGGCTACATGAAGAGTGTGGGATGGGGGGAAGGAGAAAAGTATTTTGGGTGGAAGGTGAGGAGGGAATGGTCCATGAGGAGGAATAGAGGAGATAAAGAAGTGCAAGATATGGGAGAGGAGATCCCTATGGGACAAGACATGTCAACTATACTAGTTTTTTTGATATGGGGAAAACACATGAAGCCACTAGAGTTGGGACTGTATGGATGACCATTCAATATCATCATGTCATGAGATTCATGCAAGTACAAAAGGGTTAATAAGTTTGGATGCATCCTCCAAAGTCTTGTGTACCCACACAAAACTTGAATCAATTTTCTAAAGGTGAACAACATCCTCTAGTCTGACATGAAGTGGGATCTATAATTACTAGGTCTAGGCATTAAAATCCCCTAAAATAATAACCTCATACTAAGTGGATTAATGGGAAATATTTGTGTACAAGTATATAAATGGATCACCATCGTACTTTAGTGCATAGTTGTAAGAAACATATTGTAATGTATATATATTTGGGAAGGGAGGAAATGTGATGGATATGGACCCATATGAACCTAGTATGGTTGTTAATGCAAAGATAGAAACCCTAAACTAGATGGAGTCATAGAGAGGCATGAAACTCCAATTAAACCATGAACATTGTATTCATGTCATGGCACATGTATGTTAGCCATGAGACAATGATAACCCACAATGGTATGATGTGTAAACTTGGAACTCACATGGATCTCTATGAGAAATACAAGGCCCAAAGTCCCAAGGGAATCTTAAAGTGTCTTCGAAGGGTTCCTAAAGACTCCATTTCAATTCCAAAAGGCTATGGATATGCAAGGATACCCATCACCATGTTGGAATAAATATCATTTATATGGATAAGGGTAGGACCACCCCTAGTGGTGGAGTCTCATATAACTACTCTAAGTTCATGGATTACTACCCACTTCCCCTCCTCCCAAATTATTGTGACCAAAACTTTGGAGTGTTAAGCTCCTCAACCTAAGATCCCATGGGTTCTACATCTAAGAATACCCTATGTGTAACACCCCTTCTCTAAAACCTAATTATATGTAATTAATCACTATTGGTGATTACCATGCAATGACATGTGAATATTGTAAATGTATTATTTTCTTAATTATAGATGCCAAAAACTGACTGTGGGGTGAATCCTTAAAGTATTGGCCATGATACCACTAGAGGAATTAGAGGAGTCCCTATTAAAATAAAGGACCTCAAGACTTGTTTATATTAATTCCCCCATCCCTAATTTTGAGACAAATTAGTTAATTAGGGAGGTTGGTGGTTGAAAACCCAACCTCTCAAATGAAAGAAAGTATAGAAGGTTGGCTAGAACAGTATAAAACTATTAGCCAAAGGTACCACAGAGTACCATTTCTGCATATCAGAATGACTCAAGTTCCTTTTGACAGAAGGAATTGGACAGGTCAAGAACCTTCTCGAGGGATTATGTGAAGGGGAGGCATGAATGGAAAAAAAGAGAATAGAGGGATGTGTACAAGGAATCACATGAATAAAAGAGAGAAGAAACCCAAACCTAAGCTATGAAGGGCATGATCTTGATGATGGGAAGGCATATAATAAACCTTGCAGAGGCACTGAGCCAGGGGGGTATGAGAAACTTTGAACTAAGAGTAGTGTGAAGGAGAATAACCTTCACTTATCAATTCTCCCTAAGAATTTGAGAGAGACTCCTTGGTTGTATCATGGCTTGGAATGGGGGTGGATAGAGTGCTAAGAGTGAATGCATATGAGCCTATGGTTGGGTAGAAAGGTGAACACCCATAGTCATTTGGCTAGCTATAACCTATAACTGATAAGTATCTCTCACTCTATGTAATTTGATTGATAGTAAAAGAGTTTGTGCTTGTGATTGCATTGTAAATGTGCATGTTTGAGTAACGGGTTTCTTGTAAGAGAGAACTAGATTTAAAGTTCAATAAATGAATGAAAATGAATTACTGAAATATCTTCAGAAAGGAGTAATGAACTAATAATTAGGCATGTGTGTATAAATATCAAGAAAGGAAATTAAAATCCAGTATTGTTTCCCTCTCATTGATATTTAATATATGTGAGATATTAAATCCCATTTGGATGCTCAGCAACAAGCTTATTTCTAGCTGGTAAATGGCTTAAAATATCCTAAAGGAGTTGAGTGTAAAAACCCTACATGAATTGCAGCGATGGAGTGAGGAATCATCAGGTCCCCTATTAAAAACCAGAATCGAAAATCTATGTGTAAATTAGTGATCTATAGTAGTCATTAATCTAGAGAGGAGGGTCAATCTTGACAGTCCAAAGACGGGATAGTTAACCATCAAATCCCCTTGTAAGTCTGCGTGAAAGGGGTGGTCATTGGATTAGAGAACGGTTTACTTCCAATGGTTTATCTGATACATAATCTCAGGAGGGAGTTTATCATCCTGAAATACCAGAGCATTGGACCCTGGAAGGATTTTAAGTCCAACCTCCTTTGGAAGTCTCGATACCTGATATCCAGGGACCTTGGTTCCATCCCCTAGACCCATTCCCTGTTACCTAGGCCCGAAAGAGAGAGAGAGAGAGAGAGAGAGAGAGAGAGAGAGAGAGAGAGAGAGAGAGAGAGAGAGTGACATGTCAAGGTAGGTCCATTTGTCATCATGTGACCGGAAAATATATAGGTGTAGACCTTTTTCGAGTGTAGGCACTGTGGGAAGCGTGATAAATCTAAGTCATTGGATCTTTAGTCCGAGAGATCTTATTTGTTGAAATTTACTTAGTTAATCCTAGGAGTCGTAATCCCTAGGATTAATGTAATAAATTACGTTGTAATCTAGGGGATTAACAAAATTAAATGTCTCGTAATCCCCATACAGTGGACCATGTGGAATTTTAGTTACAGGAGGATGGTAAAGATTTGTGGTCCCGATGTCCACAGTCCTCGGGTGGTGACACACATCCTCCTTATATCCCACACGATGGACAGATCTCCACTAGCAATTTGTTATGTAAAGCTCTGGAGGGGAGTTGAAACTGAAGTCATAGAGATGACACTTGTCATCCCCTAAGTCACAGAGGAATTAATTTTTAGGCCCATCAAGGGCCAAGACCATTTAACAAGCACCTTAGATATTAACCATAAGATCTACACACGAAGGATCTCAGTCATAGATCATGTGATAAGGGTCGGGATCCCCTTACATCATCTTGATTTATCTTGGCTTTAGACCCTCAGACATTTATAGTTCCCAATGTGTAAAGATTCACCAAGGTCTGAGGTCTGTGGTGACGAGAACCATCAATCTATGGACTGATGACTCAATCTATACCATCTAATCCTTAAGACCTCTACCACACTAGAATTTGTGAAAGGAACCATGGTAGTCGTCAAACATACCTACAAGAGATCTTAGTCATAGATCTTGTGGTAATGGGTCAGGGTTCATAATCCCGAGATTAACGTAATTAATCTCCTCATAATCATTTGGATTAACTTAGTTAATCATCTCATAATTCCTAGGCACTAGAGGTGTTTCATAGTTACACTACATCGGGAATTTCCCGACATCCGATGCCTAGTGGTGATGCATCACCCGATGAATAGCTCACATGCCGTGATGTGGGAGGGCCATGTGTCACACAATGGTGGTGCCATTTGTCACATCATTTTGGCACATTTGGACAAATTTCCAAGTGGAAAAGAGTGTCACTTGTTGATTGGTATGGGTTCCACATGTCATGTTAGGGTGGCATGACCATATAAGGCCATGTGCCCAGGATGTCGATTGAATCTCGAATCTCAGACCATCGAGAGATTTTTGGAAACATGCTTTATGAAAATTCTCGATAGTCCATGTTCGGTGGATCTGAGATGGCATAGTATGATGTCATTCAATGAATGGGAAGTAGACAAGTTTCCATGTCCTGTTGGGTGAATATTTGGAGCTACAATAACGTGTATGTCACGTCAGCCCATGTGGGAGGTACATGTGTCACATGGTGAACATGCCATGTGTCAAGTGTTTTTATCATTTTTAGGCAGAGATCTAGGGGGAAAACATGTGCCATTTCTCACGAGATGACGGTGGTCACGTGTCATGCCATGGTCAAGACAAGTGGCACGATAAGATAATGTTGCATGTCCTAAGAAACAACTCATCTCGGATCAGGAGTTTTGGGGATTTGAAAAAATATAAAAGGGTCGAGGTATTGAGGGTCAATTTCCTTAGATGACATTGTTTTATGTAACAAAGCCAACGCTTGGTGTGTAGGTGTAAACACCTGGTTAAATTGAATCTTTGGAGAATGTGTAGCAACGGGTTGGATGAGTAAAGATATGAGGTCTCGATGGGACGATGTTGGGTGAATTGCATGGAAAGTGCCATTCCAGTGTATTATTACACTTCATCCCACTTTGGGTGATATGGGTGACGTGGAGGCCACGTGGAAGTATGGAGGCCTTTGGCCATTAAAAATATAGAAAATTCAAAGGGCCATAACTTTTGATCCAGAGCTATGTTTTGATCAAACTTGCATTCGTTGGAAAGATCTTGGTGAGAAGAAGATGATGGTTTCCCTTTTAAATGGATTTGAGGAGGTTTAGGAAAGGTGAAAATTTAATACCCCATCCCTTAAAAGGGTACTTAGGGGGTTGGGTGTCTTACAAGGTGGTATTAGAGAAGGCTACAACACTAGGCTTGGATGGGCTAGAGATCAGTCTCAGGGATGATATATTAAGGATAAAGATGAGTCTATTTAAATTATTTCTCTGTGTAAAGCTTGTTTAATATCTGCATGAGTTCCTTGAGAAGGAGGAGAGTAGATTGAAATTGCACCTTGAAAATGTTGGCTGAATTTTAGCAAAGGAACGGTTGGCCCTCGACCAAGTTTTGGGGAAACTTTGGTCCGTTTTGGCCCACTTTTGGACTTCAACACATTGATCGAAGTAGGAGTGCCCAGGCGGAGATGAGATCACGGATATCACCTATTTTGACTGTTATGTGGACCCAGTGAGGGGTCCTCTATGGTTTTTTAACGAGTTTATGGGATGTTGGCCCATGGGTTTTCCCCATGTTTAGGCCTCATTGTAAGGGTTTGTAAAGTATAAATAAAGAGGAATGTAGTGTGTAAGAATTAGTTATGTGTGAAACATAAGTGCTTTGTGCGAAGGAATGTATGTGGTCGAGGATTTGTGCTTGACTGTTATTTTGTAACAAGTAGTGTTGTGATAAGAGATTGTGTCTCTGTGCATTTGACCTATTTTTGAGGGGTTAAGAAGGAGGATCTAGTGCTTAGTGCGCAGATCTCCTATCTTGTGCGAAGTTTGACTCTGTGGCTTAGTGTACAGGAGTGACTGGATGTAAGATATTGGTGAATAATAAAGCGACAAAGCGGTTTGTGGACGTAGCCCCACCCTGGGGTGAACCACGTATATCTGGAGTCTCATGGTTTTCTTTGTGTAGTATTATTTTTGCTATGCATTTGCTTAGTGTGTGATTATGATGTGTAATGAATATATTTTTTTTTCTTAAGTATTAAGGGTAAATGAATGCTAGACTTAACTAACAGTGCTAAGTGATCAGGGTGCATAATCACTTGTTGTTATAGCACTTATTTGTCTTTGATTATGCTCTGCGATGTTAATGAGGTTAATAAACTAATGCATGTTCACTTCCTAAGAGTTAATAGAATATTTTGCTAAGTGCTCTTATCACAGATTCGTTTCCCGGCCTAGTTACAGACACCTACGTCCTGTAACCCCCTTGCTTCTACCTCGGGTGAGACTTTGCCTGCTTCATAGGTGTTGTTGAAAGGGCCGGTAGTCGGGGTTTTGTTGGTGCGTTGTTAAGCGTTGAACCTTGGCTCTGCCTCTGTGTCAACAGGAACTATGTTGTTCCTTTGTCAAACTAATAACTACTCTTACAAGAGTAGGGATGTGTTGGTAGGAATTAATGGTAAGACCCGAATGTAAAGGGAAGAAATGAAAAAATCATGTTATAGGAACTACATGAATCTAGAAAAAGAATGAGCTGGTGGTTATAATGTTGCCTATAAGTATGGGCTAAAGGAGCCCTGATAATTATAATATTTATTTATTAAGGGATAAAACCATTATGGAGAATTCCTTGTGGTTAAAGGAACTTGAGTAAGGATTGATAGAACCCTTAGTAGTAATAAATTGTTTCTTTAATAAAGGACTAAACCTTGTATGTATGATTCCTCATGTTTAGAGGACTAATGGGAAATTCGTAAGGTCAACTACTTGGCGTGTAATGAATAAAAACGTGTTGGTTAAGAAAATAAGGATTCCTTTGGGACTGTTGTTAATCCTTGTAAGGAGGTAAAGTGATATGGGCATATGAGCCATTTTTTTATCTCAGGCTTGTACAAAATGTGTATTGACATGAGGATATGTCTATGCATATGAATGTAAGAGACATGCAGTTGGAACACATATGCACTGTGGGAATGAGTAAAATGTTTGGTGCACAATATATGTTGTAATGCATATGGAAAATATTGATCATGCATATAACATGCATATATACTTATTATAGTCTATTATTAGATGAAAAATGTGGTGTTTTCATAGATAATGTGGTCAGTGATGATCTTATTATATAAGAATATGTAGAATGTTGATGATGTTGATTGCATAATACATAAGGGAAGTATGGTTAATGAAAGACTGATATACAGACTAACAAAGGTAGTGATGGAGAATTACTAGATGACCATTGGGTTAGATTGACATTCAGAGGTGGATGATAACCATACAGGAATGGCTAGGTATGCTCATATAGTAGTGGAAGGGAATATTGGAAAGGGTTTCCCTCATAAATCCTATTGACCAAGAATGATTGAAGCATGAAAGCAATGTGAAATTGGGAATTTTATAGCCTGGGTAATACTGTAATTACTTGTTTACATTTTGTGAATTGTGGGTTACTTTTGTAACAAGAGAGAAAGAGTGGTTTCTTGTTGGTTTTTTCCATGAAGAGAATGTTGATTAATTGGGTTGGTTGTCATTGATGTTAACCCTTGAAGAAAGTCTGGTAGCGAACTCCGGTAACACAAAGGTTTGGGTAATGGACCCAAGTTTTTTTTATGTATAATGGTATGATTTTTGATATATTTGAAGGTAAGACTATTCTAGATAGATAATACATGTCATGCCATTTCTGGTGGTTTGTGGAATGTCACATAACTCGTTATGGTTAGAGAGTTGTGGCCATGTGAAGTTGGAGAACCCTCATGAGTCATCTAGAAGCCCCAAAAGGTCAAAGTAGTCAAAGTGCTTGCAAAGAAGAGATTATTTAAATAATAAAGTGAAGTGACAAAGTCAAAAAGGATTATTTAAATAATAAAGTGAAGTGACCAAGTCAAAGAGGATTATTTAAATAATAAAGTGAAGTGACAAAGTCAAAAAGAATTATTTTAAATAATAAAGTGAAGTGACAAAGTCAAAGAGGATTATTTAAATAATAAAGTGAAGTGACAAAGTCAAAGAGGATTATTTAAATAATAAAGTGAAGTGAAAAAATCAAAGAGGATTATTCAAATAATAAAGTGAAGTGACAAAGTCAAGGAGGATTATTTAAATAATAGAGTAAATGGAGAACTTTCTAATTATGGAAAGTGGTTATAAGAAGGTTAACCCTAAAATGAGGAAAATGGGTTAAGTGGTAACTATAGGTGACTGAGGTAACCAAAGGATATATAAGTCAAATTTCAAAGGGAAGGTGAAGTAAAGAAGGCCGAAATTCAAGGGAGGATAAATTCTTTTGGTGATGCTTTCTAAGGTATGTTATTTACAGGTCATCTCACCATTTTTCGCAATAACATTTTTTCTAGAATGAGACAAACCATGAAATTGGGTGGCCATTGAAGAAACATATCCAAGTAGTTGTGGTACAAATTTCAGCCTGTGGGTCATTTTAATTTTGGACTTACACTCCATGGAAAATAGGGTTTGTGGCTAGCCCTGAAACTAGTCTAAAACATGTGTTTCGGGTAAAAACGTCATAACTTCTTCATAATAGATCAAATGTGTTGGTTATAGTACAGTCTATAGTATTCTGTGTACAATTTTCAGATCCATACAACAAATATTATGTGTGGGGCACGCTCTACAAGTTCGCTCTCTAGAATAAGCCAGAATTCAACAAGGTATGTCATTTTTTCTATAACTCATTTTCTGAGAGTTTCCAAGTAGTGACACCTGGAGGAATTGCATAAAACACACTAAAGAACATAGTGTACTATTTTCAGATCTTTATTCATTACAGGTACATAGTTATGATTATTTCAAGTTAGGGTTGTTGGCTAATCCAAAAATAGTCATGTGAGACTAAAGTAAAGTTTGATGAAAATGCTAGTCTCTTGTCGTTAAAGTTAAGGAAGGTTTGCAGGCTGAGGTACATGTTGGTGCATGGTTGATTCACTTGTTTATGGTACAAGTTGATTACAAGTTGAGATACAGGTTGATGCATGGTTCAGGTTATTGGTACAGGTTGTTTGGTGCAGGTTGATTGGTACAAGTTTACAGCAGTATATCTCATAGTTATAGTGTGACAGTGGTTCCATCATTCTACTTATATGTCAGGGGGGTTGGATGGGGCAAGGATAGGTGGTTTTATCCACCTTCTGGTTGTAGCCAGAGAACATAGGGGGTTGTATCCTCCTTCTGGTTGTAGCCATAGAATTGGGGAGTTGGAGCTTCCCTCAAGTTGTAGCCTAAGAAACTAGGGAGTTGGAGCCTCCTTCCAATTGCAGCTGGAAAACAAAGGAATTTGGTGCTTCCAATGAATGTAATTCTTCAAGACATATAAGAAAAATTATTATGTGGTTTTCTCCCGCTTTAGGTTTCCACGTAAAAACACTGGTGTACTGTGTATGTGTATGATTTTTCATTTGTTCATTGTTTATTTACTCTGCAAATATTGGATGATAATGCTACATTGATATAACACTTGCATTATATGGTTAAAAAGGATTATATTGCTCTATTAATGATGTTGGGCCCTTCATTTTTGGGAAAGAATTGCGCAAGTTTTGACTAAGCATGAGTTGCGCAAAACTTCATCAGAGGCTAGGAGAAAAAGTAACAGAAAGCAGTTGAGGAAGTTAGCGTGAGGCCAGCTAGGCAACAAACGGTTGCAACAGAACAAGAAAGCATGCAAGACGAGAAGGAAGACACAACCCAACTATATATAGGGCTGAATATAAGTGTGAGGGGTTTGAGTTGAGTCATGTTGATCAGAGTCACCCAAGTTTTGGGATTAGTCGTTGATACTTATTGTAAGTCAAGAAAAGACAAGCAAGAATCTGTAATGAATTAGAACTGTTAGTTGGAGAGTTGGAGCTCTGAGATATGAGTCCAAAACCAAGAGTTTGTAATGTACCCTACTGGGTGATTCTGATTCTGTAACTAGAGAAAGATCGCAAAGAAAATAAGAAGAAGGATCAAATTTTAAAACATGATGTGTCCTTGTTTGGTTACTTATGCATTACAACACTTCTTTATGGCTTATGAGTTCTATTTGATGGTTCTATGTTTAATTGATGCTCACAACGTAAGTAGGTTCAATTCTTGCATTTAGATGGTTCAGATCTGTTAATGACACTTGCGCAAGGACAAGAATGAGTTCTAAATTCTCTATGGATCCTCTTTAGTCTTCTTCCTACCCTTCCCTATCTATATGTCTCAGTAACGCTTCGGTTGAGACTTCTTCTCTTCAGAGGAGATGAAAATGCCAATGCTCTAGACTACACAGTACCTTTTATTGGTAACCTGAGAAGGACCCTGGTCTGATCAAATTCACACCAACAAAATGGTTATGTTGTCGGGACCCATGTTGAAAGGAAACCTGTACGAAGAATGATACTGTTGATCCATAGATATGGTATTGATCAATGGTGGGAAAGGAACTGTGATACCTTCATATGGAAAGAAGCAGGACTAAGAAGAAAATCATTGGAAAACATTTGCGAAGCAATCTTTTACTCAGAAAGATCAAGCGACCAGTATGAGATTTTCTGGGTTAAATTCCTGGAAGAATTTTTTCACGAGATAAAGAGGCTCCAAGAATCTCCAAAGTTCCAAGGATGGGCCAAGAAGATCTATGCATGGGATACCAAAAATTTAGCAACACTCCAGAGGCTGGATTGCCCAATCACACGAGCTGTGTATTTCTGGGTTAGCACCATGCTAGAAGGATACATAATCGAATTTGCAGCTAAGAACCACCAGTATTTCTCATGGGCAGAGGAAATTTTCAAGAAAGGTGAAAGGGGAAGACTGTTGAGAGAAATCCCCCTGTGGAATAAGGATTTCTTGATGGAGTAGGGATGTTGATTATGTCCCCAACCGAGATGGCAGTGTAAACACCCTCTCTTGGGGTAGGGAGAGATGGGGTGAGAGTCATGGCATGAGAGAGGGGAAGGTTTATTTGACAAATGGGGGGGAAACAACAAGAAAGGGACTCGAGAGATGAGTGAGCCTTGAAGAGAGCCTCCATAGTTGAGAAGTGGTGGTGTGGAAAGATCAAGAAAGTTGTAAGACAATCCGAAAAATTGAGGAAAGAAGGCAGAGTGGGAGAAGCAGAGGAAAGACAGATGGAAGAACTACAGAAGATGAGAAGACAGGAATGAATGGCCAGACAAAGATTGAACGAGAGAGAATTGAGGAGAGAAAGTAGCCCCCAGGAAACTGGACGAGAAGGAGAAATCATAGAGGAAAGAGAGGAGGAATTCGGCTTGAATCTTGGAGGGGAAAGAGAATATTCAACCCCGATAACAGGAGAGAATGGGAATCTGGCCGAAGAGATCGTCCCAGTGGAATCTAACAAGACCTCCCAGATTAAAGAAAACTTCCCCGAAGCCAGTGGCGCCAGCCCCGAATCACCCGTACCCCAAGTTCCTTTCATACAAATGATAAGTTCGATACTACCTTCTCATGTTAGCTTTGTTCCAGTACAATTAGCTAATCAGTCACAACCAGGAAGCGTGAGTA
Source organism: Picea engelmannii (assembly GCA_009831015.1). Taxonomy (NCBI): domain Eukaryota; kingdom Viridiplantae; phylum Streptophyta; class Pinopsida; order Pinales; family Pinaceae; genus Picea; species Picea engelmannii. The sequence continues at coordinate 170,112 of ML779633.1, read as the reverse complement.
AAGGGAGGATATTGGGATCCCTTGGTAGATCACAAGCCGGACCGTTAGGGTTCATATTGTTACAAACAATAGGATCGTCAATGGCCAGCCACGTGGGAGGCTTGATTGCCCGATACCCAAAATTTTTGGGTAAGGGAGATGAAAACATTGAGCAACACTGGTTCTTGTGCGAACCCATCTAGAGATCCAGAGGGACTCCGGATGCGAATAAGTTGGTTGAGTTCCAGACTACCTTGAGAGTTCACGCTCTCAAGTGGTACATGAATATCATTGAACCAGGAGTGCCAAGGACACAAGGTCAAGCATTCACACTTGGCCAAGTACGGACGAGGTTCATAGAAGAATTCAAACTACCTCAGTCAAAACAACAGGCTTTGTTCGAGTTGCGAGAGATTCAGCAGAGAGAATGCGAATTGGCCTGGGAGTACATCCAGAAGTTTAGATATTCCATAGGTAGGTTGGCACATCCAATACACGAAGAACATCAAAGGGAGTGGTACATTCAGGGGTTGTTGCCTCTGAATCGGATTCTGCTAATGAAACAACCGATAGCCATGCTAACAGATGCCTTGTAACAATCGATGAAGATTGAAGCCATAGTGGGATACCCTGGGAGTTTAAGAGTAACCCGACCCCAAGTAGATGTGAATCTGGCACAACTACAAGGGAATATATCGGCACTTACAGAAAAGATTCATGAGTTGGTGATACCTAGACCAGGACGACCATAGGTTTGGTGCACTGGATGTTATACGGAAGGTCATTTGGTGAATGAATGTCTGCAAATGAGGGGACTGGGATCTCCTCAGAATCTTATGGTACCCCCAACATGAGCTACAAGAGGAGTTGTGCAAGTATCGATGAACTCACCATTCCATAACCCCACCCCATATCATGCTTTCCCAAGAGGCCAAGTAGCACCAACAACAGAATATTGTGAGATCTAACGAATCTACGGGAATGGACCAATACAGTGCCCCATCATGCATAATTATTTGACAGTACCAAACACAGTACACTGTGAGTTCTGCGCATCCACCACGCATACTGCCAATCAATGTAGAGCATTGGATGCACTCGCAGACAGGCTAGACCGAACAACATTCAGGGTGAATGAAAACTCGCAGGGACCAGAAAGAGGTCTAGGAGGTGGAGCCGAAGGAGACTTTAGAGGAGGAAGAACTGGGGAACGAGGACCAAGAAGATTTTATAATTGTGATGAACAAGGTCACTTGGCCAAAGATTGTCCTCATCCAAGGCGGTCATGGTGCTCTCATTGCAGAACCAACGGACATGCAACTGAAGACTTTCCAGAGTTAATCGCAAAGTGGGAAGATAGAGTACGACAAAGAGGAACTAACCTTATCATTTCAGAGATCAAGAGGATTTCTAAGGGACAGTTGCCCAATATTAATATTGTTACTCGAGGAGGAGTGAAGACAGGAGCTAATGTTGATACTCTACCTCAGATCCAGAAAGCAGCACCTAAGGGAGATAGGTATGACCCCCTAAAGAAAAAATTGTTCTTTAAATATGGATGGAGAAGACTTAGACCGGTTGTACACCATAACAGCTGGGACAAGAAATGACTATATAAACCCTATTGCAGATGGATCAGTAAACTGGAGAAGTATACAGTCAGCAGACGAGGATTCAGAACTGGCTTTTGATAGTTGGAAACAAGGCTCGCACGAAACATTTTCAAGAAGATGCGTGACTTTTAGAATGACCATATGGGTTGGGACCGAGGTTAGAGAAAACCCAGTATATGATGGCACCTCAGACCTAGACAACTTTTTGTAGAACATGGAGAAGCATGTAAGAGAAGATCAAAGAATCTCGGTACTAGATATAGATTTTCATAACAACCCCGCCATATGGTGGGCCACTCATAAAGCCATACTCATAACTTGGGATGAAGTGATGCAAGCTCTCAAATATAGGTTCACGAATAAGGAGCAACTGGAATCATAAATGCAGACGAATTTCCAAGTTGCACAACTGTTCAGCAAAGAATCTGATCCTAGAATGCACATTGAACAGTGTGTGACACAGTGGTAGGTTGCGGAGATACCCTCTCGCTCCTGGGTCCAAAGATTTACCCATTCTCTAGGCCCAATCCTGAAATCTTGGTTTGTACATGAGAAAACCAGGAGACAGACCAGTGATTGGAAAACACTGGAAGCTCAATTTTGCAAAGACTTCTCATTCACAAGTAAGTACCCTGAACTTGAACTTTCCCTACAAAAGATTCAAGAACTTTTGTTTACAACCAATAGCAATAAGAGATCAAACTTTGTAGTGTTTCCCAAGCATACCCAAGAACTTCAGAATAAATTCAACTTACCCTCGACTAAAAAGCCTATAGAGTGCTATCAGATTGGCAAACATTCAGAAAGCCTAGACGAATTAGAAGAACTAAGAAACCTAGCCATCAAAGAGACAGAGGGGAGAAGATAAATCCAAAATATCATACCTAGCCAGACCGATAGTTCCTATAATCATCCATTAAAATTGAAGAGACTCAACATAGAGACCGAAGAGCAACCCAAGATAGCCTTGGTGGGAGATTAATGGGATGAACAAACCAATCAGGAAATACAGAGTTTACTGCGGGAATATGAGTATTTGTTCCCAAAGAATTTTTCATAATTAAAGGGAATCAAGGGAGTCATGGGAGAAATGAAGATTGAGTTAAAACCAGGATCCAAGCATGTTAGACATAGACCATATCGTCTTAACCCCAGGATAAAAGAGAAAGTTAAGAAGGAGATTGACAAGATGTTAGAAGCAGGTCTCATTTTTCCTGTAGAAGAAGCCGAGTGGGTCAGCCCGATAGTCATCCAAAGCAAGAAAGACATAGATATTATTAGACTCTGTGTAGACTACAGGAGTCTCAACTCTGCCTGTGTGCAAGACCTTTTCCCAACACCTTTTACCGATGAAGTATTCGAACAGGTTGCGGGGAAGGAAGCATACTTATTTACAGATGGATTTTTAGGATACCATCAAGTCAGGATCGTCGAAGAGGACAAGAGAAAGACCACTTTCATTACTGAATAGGGATCTTTTGCATACAAAGTGATGTCATTTGGCTTAAAGAACGCCCCTACAGTTTTTTCCAGGACTGTGATAGTATCCTTTAGATAATTCATTCACAAATTTATAGAAGTCTACATGGATGATTGGATAATATATAGCCTGCTCAAGGAACATATAGCACTGCTAAGGCTACTGTTTGACAGATGCAGAGAATTGAAAATCTCATTAAATCTCAGAAAATGTATCTTTTTTGTTCCACATGGCAATATGTTGGGCCACATAGTCTACCGAGGAGTATTGGTAAACCCAGCTAAAGTTGCGGTCATTACAAATATGACGCCACCTACGAGTGCTAAACAGTTTCTCTCCACACTAGGACACACAGGCTACTATCGCAGGTTCATTCGAAGATATGCCAACATTACTGCACCTATGGAAAACCTCCTGAAAAAGGATGAAATGTTCCAATGGACTCCCAAATGTGATAAAGCATTTGAGACACTTAAGGAGAATCTCATTACAACATCGATTCTGATATTCCCAAACTGGGATAAGGAATTTCATGTCCATGTAGATGCTTCAGGAATTGCCTTAGGAGTTATCTTAACGTAACCTGGAGATGGAGATATGGATCACCCCATCTACTTTGTGATTCAGAAGCTGTCGCAAGCATAGCACAAATATACAATGAAAGAAAGGGAAGAACTAGAAATGATTTATGCTTTACAAAAATTTAGACATTATCTTCTAGGTTCCCATTTCAAATTATTTACTAACCATTCCGCATTAAAATACCTAGTTAACAAGCCTGTGTTGGAAGGGATAATTTGTAGATGGCTGCTGCTATTTCAAGAATTTTCCTTCGAAGTTATCATCAAGTCAGGATGATGCAACGTCGGACTTAATCATCTATCCAAACTAGAGTCGGGAGAAAGTGGCGGAGCAGTGGACGACCAGCTCCCAGATGCAGATTTGTTCAGGATTGAGGCCATACCAAAATATCTAGAGGACATAGTAGTCTTTCTCAGTACAGGGGCCTGTCCTAAAATGTATTTTGCAACCCAGAAACGCCATATGTTCATTAGATCATCATATTACCAGTTGATCACTGGACAGCTGTATAAACTAGGACTAGACAGCATTCTCAGACGATGCATCTTGGATCATGAAAGGCAGGATATACTCTGGGAATGCCATAGTGGAGTTGCAGGAGGCCACATAGGAGGAAAGGCCACGGCATAGAAAGTTCTACAGGCAGGACTTTGGTGGGAAACACTTTTCAAGGATGCAAAATCATACGCTAGATCGTGTGATGTTTGTCAAAGGGTAGGCAAGTCGTCACGTCGAGATGAACTACCATTACAACCAGTTAGAGCTCTACAGAAATTTGAGAAATGGGCAGTTGACTTCATTAGACCAATCAACCCCACAGCCAAACATTCAAAGGCTAGATACATCATTACCGCAACTGACTACCTTACCCGTTCAGCAGAAGCAGCAGCGGTACAGGAATGTTCAACAGATATTGTTGCCCGATTCATCTTCGAAAATATCATTACCTTCTTTAGATGTCCTAGGATCCTAACCAATGATCAGGGAGCTCATTTCATTAGCAGCACCATAGCAACACCTACAGCGGAATTTATGATTCAACATCACAAGAGCAGTCCATACCACCCAAAGGCCAACGGAACAATCGAAGCCTTCAACAAAATCCTAGAAGGGGGACTAAAAAAGTTCTATTGTACAAACTGAGAGGACTAGGATGATAGATTTCCAATGGTACTATGGGCCTACAGGACAACCACAAAGAAACTCCAAAAATACACACCATTCTAGCTAGTTTACGGAAGAGAAGTAGTGGTGCCTACAGAGTTCATCACTCCAAGCCTATATATTGCATAAGTCACACGTATGACAAAAGAGGAATCAATGGCGCAGATACTTATGGAGCTACAAGAACTCAAGGAAACCAAATTTGTAGCAGACTTCCATTAGTCAGTTGAAAAGGAAAGACAAAAATATTGGCACGATAGACACATTAAAACCAAGGTATTCACACAAGGGGACAAGGTGTTACTCTACGACAGTCGATACCAGAAGCATCCTGACAAACTGTGTATGCACTAGTGGAGACCTTTCATAGTTACGGAGCTCTGACCTTCAAGAGCAGTCAGACTTGTGCAAATCGATGGTGTGCTATGACCGAGATGGGTGAATGGAGCTCGCTTGAAGCCCTACCTATCTCAAAACTGAGAAAGAAGGACAGTCGCTCCAATTTGACAAAGCCTGTACAATAGTTAGATTTGAGTTTTCTTTTCTTTTTTGAAATGTTGTAAAATCAGTTAATAATGTCTATGTGTGTAGTGTTGTGCCATAACACATAGTTCATTTGTTTTGTTTAAGTGTTGGTTGCTACAGAACATACGACTCAATAGTACAAGACCTGAAGCATGGAAAAGTCCATTAATGACAGTCATTAAAGATGGTGGAGACAACCTTTGTGGTCGGAGGCGCCATGAATCCCAATCCAATATGAGTTATAGGCCACGCAAACCCAGTCTAGTCACAACCTTTATTGCCATTCTGGTACCCCGACTGATGTTGTTAAGCCATAAAGCCGCATTATGCCAAGATGCCATCGAAGTGCGCATCGAGACACCCACCCGTCAAACAGAAAGGTCTCAATTCAGCCACGTCCCTATTCCATTCAAATAAGTAAATGCCAAGATTTCCCAATAGGATTTACCTTGATTAAACCGTCCTGTTGGACAACTCACACCCATGGTGCATCTATACAGTCATGATGATGAGCAGTTACTACTAAAACTTCCCAGTTAAGCCAGGTATAAGGCTCTCAGAACTCTGCTAAGAATTTATTATTTCTAAAATTGAGCATAGCCATTTCCGAATTCAACAGCATGAACCAGTTGGGACCACTGTAAAATCCGTAGACATATCCCTAGTTCTTATCTACCACAAAAGCACAAATGACGAGATCCACAGCAAGTTGAAGCACCATGACGAAAGAAGCAGTACCAGATGAGCCCTACGACCCCCAGGTCAAGATCGTGAGAGACCTCAAAGGAAGAGGTAGAAACTCGCTCTGACCATTCAACAGGCAGTGGAATCCCACTACAGTGGCGAGTACCCACTGACACAGATGTTTCATATGCCGACCAGGTACAATGGCCAGCACCACACTTATTTGGCCTAATCAGGGCATCCATGGACCATATGGAGCAAAGGCTCCAAGAGGCTGAGAGATCCGTTGAGATTGCAAGAAAATAATAATTCATGGAGCACACATATAGAATGCAGGAATCACATGACATACTCCAAGTCCAACGCAAACTAGAAAAAGTGCAAGAAAAACTTGCAAAATCCTGGCCAGAGATTTGGAAGGTCGCACCTGAACTACCCGAGGCCAACGATGTAAGCGAGCTAGAGCAACAGATCGAGCTATTACAAGAAGCATGGACACAACTCACCAATCGCACTGATCAGCTCCAAGTGAAGCTACAACAGGTCCAGTAGGAAGCAGAACACTAGCCTCAGCAACTCCAGGAACAAATGCAGAAGATAATGTTGCAAGGCAATAATGCCAAAGCAACACTGCACAAGCACACAGCAGACTGCACCAAAATTTTCAGAGAAGTCAACGACTGGATGGGCATCATCGCTTGATGAAATTAGGTTTTAGAGGAGGTTCGAACAAAGATCTAAGTGTTGAACGAAGAAGTTGTGGTCACAATGGACCCTATGGAGCAACAACAGAAGTTTGACCAAATTCAGCAGGCCAACAATGAACTAAATACACTCTATGAGGCATATTTTGTAGCCAAGAAAGAGTTGCGTGATTTTTGACCGGTATTCAGAACACCTATATGAAAATGCATCAGGTCGATGCAACAGCCAATTCCGAGTGGAACTCATTGGTTGCGGCCAAGCCAAAGGAGTACAGAAAAGAGACAACACAACAATTCCTTGCAAAAGCATCACTCCTCACCTGGAAATGGTAGTACAAAGTTGAAAGCTTTAAAGGAGTAAAGCACCGAGCCTTAGAGTTGGTACCAGAATTGGTCCCTTCATTTGAGGAGGTAAAGGAAAAAAAGGCACAAATAGAAGAGCCCAAAGAAGAAGAAAATCTAGAAAAGGTAAAACAACAGTTTCTCCTGGAGGATGTGAAAGAACCAAGCACTTGACTCGAGGATGAGTCAAGGATTGTGGTCAGAGCCTGTTGGGCCCTTCGTTTTTGGGAAATAATTGCGCAAGTTTTGACTAAGCATGAGTTACGCAAAACCTCATCATAGGCTAGGAGAAAGAGTAACAGAAAGCAGTTGAGGAAGTCAGCGCGATGCCAGCTAGGAAACAAATGGTTGCAACAGAACAAGAAAGCACGCAATCCAAGAAGGAAGACACAACCCATCTATATATATAGGGTTGAATATAAGTGTGAGGGGGTTGAGTTGAGTCATGTTGATCAGAGTTGCCCAAGTTTTGTGATTAGTCATTGATACTTGTTGTAAGTCAAGAAAAGACAAGCAAGAGTCTGTAATGAATTAGAATTGTCAGTTGGAGAGTTGGAGCTCTGAGATATGAGTCCAGAGCCAAGAGTCTGTAGTGTGCCCTACTGGGTGATTTTGAGTCTGTAACCAGAGAAAGATCGCAAAGACAATAAGAAGAAGGATCAAATTTCAAAACATGATGTGTCCGTGTTTGGTTACTTATGCATTACAACACTTCTTTATGGCTTATGAGTTCTATTTGATGGTTCTATGTTTAATTGTTACTCACAACGTAAGTAGGTTCAATTCTTGCATTTAGATGGTTCAGATCTGTTAATGACTCTTGCACAAGAACATGAATGAGTTACGAATGCTCTATGTATCCTCTTTAGTCTTCTTCCTACCCTTCCCTATCTATATGTATCAGCAACGCTTTGGGTGAGACTTCTTCTCTTCGGAGGAGATGAAAATGTCAGTGCTCTAGACTACATGGTACCTTTTGTTGGTAACCTGAGAAGGACCCTGGTCTGATCAAATTTGCACCAACAAATGATTCACCCCCCCCCCCTCTCAATAATCCAACAATTGCTATCAAAGAAGGTTCCTTCAGAAATCAGTTTGACCACTGAAAAGTAGATCATGGAGAGCAACAATATGTATCAAAATGGAATACCACAGTTTGATGGACAAAAGTATGCATTTTGGAGAATAAGAATGAAGACATATATATAGGCACAGGGATTTGAAATTTGGAAATCAATTGTAGATGGATACACAGCACCAGCAGTTCTTCCGACAAATGGAAAAGAAATGAAACTCGGTCAGAATAATTCCAAAGCCACAAATGCACTTTTGAATGGTCTTGGAGAATCAGTATTCACTAAAGTTGCACATTGTAAGTTCGCTAAAAATATTTGGGAAAAACTTCAAAATATTTATGAAGGAGATTCAAAAGTCAAAGAAACAAAGATTCAAACTTACAGAGGTCAATTCGAACAAATAAAGATGAAGGAAGATGAGAACATTGCAGCTTACGTTTTACAAGTCGATGAAATGGTAAATGCAATCTTGGGATTGGGAGAAGAAATCAAAGAATATACAATTGTTCAGAAGGTACTAAGATCTCTTCCTATGAGATTTGACCCTAAGATATCATCACTAAAAGAAAGAGAAGATCTAAACTCAATAAGAATGGACGAACTACATGGAATCTTCACAGCATATGAAATGAGAACTGAACAGGAAAATCTAGATATAAAAGAAGCAACCTTCAAAGCATCCAAAAGGTTAAAGAAAAATGGAAAGAAAAAAATAAAAATAACATAGCAGCAGCAGTGACATCTCAGAAGATGATGAAGAAGCGACCAACTTTGTCAGAAGATTGAACAAGGGAACCAACGGCAGGTATAGAGGTAAGCTTCCTTTGATTTTTTTTAATTGTGGTGGTATTGATCATTTTTCTAACAAATGTCCTTATAAGAAAAAGAGAAATGATGAAGGTTACTCAAATAGAAACAAACATATAAAGTCAAAATAATCACAAAGAAAGTTTTCAAGAAAAGATTATGCACCAAAGAATACATCTCATCATCAGATGAAGATGAAGTCAGTGACAGTGAGACAGAAAGAGTTCTATTCATGTAAGTAGAAGAATCTGATAAAGAAGACTCTGAAGAAGAATGTGAAGAGGTTGAAGAAGAATATGAAGAGGTCGAACAAGAATATGAAGAGGCATAAGTTGACTACCGAGAAGAATTGTTGTGCTCCACAGAAGCTATTAGAAGAGAAAAGAAGAAAAACAAGAAACTACAAGCAGAACTACACAAGAAAAAAGACACTTGGAAACTAGAACAAATGATCACAAATTTGAAGGTTCAAATTGAAGAAGATAAAAGAATTGAAGAAGCACTCAAAGAATAACTAGAAAGAAGAGATAGTATCATTGGAAATTTGGAAGCAGAAATTGTCACATTAAGAAAATATCTTCAAAAGAAAAATATGCAGAACAACTCAAAAGTTTTGAATGACATTATCAACATTAAAAAACCTCATCATGACAAGTCTGGAATTGGATACAATTAGACAGAAAAGGGATCAAGCTCCAAAACAACAAAATAAGAAACATATTAAAAAAGCTATGCAGAAACAATCAAAGGGGATAGGAAGGTCTACAAAGAAAATTACAGGGACACGCCTCCACCGAGAATATTCATATTTCAAAGTCAATGACCGATAGAAACAGATAGGCCTCAGGAAGAAGAAGGATTCATAAGATTACCTCCTTTCAGAAGATCTTCAATGCCTAGGTATCAAACTATCTTTTTTGGTTTATTTTATGCATATAATAATTTTGGACATAGAGTTGTGAATTGCAAAGCTAACAACAAGAACATAAACAACTTTGAAATTCATACACAAAAGGGTTATCCAAGAAGGCCTACTGAAACACAGAGAATAAGTTACAACAGGTTTGAATCTTTGAGCACTGAAGTGGAATTCTACAAATCTATCAACTTTGGATACATGGCTAGAGATTGCAGAATGACAATCCCTCCTAGAGAACCACAACATAAAAACAATAGTCACAGACAGGAACCTCAGAAAAGGACATGGATAAGAAAGTAGAACCATTATAGCAATAAAGAATGCACATTCGCTCTACAAGCTAAGCAAAAGAAGCGTGGTTGGTATGTTGACGATGGTTGTTCAAAACACATGACAGGTGATAGAGATAGGTGTCTTACATTAAGAAAGGAAAGATATGGATCGGTCTCCTTCGGAAATTATAATTCAGCGAAAATCATTGGAAAAAGCACGGTCAGAAAAAGAATACCAAGGCAGAAAATGTTCTACTAGTAAAATATATGAAACATAATCTTCTAAGTGTGAGTCAAATGTGTGGCCAAGGTCATAAATTTACTTTTGATTCACAAAAGTGTGAGATAAGAAAAGAAGGTTCAGGAAAATTGATTGAAACAACTACGAGAACTTCAAGCAACATATATGTGTTAAGTGAAATTGGAAATGAAAAGTGTTTCCTAGAAAAGGAAGATGAAAGTTGGATATGGCACAAAATAATGGGTCACATACATTTTGATAACCTTGTCAAAGTTAGCAAAATGGAAGCAGTTAGAGAAATTCCCCAGATCACGAAACCAACCAACACTTTATCCAAGCATTGTCAATAAAGAAAGCAAACAAAGACCAGGTTTAAATCAAAACAATATTCAATGACAAGACCACTGAAAATTGTGCATATTCATATAGTTGGACCAACTACAACAAATGGTTTAAAAGGTGAGAAATACTTTATGTTATTGGTTGATGATTATACAAGAATAACTGTAGTTTGTTTTCTCAGGAATAAGTCAGAAGATTTTGAAAACTATAAGGTCTACAAGGAAATGGTTGAAAATGAAATGGATTCAAAAATCAAATGTTTGAGATATGATAATGGAGGAGAGTTCACTTCAAAGGAATCTATGGACTACTACAGCAGGCATGGAATAAAAAAGGAAATTCTTCGTTGCTAGGACACCTCAATGGAATGGAGTTGTTGAAAGAAAGAACAGGAAATGGCTCGAACAATACTAATGGATTCCAAATTGATAGATATATTTTGGACACTGGCAATGCATACAGTAGTTCACATTCAAAATAGAGTAATGCTCAAAAACAACACTGACAAAAATCCCTACGAGCTATGGAAAGGAATACCAACAAATGTGAAGCACTTTAGAGTTTTTGGAAGAAAATGTTACATCAAAAGAAAAGATGGCAGAATGGGGAAGTTTGAATCTCGTGTAGACAAAGGAGTACTTGTTGTTTACTCAAGTACAATGAAATAATACAAGTATTACAACCTGAGATTGAACAAAGTTGTGGAAAACATCAACATAACAATTGATGAAACATGTAGATTATAATTAAAGGAAAAAGAAAATGAATCAATGGAACAACTTTACGAAGAAGAAGCAGAAGATGAAAAATAAGTAGAAGGGGGAGATGAAGAGGATCCAACAGAAGAAGAAGAGCAAGTTCATCAAGTGCCTCCAAAGACACCTAGCAGACGAGTACAGAAGAATCATCCTTCAGATCAGATTATCAGAAACAAAGATGCAAGAGTTGAGACTAGAAGAAGAATCCGTTCACTAGAACAAACACACCTAGACCTCTCATCTACGATTGAACCAACATGTTTTGAAGAGGCCAGCAAGGATGAATTTTGGAATAAGTCCATGGATGAAGAATTGGATCAAATAGAGAAAAATGACACTTGGGAATTGGTTCCAAGGCCAAAGGATAAGAATGTGATCAGCACAAAGTGGGTATACAGGAATAAATTGAATGAAGATGGACAGGTTACAAGGAACAAAGCTAGATTGGTATGTAAAGGATATGCACAGGTTGAAGGAATCAACTTTGAAAAGACATTTTCCCCAGTTGCCAGAATGGAAGCAATTTGATTGCTTTTAGCTTATGTATGCTCCAAAAATATTAAAGTGTATCAGATAGACATAAAATCAGATTTTCTAAATGGGGAACTTGAAGAAGAAGTCTACATTGAACAACCAGAAGAATTTCAGTTGTCAAAGAACGTAGATTATGTGTGTAAATTAAAGAAGGCCTTGTATGGTCTAAAATGGGATCCTAGAGCATGGTACTCTAGACTGGATAAACATCTACAACAGGCAGGGTTCAGAAAAGGAAGTGCAGACAACAACCTCTACATCAAGGTAACTCAAGATATTATTTTAATTAATTGAAGTTTTTGTTGATGATATTATATTTGGAAGTATTGATGACATGTTAAGCCATAAATTTGCAAAGGACACACAAAATGAATTTGAAATGTCATTACTTGGAGAACTATCCTTCTTTCTGAGTCTTCAGATACATCAAAAAAACCAAGGAATTTTTATTTCTCAAACCAAGTATATCATAGAAATGCTAAAGAGGATCAAAATGGAAGATTGAAAACCAGTTATCACTCCCATGCAAACCAGTTGCAAGTTGAGCAAATATGATGATTCAAAGTCTACAGATCATAGGCAATACAGGTCAATGATTGGTAGCCTACTATATGTGATAACATTCAGACCATATTTAATGCAGGCAGTTGGACGGGTGGCACAATTTCAAGCAGCACCAAAGGAATCACAGGTATTAGCAGTGAAGAGGATTTTCAGATATGTCAAAGGAATAGAAGATTTTGGATTATGGTATCCAAAAGGAAAGGATCTATCACTTATTTCCTACACAGATGCAGATTGGGTATGTTTCATTGATGACCGACGAAGCACCAGTGGAGCAGCGTTCTACTTGGGTGGGTGTTTAGTATTATGGCTAAGAAAGAAACAATCATCAGTATCTTTACCTACAGTCGAGGTAGAGCATATTGCAGAAGCATCATGTTGTACATAGGTTCTATGGATGAAACAAACTCTGACAGATATACAGGTTGAGTATGATGAGCCCATTCCAATCTATTTTGATAATACAAGCACCATCAGTATCTCAAAGAACCCGGTGATGCACTTTGAGACTAAGCACATTCTAATCAAGTATCACTTTCTACGGGAACAGCTTGTAGAAAATAACATCATATTTGAATATGTGGGCATAAAAGAACAAGTGGCAGACATCTTTACAAAGCCGCTTCCATGGGAATCCTTTGAGTATCTTCATCAGAGACTCGTAGTTATTTATACTCCAAAATGAATGCTTTTGAAAATTTATCTTATATGTCTTAGATGTACACAAGGAAGCACCATAAATAGGACAGTTCATATTGGGAGATCAAACGAGTCAGTTAGGGGGAGAAGCCCCGAATGGAAAGATACATTTGTCATTGATGACAAAGGGGGAGATATTTATCAGATGCAGAGAATAGAGGCATGGTTCCAGGGGGAGCATTGGTCACAGATATGCAGACATGGTTCCAGGGGGAGAATGAGTGATATGATTTCAGTATTGTATTAGAGTGTTGTCATCAATTCCAAAGGGGGAAATTTTTTATTAATTTGGTTGGTTTTCATTGATGTCAACCCTTGAAGAAAGTCCAGTAGCGAATTCCAGTAGCACAAAGGTTTTGGTAATGGACCCAAATTTTTTTGATGTATAATGGTATGAGTTTTGGTATATTTATAGGTAAGACTATTCTAGATGGATAGTACATGTCATGCCATTTATAGTGGTATGTGGAACATCACATAACTTCTCACGGTTAGAGATTTATGGCCATGTGAAGTTGGATAACCCCAATGAATCATCTAGAACCCCCAAAAGGTCAAAGTAGTCAAAGTGCTTGCAAAGAAGAGATTATTTAAATAATAAAGTGAAGTCAAAAATGATTATTTAAATAATAATGTGAAGTGAAAAAGTCAAAGAGGATTATTTAAATAATAAAGTGAAGTGACAAAGTCAAAGAGGATTATTTAAATAATAAAGTGAAGTAAAAAAGTCAAGGAGGATTATTTAAATAATAAAGTAAATGGAGAACTTTTTAATTACGGAAAGTGGTTATAAGAAGGTTAACCCTAAAATGAGGAAAATGGGTTAAGTGGTCAAGTGGCTATTGGATACATGGACAAGTGGAAAATTGGGAAAAGTTGGACATAGGTGACTATGTGGACAAAGTGGCTATGTGGGCAAAGTGACCTAGAAGATGCTTCTAAGGAAGCTACTTGGAGAGTATAAATAAGAGGCAAGGCTCTCTCATTTTGATCACACTTGAGCATATTGAATATCTACAGGTGACTGAGGTAACCAAAGGATATCTAAGCCGAATTTCAGAGGGAAGGTGAAGTAAAGAAGGCCGAAATTCAAGGGAGGATAAATTCTTTTGATGATGCTTTCTAAGGTATGTTATTTACAGGTCATCTCACCATTTTCGCAATAACATTTTTTCAAGAATGATTCAGACCGTGAAATTGGGAGGACATTAAGGAAACATATCCAAGTAGTTGTGGTATGAATTTCATCATGTGGGTCAGTTTTTTTTTTGGAGTTACACTCTGTGGAAAATAGGGTTTGTGGCTAGTCTTGAAACTAGTCTAAAACAGGTATTTCTAGTAAAAACATCATAACTTCTTCATAACAGATCAAAATTCAGTAATACCAAATGTGTTAGTTAGAGTAAATTATGTAGTATTTCATGTATAATTTTTTAGATCCATACAACAAATATTTTGTGCGGGGCACGCTCTACAAGTTTTCTGTCTAGAATAAGCCAAAATTCAACAAGGTATGCCATTTTTTCTATAACTCATTTTCTGAGAGGTTCCAAGTAGCGAAACCTGGAGGAATTGCATAAAACACATTGAATAACATTTTGTACTATTTTCATATCTTTATTCATTACAGGTACATAGTTATGATTATTTCAAGTTAGGGTTGTTGACTAATCCAAAACTAGTCATCTGAGACTAAAGTAAAGTTTGATGAAAATGTTAGTCTATTGTTGTTAAAGTTAAGGAAGGTTTGCATGTTGAGGTACAGGTTGGTGCATGGTTTATCCACTTGTTTATGGTACAGGTTGATTATAGGTTGAGGTACAGGTTGATGCATGGTTCAAGTTATTGGTACAGGTTGTTTGGTGCAGGTTGATTGGTACAATCTTATAGCAGTATATCTCAAAGTGATAGTGTGACAGTGGTTCAATAATTCTACTTATACATCAGGGCGTTTGGACGGGGAAAGGACAGGTGATTGTAGCCACCTTTTGGTTGTAGCCGTAGAACATAGGGTGTTGTAGCCTCCTTCTGGTTGTAGCCAGAGAATTGGGGAGTTGGATCTTCCCTTAGGTTGTAGCCTGAGAAACTAGAGAGTTGGAGCCTCATTCCAATTGCAGTTGGAAAACAAAGGAATTTGTTGCTTCCAATGAATGTAATTCTTCAATACATATACAAAAAAACATTATGTGGTTTTCTCATGCTTTCGGTTTCCACGTAAAAACACTAGTGTACTGTGTATGTGTATGATTGTTCATTTGTTCATTGTTTATTTACTCTGCAAATATTGGATGATAATGTTACATTGATATAGCACTTGCATTATATGGTTAAAAAGAATTACATTTCTCTATTATTGATTCACCCCCCCTCTCAGTAATCCAACAGAGAAGGAAACATAATTATGAATCTTCCTATGAGAATTTTCATAAAAAGGGTTGTAAGACCTCTTGTAGGAAGGATATGGATGTTTAAAACATCCATGTGTGAAAATGAAATGGAAAAAGGGTACAAGTAATGAAATTTCACATTGAATATCTATGTATGTAACCATATGCTTGAGTGCATGAATTAAATGTGTTATAAGACTACCTGATATGAAGGTCGATATTAAGACCAAACGAATATAAATGAATGATATAAACATGTACAAAGGATGCACATGCATTATATATATATATATATATATATGCTCAAAAAGCATGGTAAGATTGCCTGACTAAGTGAGATGTGAGGAAATATTTGTACTTGACCGGATTGGATAATGCCATGGATGCATGGTTGACTCTATGATGGAGGGTCTGAGAACTTTGTTTAAATAATAGCTTGAGGAAGTATGTCATTCCTCAGAAATATCTAAGATTAAATGCTAAAATATTAATGAGCAAGAGTGACCTTATGTGTTGGTTGTTATCTTATAAAGAGGGAAGCATAATTTTTATTTTATTGGTGAGAATGGTTGTGTAAGTGAGTGTAAGGTCTCATAAATATTGGATGATGTTAAATAAATGTGACTGAATGAGGTAAAAAGGTGCAAGTGATGCGCATACATATATGTAGACATACATATACATTCTTAAAGGTATAATATAATTGCTAGATCAAGTAGGATGTGAGGCAAGATGTGTACTTTCCATACATGAGTAATTCCATGGATACATGGTTGACCCTATGTTGGAGGGTCTTACTATAATGATGGAATAATAGCTTGAGGAGGATGTGTTCCATTTCCTCAAGAAAATCTAGTGTAAGTTTTTGAAAGAATAAATGAGCAGGAATGCTTTGTTGTCATGTTATAATACAACATGATTAAGCCTTTGAGGATTGCATGAGAATGATTGTGAAAAACCATGAGCTAAATGGTTTTAAAGTAAAGATGAATGAAAATTATAAAGTGTGCATATGGTAGACACACATTAACTCATGTTGATGCATGTGGTTAAGTGCATGAAAGAACAGCTTGAATATAAAATGATAAGAATAATTTGCATATGTGAATGCATAATAGATATGCATGTTGATCATTCCTTATGGAATATTAGGTAAAAATAAGAAATTACAAAGTTGAGGCTAACTCGAGGTTGAGTTCATTTCAGTTAGTGATGGATATGCAACAAGGGAGTTGCATGATGAGACAATTCCATGCGGAGGAACTATGTGAGAAATATGTCATGAGAACATAGATATAACCTTAATGACTATTGAGAATTGGGTAGTCGGGTACAAGGCATGTTTATATAAGAATCATGGATTAAATTTTAAAATGTAATGCATGTGTAGGAGGCATGCAAATCAATAATGACCATTCTAATTGGTAAGTGTGCAGAATGCATTTGTTCATAATAAATTTATGAATTGATTCTGATGTGGCAGTATGATAATACATCTCAGAAAGGTCAAGATGAGATTGACCAAGACTTCTCAAGGAACAAAGCAGTCAGATCCATAAGGGGATGGATTGCAGAAGCAAAAGAAGGAGAAACGATGAACACTTTTCTCACTTTAAAAAAAAAACTCTGATGTATGAGATAGAGTTGTGCTAGAAAATAAATCTCTAAATATGTTTAATTGAATAGGCTTGATTGAGCCATGTTATGTAAAGGCAGTGAGGCCTTAAAAATAACTCATATGGACTAAAAGTTCCAGGCTATGTAGAAGAAGTTGGAAAGAAGGGAAGAATCTTTTAACTCCTTTCTTGTTTTCCATTATGTTTCTCTGGGACGAGAAATTGGAATGATGATGAATGTTAATGTTTAGGCATGAGAATTATGTTATCTTTGAATGTTTTTGCATGATAATGGAGACATATGAAATACTTCATGCTTTCACTTGGAAAACTATTGAGACAATCTGATAGAGTACATACGGATATGTAGGAGTATATCTAAAAAAAAAATATGGATTCAAATGTGATGATACATGCATTCTTATGTAACATGATCATTGATATATGTGTGACTGTGATGATGCATGTTAGGAAATGATTGAGTTGTGGAAAAGGGTAGATTCTAATGGTGGATAGCCTCAAGTAGAGGTTAAATGCAAAAAGTTTGTTTATAATATATTGATGGAAGGACCTTGGGAGTCGCCATGAAGCACCATTGATGAGGTAATATCAAAAAAGGTGTTGACAGTTAGAACATGTATAAATATTTTTCATACCGATGTGGCATATGGTATGAAGGGATTGGGTAAGAATCCCTTCTGAGATATTTTATTATCCTAATGATATGAATGTGATCTTGAGTGGTTGTTGTATTCCATGGATATTGTTGTGAGTGGGAAATCCCTCTACGAACTAGCACTTAGGGTTTAATTATGCATGTAGAAAAGACCTAAAGATTTCTACTTTCTACCATTGTCCTAGACCTAATCCCCATTATTCTTAAGCAAATACATAGTTAGGAAGATCAAGTGAGCATACCTTATTTCGGGTGTTTGATGTAGATATTTCCTCGTGCTTGATCGTTTTTTGATTGCATCTCTCCTCCCAAGGCTGACCTGCATTCACACAAAACAAACAACAAACTCCACATGCATTTGATGTATAGATTAATGGGTTAGAGATTCAATAAACAAGTATGGAATAAACCATGAAAACCTCATATGGTGGGACAAGAAAAGTATTTCTTTATTATTAACTTCAAAAAATCAACTTACAATGATGAAGTTGGTTGTTGCTCCATGAACATGGTCTTGGGCTCCTCTTCAATTGTCCTCCAACTTCTTTGCTCTATATTTCTCTTTGCACAAGGATGGCTAAAGGGTTGGGACAAAAGGAATGTGCAATTGGGTATAGTTTCTTTACTATGATTCTCCTTCTCCAAATGGGACCCCTTAACCCTTCTTTTATAGACTAAAAGAAGCTAGGTATTTGGACGAACCCTTGGCCATGCATGGCCAGAAGGTTTAGTTAACTCACCCAAAGTTGTGTGTTCCATGGGCAACTTTCCTTTTTTCGTGCTTTTGTAGGTACACGTGGGTTGTTTTGGGTCAGTGAGCGTGTACACGCGTGCAGTAATAGAACAAGGCGCGTGGACCTTTATAAAAAGTGTTTTTAAGAAGAGTTGTTCAGTAGTGCTTTGGCAAAGAAGGAATCTGAGATGGCCTGATGTCAGGTAAGCATGTCTGGTGCAAATTAAGGTTATAATAGATACACAAGTAGGTATGACTAAGGAAGGAAGAACCTGAAGGATGGGGGGAGGAGCCTCTAGCAGCCAAGGATGATTGAGATCCTTGCAATGAAATTCATAAACAAAGTGTCATGAATACTTTGACCAACCATGAATGATTTGGAATAGGGGTGTTCATAAAAAATCACATTGATTAATGCAATGAGAACATGCAAGTTTGCATGAGAGGGTAGGTAATGGACTTCCCATTATGGAAGCAGTATCTTCCAATACTCTACCAGAGTTAAAGAATGGTAAAGAGAGGAATTTGGTGGCCTTAAATGTTGGCACCCTGGTTACCAATGAAGAAAGAATTCTTGAATGTATTCATGTGAAACTTTTAGTTTCATGTGTGTTGATTTGAGGCTAAGATCAGCTTAAAGCAGGAAAATATAGTTCTACTATAGTAATGAATGTGGATAAAGAATCCATGTGGTGAGAGATTGGTTGAGACCCAACACACCGTGGAAAGAGTTCCTAATATGAAATGTGGTAATATGAAATGAAAGGGTGCATTGTGTGTAGATGTCGCCGTGGACATTGGCACATTGGTTAAATTCATATAATGAATTAATTGCATTAGGAAAGTCTTGGTATGTTGAAGTAATTCATGTATGAGGAATGGTATTTCCTTTATATTTTATAACATTGAATAGAAGAATGTGATGCAATTGTTAGTATGCACAAATTTTGAAAATTGTTTGGAAGCCAATGCAAGTGTGCAAGGAAAATGAATGTGCATGAGAACTAACAATTTGTATGGTTGTGTGAAGAAAGATTTGTAGGAAGAAGGGTCCTGGCTATGGCAGAAAAATAATTCCATAAACAGGACCAATGCCTACTGGTTATGAAAGATCCAAACTGTTATGATGATGAAATCTCATACTTGTGAATCTGGTTCCTATGTGGAACAGATCTGAAAATGAAAATGTGAATTTTGAATTTTGTGGGTGATAGATTTGAAAGAAATTTGATCAAAAATTAATGTTGCATCTCACAGGTATTGTATGCATGTGATACAAGTGAGATAACAAATCTTCCCTATAGGGACAAACAATGGTTGTCAAGCTGGGAAAGCATGGAAAAAGGTTACTGTTGTGACATGAGAACCCTGTGATAATCCATGAACGCCATAATAGAATATAGTGTTGAGGTAACACAGGATGAAGGGATGATTTTGGTAGGGTAAGTCATAGGGAGGCCTCGGCTATAAGACTCGATGAAGTCTCTGAAACTCTTCTTGTGCGAGAAATTCTTGGCAAGGAAAGATAGATCACCTAAGGGATTGTATAGTAGAGAAGGGGATGCATGAGTCAAGGCCTGGAGGGTGAGTGACCGCAAAGAAGAGGAGACTTTGATGACTCTTGTAGAGTGTTGATTGGGACCATGCACACAATGGGTATGTCAAGGGGGAAAACAGTGAGTCGAGAAAATATGACAGCCATGTGGACGCGGATCCATGAAATGCACAGATAAGTATTGTGTTGATATGTAAATTTTCCTCTTGAATTATGAACAGCAATAAAAAATTTATACATGAAATTATGAATTAACATGATTAATGTTTGAAATTGTTGTAGGCATGTGATAAATGCCAAAGAGTCTAGAAAATACAATACCAACAAGAGGAATAACATTGCTGAGGCATCTGAAAGAAGAAGGCATGGCAGGTGTTGTTGAGAAGTAAAGAACATTGAGGATGATGTTCCTTTGAAGGGGAAGGAGATTGTAACACCCCCGATCTAAACCCTGAGTATATGTAATTAATCACTATTTTTTATTTCCATGCAATGGCATGTGAATATTGTAAATATATTATTTAACTAATTGTGCATGCCAAAAACTTACTTTGGGGTGAAGCCTTGAAGTATTATCCATGATACCACTAGAGGAATTAGAGGAGGCCTTATTAAACTAAATGACCTCAAGCCTTGTTCGAATTAATTCCCTCATCCTGAATTTCAATACAAATCAGTTAATGGGGGAGGTTGGTGGTTGAAAACCAAACCACTCCAATGAATGAAAGTATGGAAGGTTGGCTATAACAGTAGAAAATTATAATTCAAAGGTACCACAAAGTACCATTTTTGCAGACCAGATTGACCTGGGTTCCTTCTTATAGAAGGAATGGGATAGGTGGAGAACCTTCTTGAGGGATTACATGCATGGGAGGAACAAATGGAAAAGAAAAGAATAGAAGGATGTGTGCAGAAGAGCTTTGAACCTTGGGTCTAAGAGCAGAAACCAAAACCCGATAAACCTTGCAAAGGCACTAAGCCAGGGTGGGTATGATAAAATATGAACTAAGAGTAGTGTGAAGGAGAGTAACCTTCACCTACAAATTCTCCCTCATAATTTGAGAGAGACTCCCTGGTGATATCATGGATTGGCATGGAGGTGGCCAGAGTGCTAAGATTGAATGCATGTGAGCTTATGGTTGGGTGGAAAATAAAACACCCACATTTAGTTGGCTAGCTATAACATGTAAAATATAAGTATCTCTCACTCTATGTAATTTGATTTATAGTAAACGAGTATGTTCCTATAATTTCATTGAAAATGTGCATGCCTGAGAAATCGGTCTCTTGTAAGAGGGAACTAGATTTAAAGGTCAATAAATGAATGAAAATGAATTACTGAAATATCCTCAGAAAGGAGTAATGAACTAATAATTAGGCTTGTCTGTAGAAATATCATGAAAGGAATTTAAAATCTAGTATTGTTTACCTCTCCTTGATCTCAAAGATCTATGAGATATCAAATCCATTTCATATGCCCAACAATAGGCTTATCACTAGTTGATAAATGGCTTAAAAGATCCTAAAGGAGATGAGTGTAAAAACTATTCACGAATGTGCAATAATGGAGTGTAGAATTTCCAAGTCCCTGAATAAAAACCTCCACCGAAAATATTTGTCTAAATTAGCAATCTACAGTAGTCATCGATCTGGAGAGGAGGGTCTATCATGACCGTCCAAAATGGGCTAGTTACTTGTTGAATCCCCTTGTAAGTCAGCACGAAAGGGATGGTGGTTGGATCAGAGAACGGTTGAATGCCAACCGTTGATATGATACATAAGCTCAGGAGGTATTTTAGCATCTCGAAATACCAGAGCACTGGACTCCGAAATTATTTTAAGTCCAAGCACCTTTGGAAGTATCGATACCCGATATCCTGGGACCAGGGTTCCAACCCCTTATTCCATGCCATGTTACCTAGGCCCAAGGGAGAGAGAGAGAGATATATAAAGACCATGGTGTGTCAAGGTAGGTCCACACATCATCATGTGATCGAATGTGATATAGGTGTGGACCTTCTTCAAGTGTAGGAATTGCGGAAAGCACGATAAATATGAGTCATAGGATATCAACACCGAGATGTATAAGTCATTGAAATTTCCTTAGTTAATCCTAGGAGTCGTAATCCCAGGGATTAACGTAATAAATTACCTTATAATCCAGGGGATCAACGAAATTAAATGTCTCGTAATCCCCAAACGGTGAACTATGGGTAATTTTAGTTATAGGAGAATGGTAAAGAACCACGGTCCCAATGTCCGCAATCCTTGGGTGGTGACACATGTCTTCGTTAGATCCCACACAATGGAAATATCTCCATCATCGATATGTTATGTAATATCAGGAGGGGAGTTGATGTCAAAGTCATGGAGATGACACTTGTCACCCCTTAAGTCGCAAAGGGAGTAATTTATGGGCCCATAGAGGGCCAAGACCATTTAATGGGTGCCTTAGGTCTTAACCATCAAATCTACCCATGAAGGATATCATCTGTGGATGATGTGATAAGGGTCGGGATCCCCTTACATCAGTTTGAAATATCACAGCTTCATACCCTCAGACATTTGTAGTTCCAAATGTGCAAATATTCATCGAGGTATGAGATCTGTGGTTACAAGAATCGTCAATCTGTGGAATGGTGACTCAATCTATACCGTCTGATCCTTAAGACTTCTACCACACAGGAATTTGTGAAAGGAACCATGGTAGCCATCATATCTACCTACAAGATATCTTAGTTGTAGATCTTGTGGTAATCAGTTAGAGTTATTAATATTGATATTAATGTAACTAATATCCTCATAATCATTGGGATTTACTTAGTTAATAATCTCATAATTCCTGGTCATCGGAGGTGTTTCATAGTTATACTACGTTGGGAAACTCCCGACATCCAATGCCCAATGCTGACATGTCACCCGATGAATGGCCCATGTGTTGTGACATGAGAGAGCCACGTGTCACACAATTGTGGAGCCATGTGTCATGTCTTTTTGCACATTTGAACGAAGGTCCAGGTTGAAAATGAGTGCCACATTTTGAGTGGTATGGATGCCACATGTCATGCCAGGTGGGATTACGAGATAATTCCACATGCCCAAGATGCCAACTATATTTAGGATCTCGGACCATCGGGAGATTTTTGGAAATAGGCCTTATGAAAACGGTCGATAGTCAATGCCCGGTAGATATGATATGATGTCGGATGACATCATTCAATGAATAGGAAGCAGACAAGTGTCCATGTCATGTTGGGAGAACCTTGGGAGTTGCAATGATGTGTATGTCACGTCAACCCATGTGGGAGGTACGCGTGTCACATGGTGAGTGTGCCACATGTCAATTTTTTTAACAGTTTTATCCAAACCTCTTTGGGGAAAATCTGTGCCACATGACACGAGGTGACAGTGGCCACATGTCATGCCATGGTCAAGACAACTAGCACAATAAGATAGGGTTGTGTGTCCTAAGTTCTAGTTCATCCTTGATCGAGAGTTTTGGGGATTTGAAAAAATGTAGAAGGGCAGAGGTCCTAAGGGATGATGTCCCGAGATGACATCATTCAGCATAACCAAGCCAATTCCCTGTGGACAGGTGTCAACACCTGGTTAAATCAGATCTCGAAAGAATGTGTATCACAAGGTTAGGAGCATAAAGTTCTAAGGTCTCGATGGTTCGATGTTCGTTGAATTATGTGGTAGGTGCCATGCCAATGTATTATTACATGTCATCCCATGTCGAGTGATATGGGTGATATGGAGGCATGTGGGAGCCACATGGAAGTATGGAGGCCTTTGGCCATGAAAAACCCAGAAATTTCAAAGGGCCATAGATTTTGATCCAAACCTCTATTTTGAGAAAACTTACAGTCGTTGGAAATATATCATGGATAATAAGATGATGGTTTCCATTTTAAATGGATTTGAGGAGGTTCAGGAAAGGAAAACAATTAATACCCCATCCCTTAAAAAGTTACTTAGGGGGTTGGGTGTCTTACACTATGGGGGAGATAAGAGAGTCATCTCTTAGCCCAAATATATTGTATTCAATCACCTATGGTATGGAAGTAAAGGAATTTCATGGAGTGAGTGTCCAAACCAAGCCTACTCTAAGTCAATGTCCTAAATATCTAAGGTGTTGTGGAGAAAGGATAGAGTAGACTTTTGATAAGTTATATTTAGGGTTTATCATGTGTAGGATAGAGTAGAATTATCTTGGTTTATTATGTGTGGGATCATTTGGAGCTCAATATCCTCCCCATCCTCCTCCTCAAACTCAACCCTCGATATTGGAGAATCTTTAAGGAGAAACTCATGCATAAATTTATTCCTCTCTCTTATTAAACCCTTTTTTTTATTGATAGTTTGATTATTTGTTTGCTAAAGTAAAACTTCCCCTTTGACTTTTTCTACCTTATTGAACCCATCCACTAGGCCACTATTGTGGGAAAGTTCAGTCCCATTGCACACAATTCTCCCATCGTCATCAATGGAGAACACTCTAGAGTGTTGAAAAATCAAATGGTCAAGGAATTTAAGTTCTTGATGAAGAAATGGATATGGAAATTGGATCCATTACATTTCAGTAGAAAAAATGTGGGATGGAAGTGGGTATTGAAAACATATTACAAGATGATTGAGTATGTTGAAATATATAAGGAAGGATTGGTTACCAATAGGTATTCCCAACAAGAAGGGATTGACTTCTAAAAACTCATTGACTGATTGCTAAGATATCCTCCATTAAATAATTTTTGGCATTAGTACTTGATTTGGACAAATAGCTCAATCAAAAGGATGTGAAGATGCATTATTGGATAGTTATCTAAAGGAAAATAATTACATGAAACAATTTAAATTCTTCATGGTGAAGGAAAACAAGAGGTTAGTGCAAGTCGTTGAAGAGTTTGTAGGGATTGAAGAAGTCACCTAGACAATTGTACTGGAAGTATGTTTTTGTGATTCTTCAAAATGACTTTGTTCATAATACTATTAATCATTACATGTAGTATAGAACAAAATGAGATTGTAACATTCTTTTTTTATTATAAGTGAATGGACTCATTTTATTATATGGTGAATGAGGTTGATCTGTCAAACTAAAAAATAGTATTCTTCTACTTGGGTATGCACATTGTATGCAAAATTAGAGAACTTTTTAAAGTTAAGAGAGTGTTTTAAAGGCACAACATGCAACAAGAAATCGATCAACTACATTTCAGTGAACTTATAAAATATGCACAAATATAAGGTAACAATGAGGCTAGCATAACCTTGTTCTTTCAATAATTGTTGTATTTACAGATATCCTAAATAGTTAAGATGGCTACAACTACCACCTAACCATTTGTTTGTTAAGTGCATATCAAATATTAACTTATTCTTACATTCATATAGATTAGTCAAAGTCTTATACAATATATGATGGAATTTACATGAAATAGTCTTATGAGGCCCCTTGACATTGCCCTTCACCTCAAATGATTTATTCATCCTTAAAGAAACTATGAAAAAACATCCTATGTCTCTTCTCCTACTAAAGTATCATCATTATGCATCAACCATGCATATTTATTTGCTTAGATAAATAAACCACAACAACTGTGACTTGTATAGTGAGGTGAAAATAAAAAACTCTTATTTGTAATTTGTTAATCCTTTCCCTCTCTTTTTTCTCCAATAGGTTTCCTTCAACGAAACTAGTGATTCTCCAATGCCCATCTCAAAAGAACATAAAATGGAGTGTTCACAATCCATTTGTTATAACATTTTCTCATAAGTGCCATGCATGGGCTAGTGGTAAATCATATGCTCATCTAGAAAATTCAAAATAATGGATCTCTACAACCCATTTTTTATACCAATAACCAAATATATATAATTGGCCTCTAAGGTCACAACCTTATGGACTATGCTCTTGTATTTACATACTCAGGGGTTCAATCATCATATTCTTGTGTCATAATCACATCACTTTAGTGTGTGTATTATATTCATATGTTGATTCCTTGAATGTGTTATTATGTTGATCTAGTGAGAATCCCATAATATAAAACAAAACTTCATGTTTCAATGCTCAATTTCTACCCCTTTAAGTGTTGGAAATTATTTTTTATACTACTGCAAGGTAACTTTATACAAATGTGTCACTATGGAAGATCAAATAATTAGGTAATATGAATTTGGACCTAACCTAGAATTATCAATGAGTATGGATAGTATCCATAGCTTTCGACCTTTCTCTTCATCCTCAAGTGTAGGGTCCCCAATGTCATCTCTTCAACAAGTTCTACTTATCAAAACAATCACTTCTCAACTACCTATATATGTTTTCTTTGTATCATTGTAGTAAAATAATAACTTTATATAGTCCTAATGGATTCCAAACATAATTCAATATTAAACATAATTCAATATTATAGGAAATATATAGAAAAAATTATTTTATTAATCTCTCATAAAATTTACATAAATACCATATCTCTAATACTAAGAGTTGCCAATCCTAGTAAGTGCCAAACTAGGGGTCAATATACCTCAATATGATCTCCATGTTAAGATTGTGGAGCTAACACAAATCTCAATGTAAATTCTTATATTTTCTTAACATGATGATATCCTAGCTTAAGAACCCCTATGACATAATGACTCATCACAAAGAGGAGGGAGATCATAATACCTATGTAAAAAACCAAGATTTATGAACACCAGAGGCTTGATGACCAAAGGTGTGTTGGATACTCATGACTCTAAGAATTTTCTCCTAAACTTCTTGATCCCTAGAAATCATGAGAGATTATTAATTTATAGAATTACACTTGGGGTTGGGATTCTTGATTCATTCCAAGTGTCACAAATAAAAATATCATCTAGAAATATTCCTTTTTGGGAAACTTCTAATACCGACCTAGTTTAATTAAATATTTAGCCAAAACATATGGAATGAAAACAAAAATGGTCGATAGGTGCCTGACAATACTTTATGAACAAGGCCTAGTACACTTCTTTCAGTTTCCTTCCATTATTTCATATGAAATATGGAAATTTTGATCTTTAAATTAATCTACCATGTCATCATTCGGAAGATATTTTGGGTTCATTGGTGGGATAGCTATAAATCCTTTCTGGAAAAGTACTCCATCAATTATTGTAGGTTCATGTGATTATGGAAAGAGGCTCATGAAGTGTGAATACAAAACATATTTAGGATCTTCAACATAGTACTTTGTCTCAACATTTCTTTGATATAAAAATGGATATAATCAATCTGAAATTTAAACCACATGTTATGATGCATTCATGTGATTATGTTCACTTGAAAATGTGCAAGAAAATAGTACTAGTCTCCATAGAAGTCTTGTTTGAAATAGTACTAGTCTCTATAGAAGTCTTATTTGGACAAAAGTGTTCCATGAATATAATGAACCAATTTGACCAAGCATACTAATATATAAGCACGTTGCATTTAAAAAGTATCCACAAGCTTCTATGATATCTTATCAGTTCATCTATATCACACCAATCTCTATAAGAGAGATATGGTCCTAAAAAATTTAAAATCCTCTAACCTTGATTTGTACCTTCTATTGATTTGTACCTTCTATGACTGATAAAACTAAATGACAAACTTACTTAAAATATTCATAATTATTTACACAATTATACTTTGATTCCCATAAACTAAGGATATGAGTGACTACAAGGCAATGCCTAATTTTCTAAATAAATCATTCCTCATAGAAATTGTTGGGAGGATATTTAGTTGTTGTAGGTTGTTTTCCTTTCTTATCTTGGGTTAATACCTTTAACTATATCACCTACATGCCATATTTTAATTTGGGACTAGATTCCCTCGTAAGAAAGTCAACAAGGAAATTATCCTAGGTTTAAACTAAAAATCAAAATCAAAACCATCCAACAATAATTTCCACGTGAAAATATGGTTGTTACCTGATTATTTTCATGCTTAAACATGTCAAGCATATGTTTGAGATCATTCTTGATAGTAAAATGTATTGGCTTTAAAAATAATTTGAATCTATAGAAAGCTTGACTTCCAATATCTCTTTGTGACTGGAAGGGTACTTGATTTCAGCACCTTTCAAGTACTAGAAGTATACATGCATACACTTTCCTATGTTCCAATTTTATCAATTATAACTCCCAGTAAAGTGTCTTCAAAATCATCTATCTCGAGGATAAACTCTAAGTCTTGGAATATCAGAGATGGAGAGTCGGTAAAGAATCAAGTTTAGATTTTATTACTTTTATTGCTTCTATCATTTTTCGGTTCTAGGGTACTAGGGTCTTCTTTAACCTTTAATACAAAATGGTTGTATCCTTTAACTTCTCTTTGTATAAATTTATGATATTATTCATAGAACCTAATAATATCTATAGCTATATCTTGTTCATGATGAAATCTAGAAAATTCTTTAGGTTTTGCAACACATGAGGCTGCAAATAAGTTATACCTCGCTTCACATACAATACAAGAAATTCAACCTTTATTTTTGTAATTTATATTTAGTAGGAGAGAGCACTGGCCCATGTTGATAAAAACTCTCATAAAAATACACTAAGTGTTTTTAAAGTTCTTTTAAATATTTAAAAGATACCAATATGTTATCTATATAAATAATTAAGAATGTAATATCTCTAAGAAAGTCTTCCATTCTCTTCCAAACATGTCAAAGTTATGACAAGCAATACTTACTATTCCTGCAAGTACAATTGCATGTGAGAGAGGATTCTCAAGGAAAAACATAATGAAGTATTTACAAAGAAAAAAACTATCATTGGTTGTATTAAACCCTTTGGTGTGAGTGTCACTAATTGTTGTGGTGAATTCCCCCTGCGGACGGGTGAAACCCCCCTTGGATCAAGACCCCTTCTTTGATCTAAGAAAAAAAGTAAAAAAACGATAACTACTTTCCTTTTAGATCTATTTCGACAAGTATGATAGAAGAGATAAATGGATGCCACACCTTTTTATGATGTTTTTCCTCATTTCTCTAGTCTTTTTACCTCTATATCTAATCTCCTAGGAACAAGAAAAGACATGCAAAAGAACAAGAAGAGATCCATTTCTTCCACACTATAATGTTAAGTAAAAATAAATATATCTACGATTATTTTCACAACAATAGAAATGTAAACACTTAAACATGTAAACATGAAATGAATATGACAAGTTATTAATTAATGGAAAGCCAAAAAAATGGAAGCACTTTCAATATTTACCTTGATGTTGTAGAAACCTCCTCCAAGATCTCTGTTCCAACCCCTTGTATCTCACACAATCATAAGTATGTTGTTCTTCAATTCTCTATCAATTTCACTCAAGCATGGCCCTCATTATATAGTGGTTTGAGGCATAACAACTTTGATATATCTTG
This sequence comes from Picea engelmannii, assembly GCA_009831015.1. Classification (NCBI taxonomy): domain Eukaryota; kingdom Viridiplantae; phylum Streptophyta; class Pinopsida; order Pinales; family Pinaceae; genus Picea; species Picea engelmannii. The sequence continues at coordinate 140,462 of ML779633.1, read as the reverse complement.
GGAAAATGGTTGAGGATTTCTCTCATGAGGTTGGGATTTGGTGCCTATGATGGAGAAAAGATATATGGCTCAAATCCTTTATCCAAAAAAACTTGGATCTCCCCAAATATTTCCCTTAGAAAAAGGTGGAATGGTTGCAACCTCTTCATCACTCCCTTTACACTGAGTACAAGGTGAGTTTCTCTCCCTAAGACACTCTAGGGGAGCGATAGTCTAGATTTCATAACTCCTTGTGTATGGGAAAGGGGGTGATGGTCCTCAAATAGGGCCAAAACCTTAAGGAAAAATATGTTGTTTCGACCTTCAAATAATACATTTCTCTTCCAAATTGTCTAGGGAACATGACAAGTACTCCCACATGGTCATGAATTTGTGACACTTAATAAAGTGTATTTGATACTTAATAAAGTGCATGCGACGCTTAGTAAGGTGCATACGACACTTGATAAATTGCATGTGACACTTAGTATGGTGTATACGACACTTGATAAGGTGCATACGACACTTACTAGTGTGGTAATTTGGCATGTAATAGAAGCCCCCTAAAGTATGAGGTCATAAGAAAAGCTTATGGCCGAAACACTTTACAAAAATATACATGTGAGGGTGTCGAAATAGGAGAGTTAGATGTAAGTTAACAATATATATGTATCATTCCTGAGGTAGGCATACCCATGCTCAGAATAACTTGACTCAAGGCATGGTTGTCGACCAATACACTGTGGATCCATAAATCACTGACTAAGAATATGGCCACCAAATATACAATGTGGATCCATATCTCCATGACTCAATCGTGTCGTAGCAACTAAAGAATACAAAATGGATCTACGATATGACAAAAACATAGCCGCGGACCAATACAAAGTGGATCTATGTGATAGAAAATATATCAATGATATTTCGAGCATGATGATGATACTGGAATCTTCTAAGTACTCAAAAAGTCTCCATCGCAGCCTGGGTGTCTGAGGAGTTCCCAAGGTCTTCGTTTTGATCCCGTAATGGTACGAATATATCCATGTGAATATATGTCTTGATGTTGAACATGGTAGAAACCACTTGATTCTTGGTCATTGATGTATATTGTTAACAAGTGTGAGGGAAATCATCGATGATGACAATGATTCCCAAGATACCCTAGTACATTCCAGTGAATGTGAATAAATGAGTTGAAGTCGAACATTCATGGACTCATTCAATCATAATCCAATGATGTAAACCTATTTTCAAAAGAGAGGAGACCTGCCATTGAGGCATGCAGGTTCCAAGGTACTAACTGGTTTCTAAGCCTCATTCCCAGATAATGTGTTGGAGTTGAAAGGAAAAGACTCGTTGAAGGAGGGCCATGATTTTTTCCCCATCATCGACACAAAAATGACATGGGAAAGTGATGTAAGATGATAGATTAAATGAGTGAGTGCTAACACGAGGATGAAATTTAGTGATATTGCAAAATGGTTGGTTTGAAGTGAAACTTCCCTTGATCATTGTGAGGCATGACAAATGACTTGGAAATGTTGACTTTACTGAGAGATAGACCAAAACATAATGTGATGATCATCAAGGAAATCTTCGAGTGAGTTGAAGGATTATGAAGACTCATAGGAATTGTATGACTCAGAGACAAGAAAATTACCCAATTGTAAGACAAGATGAAAACAGGTGTCATGTTCAAGGACGAAAACAAACAACTTCCATAATGATTTTCAAAACTTGACCCACTTCCTTCAATTTTTCCCCCACCATGATTGGCGAGTACCTATTTGTTTTTTAACGAGCTTGAGGAGGATACTAAATTCTCGGTATAGCTCATCTTCAATGAGTCCCTCGTCACATATTTAATGAACCTAAAGAAGGAGGGGTTAGGCCTCATATGGGTCCTTTGATGCATGATTTTATGAACCCAGAGAAGGAAATATCGGTGGTATTTTCATGTTTAGAGAGTCTAAAAAGATCTTAAAGAGGACTCCAAGGGTGTTCTTTTTCGTAAATTAGTCCCCTGAGCCTGAAAAATTATAAAAAAATATAAGGGAGAACTCTGCTAGCCAAGGTTGACTAGAGTATTCCTTTTTTATTTTCCATCCGGTTTGAAAAAGGGTTAAAATTACATCGAATAGATGTCATTTCAAATCCTTTTAACGAGTTTGAAAGCAAACAAGCTCACTCAACAATTTTTTCATTTTTAGGGAGTCTTAAAATAGTTTAAAGGAAACTCCAAAGAGTTCCTTTTTCATATAGTTTTTACAAGCCTGAAAAAGTGATAAAAATATGCTCAGTTGTTTGTTTCATTTTTTAACGAGCTTAACACAGAAAGAGAATTGTGTTCCAGGTAGGTTTCATTTCTACAAAATCTTGAAAGAGAGAATAAAATCATGCTTAGGGTCAGTTTCATTTTTGCACGAGCTTGAAACAGAGAATAAAAATGTGCTCGGGGTTGGTTTCATTTTTACACAAGCTTGAAAAGGAGAATAAAATTATGCTCTGGGTTGGTTTCATTTTTAGATGAGCTTGAAACTGAACATAAAACTATGCTCAAGTGATACCCATTAGTGGGTTTTCTTCCCCACATGATGTCCATAGTTTGGTACTTTTCCCCTAGCATGATCAGTAGAATCTAGTGGCTTAACTCTAGCATGATGTCCAAAGGCTGGAGACATGCCCCCCAATCTTTATTTCATCCATTGACTCTTCTTTTGCACCCAAAACGACTCCTGGATACCAATATGAATATGTTCAACGTATAGAGAAGAAGAAAGAGGATCAAATGACACAGGTGGATGAAATGAAGGTCTAGGGACGAGATCTAGTGGAAGACTTGACTTAATTGGAGGGGGGTCCATTTCATTTTTTAATGAGCTTCACACAGAAAATGAATTGTGATCGTAGTCATATGTTTCATTTTTCAACAAGACTGACACAAGAAAAGAATTATGCTCATAGTCATTTGTTTCATTTTCTAACAAGCTTGACTCAAGAAAATAACTATGCGCATAGTCATCTGTTTCATTTTTTAACAATCTTGACACAAGAAAATAGCTATGCTCGTGACCCTCTACCATGGCTTCCAAGAGGTCTTCATCAAAATGAGGAACAATGCTCTGGAAGGAATACATGTCAAGGGACTCAATTGAGGTAATGAGAGGAAGATCAGTCTCCAAATCCCCTATTGAGTGGTTCACCATGTCAACTACCATATCTAAGTCCAAAGACGGTGAGCATATAGAGAGAGGCTCTTTCTCATTCAGAGTTGAGCTCATGGGACATGATGCCACATAGTTAACTTGTGGCGGGTGGGATACCACTTTCATATAAGGAACATTCAGGGGAGTCAGATTTTTGGCAGTCAGATCAGGACCAACGAGCAAAAGTTATTAAATGGTCACAATGTTTCCATTATGAGGGAAATGCATCACTTGAAAGAGTGTTGAAACAACATATTTCATAGCACAAACATAGTCTCACCCAAGGAGAAAACTAAATTACAAGGGCTTGTGGACTATCATAACATCAATACACACAATTTTCCCTCCTAAGTTGATGGGAAGTTGAGGAAGGATCCATAAAGGTTCGTTCGGTATTCTATTAAAATCCCACAGATGATGGGTCAGTGACACAAGATAAGGAGAACCAATAGCTTGCGAAGAAGTTGAGGATAGAATGTTAATAGAAGTCCTTCATCAACAATAATGTTATGTATTGTGATCTTATTGTAAATCTGCACAAGAATTCAAAAAGGCGTATAGGAAGGAAGGCGAGGCTCCATCAAACTATTTCAATCAAATGAAATGACCTCAGTAATTGGAGGGGCTTCCGTTGAAATGGGTGAAATGCCCCCTTGTCCGGAGGAATATGAGGTGACAAGAAATACGTGAGTGGTATCCACTTCACTCTCCAAGGTAAGAGTGGTATCAATCGAGGATTGTATTGGACCGACTACTTTATTAACTTCACTCTCTAAGGGGAGAGTGTGATCAATCGAGGATGGAATTGGAACGACCACTTCATCAACCAATGGTTGGTTGAGAGAAGGTTCATGGTAAGCAACTGAAGGTTGTTGCTGGGAAATAAAAATGTCTTCCAAAAATTGTGAAGCTTCATCCATATGAGGGAAAAGGTAAGTGTGGTTCTTTTCTCTGCATAACTAGCAAGGAATATTGACTTGACCCTTTTTTCCCCAACCTGATGATTACTAGTCGATGGGTTCTCACCATCATGACCTGTAATGGATGGCGACATGGGTTGTTGAGAACCATGATACCACACTTCCAAAACCTTTGGAATACTAGGGAAATACTTAAGAAGGTGGTCACCCTTACAAACCCTGCAAGGTAATCTGGGATTGTGACGTGTGTTGGTAGACTTGTCAATATTATCAACACTCCCAGCATGTTTATCAATGGTTGGTTTATTTCCCCATTGCTTATTTTTCTTCTTGTTGTTCTTCCTTTTTTAATTATTATGAGCCTCCTGGTTACTAGGATTAAGACTTTCACGAGGCGAACAAGAAGAAAGGGAAGAAGACACAACGGGCGAAGAAGGCAAAGGGTCAACATGAGGTTGATGTTCTTGGGGTGGAGGGATTGCATTCAAAGCACCAGGGTAAATTGGGATCACCGGAGTGGAAAACAACCATATCGATAACCCTATGGTGAATCCAGGAAGACTCAATGTAGCAATATAGCGAGGACCAATGTTTCCAAAACAAGGAAAAAAAAAGGTTCTACGTGAAAAGTGGTTCCTTGGTTGGTAGTCCCAGGAAATGTTTCCATAGAAACAGACTCAACCTAAGGTCACTGAATCAAAGAGAACACACTACCAAATTCCCTATAAGATAAGAGAAATCAAGCAACTCCCTTGTAACAGGGAAAAAAGCAAGGATCTTCCAGAGATGGGTGATGAGGTCGTCAACGAAGATATAAGAAACAGTTACCCCAAAATCCATGTAAAGCCCTTCTTGGTGCAAGCAACCCTCGCTTCACAGGGTCACCCTCCAAGGGTACTAAAAGTTTGATTTGACGTATACCTCAGGTACCATGGGAAACCCCCCACAATCAGCTGTGTAGATACCTAGGAAATGTTACTAGAGTTACCAACTCACAGTCGACCTTCGAGGGGGTACAGTCGAGACCAAATGTATGGGCATGATAACAAAGTCTAAAGCTCTTCCAAAGGACTGAAAACAAGTGGACTAGTAATACTCCTAAGGACCTTGAATGGATTCAAGATTCATGAAGCATCGAGACCAAATGAACCAGCAACACTCAATAAAAACCCCCAATATATGCTCTTTCCACTACAATTGGTCAATCTTTGGAGGGGTAATCTCTACTACTCTTTTGCACAAGACCTCATATTTATCCCTTGTGTTAGAGGGGGTTCTCAGATATGCCTATATGAAAGTTGGATTTTTTCACTCTTTAGTGTTCTACAGTCGTGCTTCAGTCGCCTTGGACAATTTACTCTCCACCCTACAACCAAGGCCCTAAAATCCTAAACTTGTTGGTTTTCTATAAAAGAAAAAATTATAATTGATTTTAGATTATGCGTTTGTTCCTTTTATGGTTGTTGTTACTCAAAAGGGTAAATGGAAGTGAAACTTATGATGTGATCACTCTGACTCCAAGAAGACTTCAAAAGAAAAAAAATGAATGGAATGCAATCTTCAGTTTCGATGAAGCCTATCTACAGAAAGGATCAAGAGGTTTCAAGAAAAGAAACAAGTGTAACATTCAATGAAAGAAACATGAACTACTCTTTTAATGCAAAATGTGTTTGGTATATGAGTCAAAGAAATTGTAAGATATACGATTAAAATGCAATTTACTTTACTTTAAACTGCAAGCTCAAAAATGCTCCACCCACTAACTAGAATGCAAGAATTATTGTTTGTTTTTAAATGCAATGAAATGATTTCAAATGCAATGTTTTCTTCTTCCTTACTTTCAATGAAATATTTCAATGTTGAAGAAAAGGATTGTCGAGCAAAAGATCCAAAAAAACATGCACTCAAGAAAGAGCTGAAAGAATCCAAATGTCAAAATTATTCTAACACAAGTTCAAACAAAAACATTGATCCGGATTTTATGAGAAGAACGAAATGAATACAGATTATTATCAAAAGATTCTTAACACAAAATAACATATATACAGTAAAACGGGTTTCTATTCAATAAGGAAATAATTTGAAACTGTAAAATGCAGTGGAAAACAAGTTTGTTAGAATGGTGGCAGCTTATCTCTGAGAAGAGATGTGATAGTTGCGCTCATTCGTAAGAAGATGATTACAATGAGGCTCTCAATGCCTTTATACAATTAACAAGAATTTCAAAAACCCTAGAAATCCAAATACCTAACCCTAAGAGATGAAGCGCCAAAAGTCATGTGGCCCCATTTGGGTAAGTTAGTACATCAACTTCCTGGGGTCGTAAATTTTGCATACGATCTTCGTTTTAGGCGCACGATAACTCATTGGAAAGGTTTGTCTAAGGAATACACATTTTTTCGTCATACTTTGACTTTGTTTATATTTTGACTATGGCAAGCCCTAAAAACGTTTTTTAGGGCCTCAAAACGGCCCCGGAAGTCAGGGACCCGAAAACTAGGAAAAAATTGTCGAACTGGAAAACTACCAAAATGAGCCAGTTGGAATAGGTGGGAGGCCACAAACATCCATCTGGATCAATCCTCCCCCCTTATTAAGCAATGATCTCCATTATATTGAGTTCCCCCATTAGATGAGGAAATTCCTGTTGAATTTGGCCCCGGGTGAGCCACTTGCCTTGGTGTAGGAGTTTCCCTCCTTTGACAACTCGATAAAGATGGATCCTTTGTTGGAGAGTGCCCTTGACCTATTTTAGCACAATCTAATCATTGGATTCATGTTGTATGTAGTCAGGGTTGAGATTTTTTAGTGTCAATTGTTCTGCTATCTCTGAGGTGTCCAATAATGGTGGGAAATAAGGTTGAAGGAGATCCATGTTGAACATTGGGTGTAGGCCAACGAAAGGAGGAATGTTGAGCTCAAAAGAATTATCACCCACAGCTTTGGTGATGGTGTACGACCCATAATGGAGTGGAAAAATCTTCCGATGGGGTTTGGTAAGGCATTCTTTCTGCAAATGCAGCCAAATTTTTTCACCCACCTAAAACTTATGTGGCACCTGGTGTTGATCATGGTGTTGTTTGTACCTATCATTGGACTTCTGTAGGATATCCTGAACCTGTTGGTGGATGTGTTGGATCCTCTCAATGAACCGGGTGGCTTTGTAAGCTTCAGTTGAAGCAGGAGATGAGTCAATCAAGGTGACTGCAAGGGGTACTACAACATCTATGGGACACAATGGTTGGAATCCCAACCCCACCTGAAAGGGGTTGTGGCCAATTGAGATATGAAAGGAACAGGCGTAGCTATGTTGGAAATAGGGAAGACTTTCATCCCATGTGCGATGGTTCTTGGAATTATACATGCGCGGGATATGCACGATCCTTCGATTTACGACCTCAGTTTGGCCATCTGTGTGGGGGTGGAAGGTTGTGGATTTGTTGAGCTTGGTTTTCATCAGTGACCAGAGGCTCAACTAGAATGTGTTGAGAAATCGACTGTCCTGGTCTGAGACAACGGTTTGTGGCATTCCAAAATGTACCTAGACTCTTTCAAAGAAGATCTTGGTAGTGGCCTTTGTTATGATGCTCTTCTTGCAGGAGGCTAGAATCGTCATCTTAGAAAAGCAATCAACAACCACAAAAACATATTCATTTCCCCGCTTGGTGGATGGGAGGACCGACATGTAGTCCATGGAGATGGATTCCCATGGCCTATCAGGAGTAGGCAGAGGGGTGTACAGGCCCTATTTCTTAGTGGTCGGTTTGGAAATAGTGCAGGCATTTCAAGACCTAATATACTTGTTGACCTCTTGTCGAAGTTTCGGCCAGTAGAAATGTTTTTGCATCATTTCCACTGTCTTTTTGACGTTGAAGTGCCATGCCACCCGACTGTAGTGGGATTCCCAGATCATCTTCTCTCTCTCACTTGATGGAACATAGATATGGCCCAAACGGCATAGAATCCCATCCTAAAGATGGAAATTAGCAACAATTGCATTTGCACCCAACATTTGGTAGGTGGTGGTGAAGTCTAGGTCTGTCTCATAGAGTTGGGGCCATCCAGAGGTCTCATGGCTGCAAGAGTCTAGCACCGTGGTGAGTGTCATGACTGGCGATCTATTGAGACAATCATCGATGTGGTTGGTGCTTCCTATTTTATACTTGATGTTGAGGTGGAATTGTTGCAAGTATGTGGACCACTTATGATGGAGGTAATTCAGCAATTTGTCTTGTGTCTACATGAACTATAGTGTCTTATGATCAGTTTGGATGATTGTCTCCTTACCAAGAATGTAATGTCTCTATTAGCGGCAGGCTTGCACAATGGAGTACATTTATTTATCGTAAGTAGGTTACTTATGGACAACATCTGATAATGGCTCACTATGATATACCACAAGGTGGTCGTGCTGAGTGAGAACAATGCCCACAGTATAGTCTGAAGCATTTATCTCAATCTCAAAGGGTTGTTGTAGATATGGTAATGAAATTACTGGGGATGAACACAAGTGTTGCCTCAAATCATCGAACGCTTGTTGTTGGGACCGGCCCCACACAAATTTTGCCTTACCACCACCCTTGGTTACTTGGCTGAGGGCCCATGCAATATGGGAGAATCCCAACATGAACCTGCGGTAGAAATTGGCAAGGCCCAAGAAGCTCCACATCTCAATGAGTGTGGTTTGGGTTGGCCAGTCATGGATGAATTGGATCTTGGCTAGATCCACATGTACACCATGTTGATAAACGATGTAGCCCAGGTAATGGAACTGTCCATGGTGAAGGAGAATTTTTCCAGTTTGGTGTATAGCTTGTGTTGCCGCAGGGTGTGTAGAACCTGTTGAATATGCTGCAAGTGTTTTTCCCAAGTATTATTGTAAATGATAATGTCATCTAGATACACCACTACAAAAGTATTAGTGAATGGTCACATGATATCATCCATCATCCTCATGAAAGTGGCTAGTGCATTTTTCATGCCAAAGGGCATGATCAACGATTCAAAAATACCTTCATTTGAATTGAAGGCGGTCTTCCATACATTTCTATGTTCTATCGGGACCTGGTGGTAGTCATACTTCAGATCAATATTACTAAAGTATTTGTCCCCCGTGAGTTGATCAAGGAGGTCGTCGATTCGGGGAATTGGGTACTAATTTTTTACTGTGATTTTATTCAAGGCTCGGTAATCAATGCAGAGTCGCCAAGTTCCATATTTCTTTTGTACTAGCATGATTAGGCTCCTGCAAGGTGATGAGATGGAACTGATGTGCCCCTTCTAGAACAGTTATTGGATCCACCACTTGATTACCTCATTTTCTAACAGAGAGCAGTGATAGACTGGCCTATTGGGAAGCGGTGCACCAAGGATCAAATCGATGGAGTGCTTGACCTTAAAGTGCAGAGGTACCTCGGTAGGTGAGGAGAAGATATATGAGTATGCTCCCATGACCTTATCCACTTGCTTCTATTGTGTGGATAGGTCGGCTACGAAGACACTGGATGTGGCTGTGATATTTCGCTCATTCGGAGAGAGAATCACAAAGAAGACAAACTTCCCTGTCTAAGAGATGACCTTCCTGCATTGCTTGGTGGAGATCAAGAAAATAACACTAGGTGGGACTGCCTCTGGTATCCTGTACAATTTCTTGTTCAAAGTAATAATAACACTGTGAGGCCTAGACTCATATACAGCATGGAGTTTCCATAAATATGGTTGGCCATCTGCTTCACCAGGATGGAGCTTGGTGGTAGCAATGGTAGCACTGGGTTTTGCATCAATGATTTGTCTCCCCCTTTCTAGTTCTGACTCAGAGTCGGAACCTGCATCTGATTCATAGGCTTTCACCTCAGCCACCAACGACTGCTTTGAGCGGCAATCAGTAGTGTTATGCTAGGGTATCTTATGGAAGTCACACCACTTTCCGGTATCTTTCTTTGTATTTTCGGTGTCCTTCTTTGCTTGCGTCCTGGACTGGTTGTTCTGAGGCGGTCCGTATTTACTTTGTCCTTTGTTCTACGTGTTTGGGCCACCCTTTTCTGGATTTTACTGTGAGGGGTTCCCAGGCCCAAATTGTTGCATCTTTTGTTTGAGATTCTACTCGATTTTGACGGCATATCAGTAGGCTGCACCCAAGGATGAGATTTCCAGAAACTCTGTTTCTTCCTAGATGTATCTATGCAGATCGTTGTGATACTTGAGCACCAGATGTCACTCAGAATATTTGATACCCAGCTTGGTGCACAAGGTATGGAATATATTTGTGAACTCAGGAACTGCTTGGTCTCTTTCCTACCGCGGTGTGGTCCATTTTTTATACAGGTCATCATAACTTCCAAAAGGGTAGTATTTTTACTTATTAGAATCCATGAAGGACTCACAGGTGACCATGACTATAAATAATGAGGGTTCCTTTGTTTCCTTCTTTTCACAGAAAGTTTCCCACCAATCTTTGACATGGGGAATGGCTTTGAGGAGTGCAAAAGTAATATTTTCTCTATTCGAGAAGTTATGGACAGAGAAATACCCTTCTAGTAGATTCAACCATTTGTCTACAGCATATGCGTCTATTTGACCTTCAAATATAGGAATATCGAAGTTGATTTGTACCTTGAAGGGGGTGGCACCTCCATTTGAGGAAGATGCATCTCAGGTTGGTAGTCGCCGAAGGATTTGTACAAAATTATCCATCATTTTGTTCCTCTATTACGTGAGGGATTCCTAGAGAAACATTTTGAAGGGATCTCATGTCCCATTGTCTTTATTTTCTCCTGCCATGAGAGGATTCTTGGGCGTGTGAGAGATTTTGTCTTCAAGAGAAACAAGCTCGAGACCCAATTCTTTGTACCCTGACCTCATTGGGGACATGCATTAAGAACGACAAGGAGAAGACCACTCTAATACCACTGATCCAAATTTTGTGAGAAGAATGAAATGAATATAGATTATTATCAAAAGACGCTTAACACAGAATAACATATATACAGTAAAACTAGTTTCTATTCAATAAGGAAATAAGCTAAAACTGTAAAATGCAGCGGAAAACAAGCTTGATAGAATGGTGGTGCCTTATCTCTAAGAAGAGATGTGATGATTGCACTCATTCACAAGAAGATGATTACAATGAGGCTCTCAAGGAGTTTTTACAATAAATAGGAATGTCAAAAACTCTATACATCCAAAAAACTAACCCTAGGAGATGAAGCGCCAAAAGGCATGTGGGCCCTGTTTGGCTAAGTTAGTACATCAACTTCCCGGGGTCGTAACTTTTGAATACGATCTTCGTTTTAGGAACATGATAGCACGTTGGAAAGGTATATCCAAGGACTACACATGTTGCCATTAGACTTTGACTTTGTCTATATTATAACTATGGCGAGCCCTAAAAATTTTGTTTAGGGCCTCAAAACAACCCTGGAAGTCAAGGACCCGAAAACCAGGAAAACAATATCGAACTAGAAAACTGCCAAAATCAGCCAGTTAGAAAAGGTGGGAGGCCACCAACATCCATCTGGATCAAACACACATATGGAAAGTAGAGAATAACACTTATTTTAGCCTCAGATATTGAGTGGTAAGAACCAAGGATTAATGTCAAGTTGCAATAAAACCAAAGAGATTCAAACACTCAAAGGATCAAAAGTTTTCCAAAGAAGACCATAAGAAGCTCAAAAACAATGCTCAAACCAACACTTACAATCCCAAATCAATGAAGAAGACTTCAAAATCAATCAAGTAAAACACCTAGAAAGTCTTGAAACCAAAATAACAGAAGTTTGAAAACCTTCATGATGAGGATCAAACTATAGGTAAGAAAAACTTTGACCAAAGGATCAGGTTAGCCCAAGGAATTCATGCACATTTCACAATTTTGTGGATTTTTAAACTCAAAAGAGGCAATAAAAGGTGATAATTACTCAACTCCAATCAAGAAAATCCAAAATCAAGTTCAGAGGACTCTAATGCAAAGATCTGAGGAAAAACACTGATAAAACAGAGGCAAAAAGGGATCCAAATTCACTCAAAAGAGAGACTATCGCCCATGTTACCATGTACATAGGGTGATAAAAATGAGAATATCACTCCCTAGACCACTATTGAGGGGATATGGTCCTGAAATTATTACTCTACGTGCCCTTATGAGGGAGGGATGAGGTCCTAAAAGTGGAGGAAAAGCACAAATGTTTTTGCAGATTTGAATGGGATCAGGTGTTTGGCTAAGAGAACTTCCCAATGATGACATGGGAAGGGGAGAGATCAAATAAGAAGCATCAAAATCATATATCAAGAAAGACTCAAAAGGATATAAAAAAACAACGAAATAGTAAAGAGAATAGTCGATCCCCAGTGGAGTCGTCAATTTTCTGTTGTGATGAATTCCCCTTGTAGACGGGTGAAACCCCCATTGGATCAATACCCCTTCTTTGATCCAAGAAAGAAGGGAAACAAATGGTAACTACTTTCTTTTTATATTTATTTTGACAAGTAGGATAAAAGAGAGAAATGCATGGCACACATTTTTACGATGGTTTTCCTCGTTGCTCCAGCCTTTTTACCTTGATATCTAAGCTCCTAGGAGCAAGAAAAGACCTGCAAAAGAACAAGATGAGATCCCTTTCTTCCACACTATAATGTTAAGTAAAAACAGATCTATCTACGATTATTTTCACAACAATAGACATGTAAACACGTAAACACATAAAAATGAAATGAATAGGCCAAGTTATCTATTAATAGAAAGTCGACAAAATGGAAGCACTTCAATTTTTGCATTGATGTTGTAGCAAACTCCTCCAAGTTCTTCGTTCCAGTCCCTTGTATCTCACACAATCATAAGTATGATGTTCTTTAATTCTCTTCCCCTTTCACTCAAGCATGACCCTCATTATATAGTGGTTTGAAGCATAACAACTTTGAGATATCTTGGGAAAATGGTTGAGAATTTAGCTCATGAGGTTGGGATTTGGTTCCTATGATAGAGCAAAAAGATATGGCTTGAATCCTTAACCCAAACAAACTTAGATCTTCCCAAATAGTTCCCTTATAAAAAGGTGTAATGGTTGCAACATCTTCATCGCTCCCTTAACTGAGTACAGGGAGATTATCGTTCCCTAAGGCACTATAGGGGAGCGATAGTCCATATTTCATCACTCCTTGTGTATGGGAAAGGGGGAAATGATCCTAAAATAGGGCCAAAACCTTAAAGAAAAAATATTATTTCGACCTTCAAATCATATATTTCTCTTCCAACTTGTCTAGGGAACAAGACAAGTACTCCCACATGGTCATGAATTTGTGACACTTAATAAATTGTATGCGACACTTAATAAAGTGTATGTGACACTTAGTAAGGTACATAGGACACTTGATAAAGTGAATGCGACACTTATTAAGGTGCATACGACACTTGATAAGGTGCATACGACACTTAGTAGTGTGGGAATTTGGTGTGTAACACTAACATAGTTGGATTCATTAATGGAGGGAGGTGATGGGGTATATATGGAATTTGGAAATATGCAAAGCAAAGAAGAATCTTAAATATTTAAGGATTTTGTTTACATTTGTAATGATTTTGTATTCCTTATGATGTAGGACACATCAAATATTTTACATAATTTTTTACAGTTTGATGATGTTATGTTAAATGCAATTTCATAATAATTTTATGTTATCCACATGCTACCCTTGTATTCACAACAAATGCTACTCTTGTATTCACAACAAAAACTAACAAAAACACATACAATACATAATATTTAAATGACGAGAAAAAATAAATACAAAATGTCATGCTAAGAGACTCAAATTTATACCATGGTTGAAAATGTCACATAATCATTTATTAGTCATAGTATATATTATATATTTGCATTGATTAAGATTTATTAGTTAAGTATATATTACATTCATTAAGCATTTAATGTTTTATTAATTAAGTGTATAGTATAAATGTATATTCGTTAAGCATTTATTAGTTAAGTAGATATTATATATTTAGATTTATATTAGTTAAAAGATTATTTTATTTCGACCTAAAGATATAGGTTAACACTCCAAAATCTAAAGATATCTAACAAAAGTGAAAGTCTACCCCTTACGGATCACCAACAAAATTATTTCGGGTTATTCCAAGTAGTATGGTTTTTTTTAAATAACGGTGATGAGTCAACCTACATTTGTAGATAATAATTAATAATAATTATTCTCACTATAAATTTATAACTAAATTATGATAAGTTTTATCATCTTCAAAAAATAAAAAAAATAAAAAAAATATTAAAAAAAAAATTACACAAATAAAAAATAAAAAAATTATTAAAAAAAATATTTTTTTTTATAATAAATGATAGCATTTATTATATAAAAAAAAAAATTTACACTTAAATACGTTAGCTTCAAGCTTCAACATACATTAATCATATAGCTACCACTTAAATCATATAGCTACCACTTATATTTAAGTGCAAGTTGATCGAATGTAATGAGTTTGATCCTTTTAATTTTAATTTAGGTTTCCAAATTAGCATAAATATAAAGAGCTTAGCAGATCAAAAGAGAGAAAACTAAAAAGACAAATATAAAAATAATTTTATTAAAAATATTTTAATATCTTAAAAACAAATTAATGAAATAATAGTAATGATAATATCATTACTGTAATTAAGTAGAGATACGTATAAATAGAAATAGTTGAGAAAAAAAATTAGGAATAAGTAATTTTTAAGAACAACCATTTCCCCATATATTGAGTTATGCCAACACAATCAAAGTTAAGGATCGATGTCAATGGAATGAAGAAAATAGAACTACACTTAATAAAATTGTGACTCATTTATCATCTTCATATATATATATATATATATATATATATATATATATATATATCATCTTAAAAAATTGGAATGGTCTTCCAAAGTGTAAATATAGAAAGAGTTATATGAAATTAAAGTGATATATATAAATGACAAATAAAAATAAAAGTGGGTATTTATTATATTTACATTTCGCACTTTAGGTTAAGAAAAGATGTAATTAGCTAAAATACATACTTGTGCTAAGATGTAGTATCTTACAAAATGTTTTTTCTTCAAAATGACATCTAGATCGTGCTTGTTCCTAAGGACAGATGTAATCATTCATGACTTTCCTAAGGAACATACGTGTTCGGCCATAGGTTTCCAATGAAAAAATTGTGGCTACCCATTTAATGCTTTGAAAACAAGAAAATCTTGAGGAAAACTAAGAATTGGAAATACAAAAAGTTGCATGTGGATATTTTGCATGGCTTACACATGCAAAACATGCATTCTATGTAGCATTGATCTTATCACCTTGAAATAGTATAAATAAAGGAATCAAATCTTAGGGATGGGATTCTAATGAAAGTCTCCTTATGTTGGAGAAATTTAGTGAAATATTCTTGGTTGCAAGTATATATGTTGAAACATAGTTACCAACTTGTCAAGAACTGTGAACTCAAAATAAGATCTCCAGCTCTAAAATCCATATTTTTTGTCAAGCCACAAAATCAATCTTTGAAACGAAAAGTGGTGCTACTAATAACACCTTTTTTGGGGGATTAAAATTAGCACATTTTGCAACCATTGCCTTAAGAAACTTGTAGTGTTGTCAATAAAAACCTTAAAATAAACCCTTGAATTGAAAGGTGGCACCAACGGTAGCACATTTTTTTTCTTTTTGATGTCAAAATTACAACAAAACGCTTAAAAGCAACCACAAATTTGAAAAGTGGCACCCCTACCTTATTTCGGTGTCAAAACTACATCTTCTTTGAGAACCATTTCCCTGACAATTGATACCCTTACAACCAAAACCTTAAAATCAACCCCTAAATTGGAAGAGGTGCTACCAATAGAACCCCCCCTTTTGGGGGGCTTAAAATTGCAACAATATTTTAACCGTGGCATAGAATCCCTAAATTGTTGCAAACAACATCATTAAGAAAGGGAAAAAAATCC
>ML779633.1:91248-124352 GCA_009831015.1 Picea engelmannii | reverse complement strand
AGAGAGAGAGACATATTCTTTCAAAAGAAAAAAAAAATTACCATTTTCTTAAAATATGTTTGAGACTATATATATATATATATATATATATATATGTGAAAAAGAGAAGGTTTAGAAGGATCATAGGGTGGGGTTTACTTCGCGTTAGAAGGGTTGGTCGATAAGGACCTTACTGGGCAGGACCTGCTCCCATCGAACTCCAAGGATATTTCTTCCCTTCAAATTGCTAGCTAGAAGGTAGGGTTCTCTTTCTATTTCTTCTCAAAGAGAGAGCTAGAAAAGGTTATCCCTTTCTTTACCCCCCTCAATACTTCAAGCCCCATCATTATAGTAATACCAATCCAGTTCCTTACTTGATCGCTCACTGATAAGGCCTTTTTCCTTATCAGGGTTAACAGGAATATATATATATATATATATATATATATATATATTCTGAGAAATAAAAACACTTTATATTCCAAAAATGAATATACATATTTATGTCGTTTAAAAGGATTAGTCATTTCTTATCAGATTGTTCAGACAAAAAAAGTTCTTCTACTACAGTGTAACGACTCCTTCATCCTTATGACACATACTACGCACCACAAGTAAAAAAAAAATTAAACAACAGGACACTAACATCAACAAGGATTCGTAGAAACACAACTTGACGATATCAACAGGAATGAAATTTGCGCAACACATCAACATAGAAAGCATAGCATAATAGCGCACCAAGAATCTTGAAGCAAATTACAATTATTTATTCCGACAAGTATATAAACGACTAAGCTAAAGAGCATCATCCATGAACATCCCAACACAAACATTCTATTAAACTGATTTAGGTAACAAAGAAATTCCATGGCGCGCTAGAAGAAAGTTGGTCAATCCATCAAGCATTAAATAAATTTAATACGCACGAGAAGTTGCCAATTAATAATCATACTCTAATGTGCAAGACAATAATCTAAACATCCTTACAACTACTAGAATAATTTCGCATAGTCTTGTCACAATTTAATAAAAATTTAGTTCCAAATAACATTCTCAAAATTAGAAGGCCAACCACAAAATTCTTCATCAAGTGAGGATTGGGATTCAACTTGCAAACGACATCCTCATCACTGCTAACATGCTTGAATAATAATAATCTTCCATACCATAATATAATTAATATAATAATGCTACTAATATTAAACTCAGGTATAATGCAGTGTATTCCTTTCTGCTGGATAAATTATAATTTAAATACACTAAAATGATTAATGCCATTGATTTTACACTCAACATATTGCAATGTATTACTTTCACTGTATAAAACATAATTTAAGCACTTTAAAGGAATTCATGTGATTAATATTTCACTCAACATAATGCAGTGTATCCCTTATAATTTAACACATTAAAAAATTATGCCATTAATATTACGCTCTGACATAATGCAGTGTATTCTTTACACTGTATAAAATATAAATTAAGCACTTTAAAAGGATTGCTTTACTGTAATGATGCACAGGTCAATCATATTCTCGTCCAGTTAATGCAATGACACACAGGTGTAAGGATTCCCATCGAGAGTTTAAAATTAAACTGTCCAAGGTTTTAAAGGAAACGTCAGAATTAGAAATGCGCGTGGATAAGAGTTGGCAGGGCGTTGGTAATGGTACACAACAATAAAAAGGGAGGTCGGGAGGAAGGTAAGAACATCAGAATGCGCAGAGGGACAGAGGCAGTTTCGTTGAATGAGGGGAAGAATGTCAGCGCAGAGCATTGAGGGAGATTCATTGCATGAGCAGTGGAAGAAGTTGGCAGTCCATGGGAGTAACGCTCAAGGATTACCCAATAAAAATGCCAGGAGACCCCTTTCTCCACACACAGGGATGTCTCCATTCTTGATTTATCTCTTTGTGTAAAATGACAAAAACGGAATTCTAGGCAATCTTTTTTTATCTCGCTGTGTAAAAATAACCTAACAAAAATACATGCAAACCCATTCTCAACCGGTAATCTCCTCTCTTAAATAACAAAAATGAAATTACATGCTTTCCCATAAAATAACAAAACAAAAATACATGCAATCCCATTCTCAACAAGTAATCTCCTTATTATTTTTATCTCTCCTTGGAAAATAACAAAACGAAATTACATGCAATCCCCAAAAACAAAAACGAAATTCCCTGCAATCCCCAAAAAAAACAAAAACGAAGTTACATGCAATCCCATTCTCAACCGGCAAGGCAAACTCAAAATTTGTTGTGTATGAAACAGGAACGTCAGACCTCATCTGAAGGAAAGCTACAGGAAACACAGTCCATCATTTAAGGGAAAAACGAAGTCACAGTTTGAAGGAAAAATTGGTCATTTATTGCAAATTCCAGTCACACTATCAAGGGCAAATCATGGTCAATTAAGGCAGCAACATCGTCATCAGTTTGAAGGTAGCTTCATGGGAATTTAAACAACTCTCTGGTATAAGGATGTTGTTAAGCATATCTCATTCTTCAACAAGGGTAAAATCGCCTCCAGTAAAAACAAAATGCAAACAGAGAAATCATTTTGTTTTCCATTGCTAGAATACAAATAAAAAAATTGCAGACATGAAACCATTGCGTTTTTCCATTGCCAGAATACAAAAATAAAAATGCAGACCTGAAACCATTGCGTTTTTCCATTGCCAGAATACAAAAATAAAAATTTGCAGACATGAAACCATTGCATTTTTCCATTGCCAGAATACCCAAAAAAAAATTGCAGACAAGAAACCATTGCGTTTTTCCATTGCCAGAATGCAAAAATAAAAAAATGCAGACCTGAAACCATTGCGTTTTTCCATTGACAGAATACAAAATAAAAAAAAATGCAGACATGAAATCAATTTGTGCCTCCATTGCCATCACCCCAATACAACGTAAACAACAGTAAGAGAAACGCAAGGATCCAATGGGAAAAGTCATGGAATGATTGCAGGGGTTCTATCAGTCAAGGCGTAGAGAAAACCAACCAAGACCCAAGATAATCCACACACAGAGGTCATTGTCAGATGGCAGAATCAACAATCAGCCAAGGACAAACATCAAGGGTAGACGGCTAACAGGTGCGTCATTCGCTCATCCTCCTCGCACAGAAAAGCAGAGCGTTGAGATCCATAGGTCTTTTAATGTTGAGGCGACAACCGTAGATTAGGCTCCTGGCCGACTGTTCAGGCGAGGACTGGTGAGCCAGGGACGAAGGCAAACAACCACGAGGGTCACAATCGAAACACCACAAGGTGGTCAAGACATGTGGGGAAAACGAAGGCCATGGGAGTCAACAATCGTCGAGCTAGGCTAAGAAAAGTTCAGTCATCAATCTAAACATTCAATCTACTTACCTAATCAACATGCAGATCCAAACATAAAACCTACAGCATCTACTATACAAAATGAAAAGAGAGTATCGTTGTCTGATTGCCCACTCTGAGTGACGTCCGCGCACTCCGTGCAACTCTCGCTCGCCAACCGTCGAGACTTCACCGGTACCTCCCAGCCAATGCTAGGGGTACTCTTCTTCCCCCTTAGCCCCCCGAGCCGCAAAGGGGCCACACACTCACTATCCAGAGATTTCGACTAGCTCCCAGCTCGCCTCGCAAGGCCGAGCTACCACTCCTCACCGAACTGGGTATCCCAACTCCCACAAGTTAAGTCAGTCAAGTAGATATTTATGCAATGTAACGTTACACAAACAGAAGATCCCCCTTCATCCTTCTCATTCATTCATTATATAGAGTTTCGATCTTCCTTTCTTTCCTAAAATCTAATTTAATTAAAGTTTTAAAATAAATTCCTAAAAATTCATCTCCGTACAAGTGTCCCCCATCCCCTACATTCCTCCATAAATTAATTTCTTTAATTAATTAATTATCTTTATTTCCCTCACCCACCTAGAGTTACTCCTAGAATCACTCCTAGGTGTCCCCAAATTCTCTTACAGGTTTTAATGGCTTTCCCTATTATTAAATTCCTAGTTCCGTTTAAATTAGAAAGCTCTTAAAAGGTAGATACTTTACTAAGTTTGACTTTCCGCTTTTTCCCTTATGTTCCCTTTTTCCCTTTTTCCCTGTTTATGTTTACCTCTTTTCCTAGTTTCCTAATATTTTAGATTTTCCCTCTTTCCCCTTTTTATTTAGAACTCAAAAAGGCAGGTGTGGAGCTTAATCCCTTTTTCCCTTTTCTCTTTTAATTATATATATTAAATTATCGTAAAATAATAAAATGATAAATTCCCTTTTTAAATTTTAATCCAACAGATTTTTTTTGTTACTCCCTTCGTGTTACAATATTTAATGAAAAGTATAATTATTATTTATGTTGTTTTTATTTTTATTATTATTATTTTTTTTATAGATAGATAAAATTTTACTACTAGCATAGTTTAGACTTAGACCCTAAATTTTTGTACAGGGTGACATTTAAATAGGGAATTTGTTTTAAAAATTTCTTAACACGTTATTCGTCCTAAGGCCATATAGGGTCATTCCTCTATCATCAACAACGCGACGTGCCCTTCAGAACGCACTAGGTGCTCCAAGGGTGCCACTCGCCTTAATCTATTTCCCTTGCGTGACGTGCCCTTCAGGACGCACTACGTGCTCCAAGAGTGTCACTCGCCTCTCTCCATTTTTCTCGCGCGACGTGCCCTTCAGGATGCACCACATGCTCCAATGGTGCCACTCGCCTCTTGACTGACTTGGTAGACATCAATAACCCCTGGAGTTAATACTCCGCCAGGTGAACTTATGGGAGACTAAGGGTCTCTAAGGAATAAGGCCCCCGCCTTATTGCACGCCCCTTAGAATCATCGTGAGGGACTGTCGCAGTCTTCCCTCACGGCATCGTGGGTCCTCTCGAACTAGATAAACGTTAACCTACAATTCAAGCCACAACAGGAGTGCTAGTAGGATGTGGCAGGGATGTTGTTCACACCTCTCCCTCAACATATTTGGTAGTCGTGCGTGACCTCTTTACTTCATATGTGAGTCTGGTTGGCAATCTATTGTCAGCCTGCATCATTAACAAATCATGTCAGGATATATCCATATCATGTCATCTAATCAGATGCACTAATATCACAGTAATACAATCAAACCCCAATGGTACGCTCCCTGACTCGATCCGGATTCCAAGGGGTTCCATCAATGCCTCTGCATCCTCGAGGTCCAAAATCCTGCACACTCAGTAAAACCGATTCAATAGCACTTGTCTATGTCAATGTAGTAAAACAACATGTCATCAACCCATAACGCCTCATAATCAAAATCAAAAGTTTTAATAACATAATAATCTGGATCACTTGTGAGCAAGTGTCCTCAAAGAATAAGTTCGCTCAGTGCGCCAGAGCGAGATGTTACATACAGGTCTATCCTTATCATCTCAATTAAAACTCTTTTGAATCCATTACATTCTATCTAGTTGAACTTAGTACACCTAAAAATATGTCAATCTCAATATTTGCATCCCCTTTCTTTAGTCATTACACTTTATACAAACACTTAAAAAGAAGATTGGGAAACTATAGAAGGAAATACATCTCCTCACACAACTATCGTTCATAAAATTATTTAGAAATAAAGTCATCATTGTCCAAAGACAGAGCTTCTTTGGAAAGCTCATATGTCTTTGTATTCAACTCCCTAAAAATATGAGAACAAGAAGACCATTCTAGATTAGAAAAGAAGGAATGAATTTTAATCAACAAACGTTGGATTCACACCACCTGAATATTCTCTTTATCACTAACTCAGTCAATAGCCACCTTTGAGTCACCCTAATATGATTTTTCCTCAATTTTAAAATTTTCACTAGAAAGAGCAACGCCCATTATGTCAAAAAAAATTATTTCATATTTGATCCCTGACCAAGAGAGTATTTGACCTCAAAGAAGTTCTCTCCATAGATATGAAATAACACTCCCACTCCACAACAATATGGATGCCCCTAACTAGTGTCGTCGAAAAATCCCCATGGGGTTTCTTCCAATAAAGCGGGCATAAGAGGCTTGTGTTGCTATCATTAAGGAGAGAGCCACTCTTTCATACTATCATTAAGGGAAATCAGAATAAATTTAAAATGTGATGATACTATTGACCAAACCGGTTAGGCATATAAACAAAGGAAAAACAAATGGATAGACAACTTAGCATTGATCCTACACAATGAACATCTATTTGGCCCCGCCCAACCTCTTCTTATACAATTTTCCCATGTTGAGAGTTTTTCATTGATAGCCAACCACATGAGAACCTTCATATTTAACGGTGCATGTATTTTCCACAAAATAGACCACCACCACTTCCTCTCCCCTATGAATGATGCTTCTACAATTTCTAAGTATCCAAGCTTCACCGTAAAATTTATTTTCCACGCGTTCTTCGCCCAGCACAAGGAGTTTCCCTCCTCTTCTTGTAAGCTGATGAAATTTGATCTCAAATTTCTAACACAGAAATTCTATTCCTCCACTTTTCACCTACTAGACCTAAATCTGTTGCCAAAATCCATTATGTACATCTGGTTAAATCCTTCCCCTAGGCCCTCGCATCCCATAGTGAGTAAATACCATTATTATGAAGAGATTACACTAGATCATCTAAAAGTTTATGAACACTTGTCAATCCCTCCCATGGGTCCTCATCAATTACAAGGATTTTTTTGTTACCTTATCACCACATTATCCAATCCCTAATTAGGGGGAACACATCAACTAGTTCTTTGCCACTGATTTCCTATGAAATCAGAACCAATCTTCAAATGAAATGTCAGCTAAATATTTAGAAACCATCACTCTTCCCCAAAGCATATTTTTGTGGATAAGCCTCCATAAGCTATTGGATACTAATGTCGTGTTGAACCAGAAAATATTCTTGATCCCCCAACCAACCAAATCCTTCTGTATTGCTACACACGACCATTTAATGAGAGGAATATCATCGTCTTCCTTTCTGCCCGACCATAGGAAATGAAAACATGCTTTTCTGATTTTCACTAATATTCCTTTAGGGGCTTTTTCAATGGATGCCCAGTAGACAGGGATGCTACTCAGCATCGATTGAAGGAGGATAAGATGGCGTCCTATTGAAATCCAATAGTTCACCCATAGATAATTTTTTTCTTGATTTTTTTTCAAGAGCCACAACCAATCTTCAAATGAATAAGCATTTGGTTTCAACTCAAACCCAATATATGTAATCCCTTATTAAATGTTTTTACAAGAAAAAGGAAGAATATTATCTAAATGAGCTTGGACCTCCTCCTAAAAGGATATTACTAACAAAGAGGACTTAGCCATATTGATCTGCATTATTGTGGCTAATCGAAACAAGTCCATAATGTCTATGAGAGATTGAAATTCCTGCACAAACCCTACACCAAAGACTATAACCTCATCAACAAAAAGAAAATGGGAAAGAAATTCAATCGTAGATATTTTGATTCCTTTTAGTAGCCCTCTCATCTTAGCATTATGAATTAACTTGATTAATCCCTATGTAAAAATAAGAAAAAGGAACAGAGAAAAGGGACACCCCTGTTGGATTCCTCTGAAGGATGAAAGAATGAGGACGTAGAGCCATTTATAAGGACTGCAAAGGAAGCAGACTTTATACACCCCATAATCCAATTGACAATAGCCAAATTCATCTCCACTTGAATTAAGCAAGCCTGATAAAATTCCATCTTAATTTATTGTAGAATCCATAGAAATATAACTTCATAACTATGGAGGGAATCTTTTGGATCTTGATTGAGTGCATATCTTCTTGATCCAGTGCTACTGCATCATGGATTCTTATTTTGTAAATAAATTTGAATTGCTCCTAGAAGATTATATTACTTAGGATGGGATTAAGTATGTTCACTATAATCTTAGAGATGAGTTTACAAATCATGTTACAGCATGAAATAGGTCTAAAATACTCAAAAGAGATAGCCTGCCATTTCTTTGGAATCAGGGAAAGAAAATTCACATTAAATGAGCACATAATTTTGCCCGATCTTTGAGATTATCGAACCACTTTTAGTAAATCATCTTTAAGAAAATAGGAAAAACCTAGAAAAAAATCAACAATTAAATCATTGGGACCCAGACTTTTTCTCTTTTAGAAAGCCAAAAGGGAAGAAATAATTTCTCCTTCTAAAATATTTGCCTATTTCTTGGTGAAATATCTAGGAAAAAGATCGATGACCTTTAGAATCTCAGCAATAGGGAACCCCTCAACTTCCTTGAAGAGGTTGGAAAACAATTATTTATATGCCTCGGCAATGTCACCGTGGGAAGAGACTGACTGGCTATTTTGATCCTTGATTTCCCAAATGGAATTAAGTTCTTACGAAATTTCACATACCTGTGAAAAAAGTTGGTATTGTTTTCTCCCTCCTTAAGCTAGATTACTCTACTCTTAAGGTGCCACTTATATTCTTCATGGACCAGCAAATCTTGTTTCATTTTCAACAACTCACTAAGAGATTCTTCTTTGTCTAATGACAGAGAGTTGGCCAACCTTTCTACAATAAGAACCACTAACTTAGATTCGATATCCAGAAGAAGGGACTGAGCTTTCATATTGAAAGCTTGGGCCCAAGATTTAGAGGATATTTTTTATTTTAGATAGATTTACGGTGATTTTATGCATGTAATACCTCCCATCATCCTCTTTCAAATGGGTCTAGGTTGATGCAACCAAACTTCTATAATCCTCTTCCCGAAGCCAAACCTAGTTGAATTTCATCGGGGACTATAAATTTATCCCCCTTTTGTCAATTTTCAAAAGAATGGGAATATGGTCAAAAATTCCTCTCGTTGAAACCCATGATTTGAAAGACTAGGTATTATCTAGTAGATCCTCAAAAATAAGAAATCTATCTAGTATTTTAGCAACCATTTTCTCCCCTTTTCTTCCATCCTGCCAAGTTTCGGACAATTTTGTAGGTTCCAGATAAATCAAATGATTCTCTTTGATCCAATGAGAAAAGAAACCCTCCTAGGATATTTATGAGGGTGGGCTCCCCAAACTTCCCTTATGAAGAGAATAAAATTGAGGTCACTTCTAAGAATGACATTGGAGGAAGAAACGACACCATACATGCTCATACCCTCCCAAAAAGGACACTTATTAGCATAATTCCCATACACATTAACCAACCTAAACATAGAGTTCATAAATTAGTCCTCCAAGTCAACCATTATTTTGGAAGAAATTTGGGATGTCGAAAAGGCCCTATATTGAGGGCTCCAAGCAGTGAGTAGGCCCCTAGAAAGGCATTCTAATTCTACCATACAAAAATACCAATATTTTAAACACGACCGAAAGAAGTCCAAAGCCTTATCACTTGCACACATTGTTTCTTGGATCATGATGATGTCTAACCCACTTGTCTTCACAATTATTTTGAGGGATATAATTTTCAGGACACCGCCAACCCCATACGAGTTGAAAGAGAGAAAAATCATTGAGAACCCTTGACATGTTATTTCCCCACTCCAAGAGACGTTACTATAGGGTATTCTTTACAATTCCTAATATCCTTCTTAACTTGGATTTGAGCTAATGAAATGTGGGATTTCCTTCCCACCTGGTCACCTGGGGCGTTATCATACGCCAAACCCCCTACACTAACTTCCATAGGACCCAACTTAACCTTCGATCTCATAAGGTAATCATATTTGAGGGAGTGTTTGGAAAAAACATTATATATTGAGTCTTCTAAGGGGGAAATGGGATGGGAGGGATAAGCGCCAACTGGGTCGGCTCCTATTCGAGGAGGATGAGAATAAGGGCCCTCTAGACAATGAGGGCTTAAAACTACCACCTGAGATAGAACCTTCTCCTTTGCAGGAGGACTAAAAATATAAGAAGACTTAACTCCTATCGCCAAATCATCCTAGGTCGTACACAGGTTTATGAAAGGAGTTAAAACCTCAACATGAGACTGAAACAGGAGAGAAGAAATAGGGCTCAAAATATTACCAAAATTCACGACCGGATGGATCAAAGGGGGAGAAACACCTATCAATTTGAACTGGTTCACCTTGGGGTTGTGGTGTGTGTCCCCCTACGAGTCTTCCACCTTTTCACTTCCACATTATTCTGACATGAACTTCCTTTTCCACGTCTTCTTGAAAGGGGGGAATTGGGACGGATGCCTTCAACATTGCGCCTAAAGGTGACTGACCTCATGACATCTAAAACAACGAAATGAAACACACCAATAGTCTATCCTTTTAAGACAAGAAAAAACTCCACACACTAGTTTGATTTTGTCGAGTAGACTCTCCCTCATATCCATTTCTATCGGCACCCACGCCCAACACTTTTTTGTCTTTGTGTCCCAATCGTGTTCACAACTAAGGAATTTGCATATTTTGTTCCCTATGGAAATTAGCACCTCCTCATCCCATAAAACCATATAAAGGTTTGGAAGGATCACCCAAACCTTTGTAAGCGAGAGAGTATCATGAGTAGCGTTGAAATTTGTGGCCCATTCATTTAGCACTAGAACTGAGGGACCCGATCCCCACACCTGGCTAAAAATTTCCTCCAAATCATTCTTCAACCGAAATATGAAATAGATCCACCCTCGAGCCAGAGTATGGTACTCCAGTCGATACCCAAACACCTCCATCCAATTGGTGTCATTACACTCCCTCAAATCCGAAGGAAGGACTCACATTTTTTCCACATAATCTACCAACTGTCATTCTTCCTAGCAACTGAAGGATCTCCTTGCTTTCCATATCCACCCCTACCATCATCTTACTCCACTCCTTGACCTTCTAGCACCTTCTTTTAGGATTTGACTTCTTTGGGGAATGATCTCGCTTATTCCCTTCTCCACTTACCATCTTCAGACTACTTTTATGTGCCTCTGTTGGCACGGGGGCAGACCCAGGGTTCAACGGTACAACAGCGCACCAAAAAAACCCTAACTACTAGCCCTTTTGGCAACACCTGTGAAGCAGATGAAGTCTCACCTAAGGTAGAGGTAGGGGTGGTTGCAGGACTCAGATGTCTATAACCTTAGCTGGGACACAGATCTGTGATTGTAATACTTAATAGAGCACTTAGCACCGACATTTCATCAATATTCAACCAATATCTACTCCACAGATAAAATAGAGCATCGTATCATTCATTCAAATCTGATGTATCTAAGCACTTATCATAGAGAGGTGGATTAGATCTAGAATATCCAAGTACTAAGCACATTCACATAGGTTAGATCTAACATCCATACACATCATTAGCACACAACATAAACAGATCTATCTATCTATATCAAAGCACTTAGCAAGTAAAGACATAAACACATCAACACATCACACAAAGCATAGAAACACAGCATGTACGTGGTTCACCCCCACCCTGGGGCTACATCCACCAACTTGTCTTCTTTATTATCTTTGTTAATCAGTTACATGCACAGAGCCTCAAAACCCTACTTTGCATAGGACAGGAGATCTGCGTGCACCTCACCAGATCCTCCTTCCCCAAGCTAGGATACAACACTAAGCCTTCTACAGTCACTTGCACTCATCTTTGAAAGTTTCACATAGTATGCACAAAGCACTTACAATCCTTTTCTCACATAGATCGATCACTAGCACTTAGCCCAATATCACGAAGATATTCACATATATGTCTCTCCTTATATTGCCTAGACATCTATTTATACTTTACAAAATAGGCCTAAACATGGGTAAACCCATGGGCCAACATCCCCATACCTGTTACATAATCCCAAATCCCAAAAAGGACCAATAAGGGGCCAAGATCCTGCAATCTCTGCTTCATCTTGCGCTCCTCCTTCAACAGGCTGTCGAAGTCCCAAAATAGGTCAAACTTGACCAAGGATCTCCCAAAACTTGGTCAAGGACCAACAGGCCCCTAATACTAACCTATAACTCATCCCGAGTCACTCTGATATGGGTAGTTCTGCTTCAAAATCCTCAAGCTTGGCTCAAGTTGCTTCGACTTGTTGTTCTGCCATGGCCTCTTGTGCAACGAACTCTTGGATGACTACATGTTCACAAGTCCCTCTAGGCGTTGTTCAGCTATAGTGACAACCTGCTCCAGTTCTACTCCTCGACCTTCGACCTCTGTGAACAATTGGTAGGCCTTATCTTGTACAGGTTGGAGCCTTTGAGTTACTTACATAAATTTTCTCTGGATAGTGTGGATCTGTTGTTGGGGGGCACATTGCTCTTGGGATTACTTCATTCTTTCCAGAGCCAACAAGGGATTCAATTGCACCTGTATTGTTTCGGCTTGCTTCTTTGCTTCCTGGAGCTGTGACTCCAGTTCCTGCAATTCTGGGTTCTCAGTGAGTTTCTCATATGTCTGGGAACTTAGATTACTCAGTTTCTTGCATTCCATGGTAAGGACCTTTATCCTTTCAACTGTGCTCCGGGCAGTTACTTCTCTTTGATCCCTTACATCCTACGGAGTCTCGGGTACTATGCGGAGTTCTAAGTCTGCTATGCGTTGTTGTAGCTGCTGGATAGCTTCTACGAGCTGCTCTACTTGCTTCGTCACTCGGTCCTATGCCTTTATTTCTAAGACTGTCACAGAGCGAAGTGCTCTACTGACCACTTCTTTCACTTCGAGTTGCTCTGCGAGCAACTATTCTTTTCCTTATTGCATCTGTGTTTTTTCTTCATCGAACTTTGCTTGGAGAGCAATCTTTTCTTGTTTTGCAGCATTGTGTTTTTATACGAGTACGCCTTGCACTTGCTTCAAGGCCTGGGTGGCTTGTTTTGTTTCTTCTTGTGCTCGTCGAAGGCAAGCTTTGACTGTATCAGCTAGTCGGTGGAGTTGGGTTGGCTCATCTCCCAACTCTGGTTCTCCTGATGGCGGGGGCGTAGTGGAGACTGCGCGGCTGGACTGAAGGGCCTGTTGTACCCCTCGAAGTTCGACTTGAATTATCTCATATATTTCTTCCTGCTTAGCTTCTTGTTTCTCTACAATTTCCAGTGAAGCATCGTTCAGGGCTACTATGATGAAGTCAAAATCATCGGAGGTGAGGACAGTCTGCATCATGGTCATGGTGGCTTTCGATTTCTTTTGGGAAGAAGGTTTCATGGGGGAACCTTCCTCTTCTTCAAGGGGTCAATCTCGTCTCTAGGTGGTGTTACTTCGCCTGGATTCTGTTCAGCTTCTACTTCGCCATCACCCCCTCGGTCAGGTGACATTGAAGCAGTCTTTCTTGAGGTGTTGCTTAAATTTTGGACCTCCTCAATCTTCTTGGGTGTATTTTGTTCTTTATGAGTGTCCTCTAGGCTATCAAGATCAGATATCTCTACATCATTGGCAGGGATAAGGAGGTTAGCGGACCATTCCTTAGTGATCTCCTCAAGGTCTTCTTCTGTAAGTTTATAAGATGACTGGAACTGCTCTTTATGTTCATATGCTCACTCTGTAATGTAGATGAAGTGTCGATCTGCCTTGAACGTCATCAGGGATTGAAACCTTTGTAGGGTGTTCGGAGTCATGCGAGGCTCGGCTTCAGTAATATGTATGAAACACGGCATTTTACTGCCATTGTTTGTTCATATCACTTGAATACCAGAGGGTAGCGAACTTCGCAGCAAGCGGTTCGAACGGTTCTATGTCTGGGAAGGTCGCACCTTGTGGAATCTCCTAGGAAACAAATTCAATGAGGATTATATGCCAGCTAAAATGAAATTCATAACCTTGATCCTGGGCTTCTCGGTAGTGTAGTTCCAACTGGTTAACTAGGTACTTCGCCCAGTTCATCTATAGGCCTTCCACGCACTTCCCTACGAGGTCAACGACAAAGTCAATGACCTGCGTAGGTCGATTCTTCCTTACTAACTTTCCAGCTATCAGTTTACATGCTAGGCACACTGCGCCACTTTGGATGGAAGCTACCTTGTAGCCTCTTGTTCCCTTCTCAACATCGCCATATGTATCCTTGATCTTTTGTGCTAGTGCACGATCTGCATATTTTCCTGGATAAAAGTCTTGCAGATCGGGTCCTTGCATACTCAGTCCTGTGATCCTGTGGATCAGCGTTGGGTCAACTATAATACAACAGTCTAGCCATAAGTAGCCACCATGGTAACATGACAGTAGCATCTTTACACATGCGTTGACTTCCTGGTGTCTTCTCAAGTGTGGGATCTTCATGACATTTAGCAAGGTGTACTGTGCGAGGTTCATCGTCCACGACTGAGGGATGATCTTCGATTTCGTCCCTTTTTTTCTAGTTAGGTACTTGTATGGGGCGAGCATACCATATATCTTGTGATCTCCAAGGTTGAATTAGTTGAACTTCAATGCTATGATCTTATCCTGCTATGCTCGAACTGCGCATATCCCCTTCGGGAGGTACGCAGTGACAATGGTGTACTCGAAATCTCTTGGCACACTATTATGATTCACCGTGCCAGCCAGAGGCGGGATGTAATCGAGCAATATGGTTGGAATCAGCTTCGCATTTTCTTGGTCGTCTTTGTGCTTGGTTCTCTTTTCTGCTGAGGGTCGAGATGATCCGGCTCCGCGAGAAGTAGATAGAGAGGCTTGCAGTCCTCTCGTCGATGACTCTTGTATACCTGTAGACATTGACATTACTCATTCAATCATGAGGTCGATGAGAAATTCTTCGACAAATTTCTCTGCAGCGCTGAACTCGTCCTACATACACATTCGGGGTTGGAAATCTCGGGTTCAAGGAGTAACTTAGACACTGCAATGGGATAGAGTAAAATAGCGCAATGATCACTATGTAAAGTCAACATGTCTGTGGGATCAGATTCACGGTTAACAAAAGTTTTATCGGTACATGGTACGACGGGATAAATAGATAACTTGGCAATAGATCTCTTGTAACGGGTGAGAAACCTTCATTAACTATGTTTTGTCTGTTACAGCGCGGTCCAACGGTCTGGTGGAGAACCATAAATGAATTTCTACCCATTCAGGGGGGTCATCTGAATGGTTATATTGGTCCCAAAGGCTATATTGATTCGCCCCTGGCAAAGTGCCATGTGACGTCATTCTGTTATCCCGGTGAAGCTCCAATTTTGCAAATTTTCCCTCTGTGAAGTTCCCTCTGGAACCTTCTATAACTTTTTGAGCTTATCTCTCTTCTTACTTAGCTTTCTGGCCTTCTTTCCAATGAGCTTCATCTCAGTATTCATTTTTCCATTTTGATTCTTATCTACGTTTGGCATAGTCACTTCGGGCTGTTGATATTCTTTCCTAAGATTCGAGGGTGATACTTCTTCTTTATCTAGAATAGGTACGTCAATATTCTGTGGGTCTTCTAGTGTTCTTGCAACTTTGACATCCGGGTCTATGGTATTAAATAGCTTCGATATGTTCTTTTGTTCTTCAATCAAGTGTGTGATCCTTCTAGTCATGAAATTCTTTAACTATTGCTTCTTCTGCTCTAAAACTTCTTCTTCTTCCTTCCTTCTGGCCTGATCTCTTTCAATCCAAGGTTTCCCTAGTAACATGGTAAATGGGGCGTTGTTCTCAATAAATTTAACAATCTCAAAATCCTCCTCTGTCGAAGTCCCATTAGCATTCATAAATATCTGGGTGAGCTTTCCACATAGGTTTATCAGCGTTCCTTTGAATAGTCCTATTCTCCTAATGAAGGAATCATAGCAGGCCTTCCTATAGCTTCCTCATCTAGAACACAGTCAATGTCGAAGTCTCTTATTCTTGCTTCAATACATTCTTTTTTCTTTGAAGACCTCTTATAGACTGATATGTCAGTGGTCATTCAGGGTTTCTTTCATCTATAGAAATACTTTCTCTGATTCTTTCTGGGTTTCTGCCATAATCGTAGTTTTTTATCTGCCTTAGGGTTTTCTTGTCTCATGTTCATTCCTTCAAGCTTAGCAATCATTCTAGGGAAATTAAGTACTTCATGGTCCATAGCTTTGCAACAAAGACAACTATGTCTTCTCCCAGGGTACTCCTTAGCAAGGTGTCCCAGTTTTCTGCAACTGTAACAGAGGGTTAATCCTCTCTTTCTTTTAAATGATTCCCAGCCTTTCCTGTATTGCGTGCTAGGATCATGATAGCTAACCTACAAACATTTTTTTCTAGGATCTTGCATCCACTTGTTAGTCCAAACATTCTTTCTATGCATAGGTATAACATATCTTTCACTATTTTTATCAAATCTACGCATGTCAAACCTTGTTTCATCTATTAGTGCCCTAGTTTTCAAGCTAGAATAGAATCTATCAAACATACCTAGATCCATACTGTTGAAACAAAAATTTCAAATTATCTTACTTCTACAGAGCACAAAGCTTCCAGATCTAAAACTTTTCAATATTCTTAACTTTATCAGAGAACAAAGCATTCAGATCTTGCCTCTTTTCTTCAGATACGACCTCCTTTCTTGGCACAGAGCTTCACAAGTCAAGTGGAATGTTGCACACTAGGGAAAAATATCTACGCACAGAGCTTTCACAGTTTCAGGTTGGATATTTGCACAAAGCTTCTTCTTCCTCAGTTCCTAGAAATCACAGTTTTAGGGCCCAGCAACGAAACCATTTGTTGGCACAAGGGCAGACCCAGGGTTCAACACTACAACAGCACACCAACAAAACCCTAACTACCGACCCTTTCAGCAACACCTGCGAAGAAGATGAATTCTCACCCGAGGTAGAGGCAGGGGTGATCGCAGGACTCAGATGTCTGTAACCTTAGCTCGGACACAGATCTATGATTGTAATACTTAACAGAGCACTTAGCACCGACAGTTCATCAGTATTCAACCACTATCTACTCCGCAGATAAAACAGAGCATCGCATCATTCATTCAGATATGATGTATCTAAGAACTTATAATAGATAAGTGGATTATAAATAGCAGATTCAAGCACTAAGCACATTCACATAGGTCATATCTAACATCCATACACATTGTTAGCACAAAGCATAAACAGATCTATCTATCTATATCAAAGCACTTAGCAAGTAAAGACATAGACACATCAACACATTGCACAAAGCATAGCAACACATCATGTACGTGGTTCACCCCCACCCTGGGGCTACGTCCACCAACTCGTCTTCTTTATTATCTTTTGTTAATCAGTTACATGCACAAAGTCTCAAAACCCTACTCCACATAGGACAGGAGATCTGCGCACACCTCGTCAGATCCTCCTTCCCCAAGCTAGGATACAGCACTAAGCCTTCTACAGTCACTTGCACTCAGCTCTGCAAGCTTCACACAGTATGCATAGAGAACTTACAATCCTTTTCTCACATAGATCGATCACTAGCACTTAGCCCAATATCACACAAATATTCACATATATGCCTCTCCTTACATTGCCTAGACGTCTATTTATACTTTACAAAATAGGTCTAAACATGGGCAAACCGATGGACCGACATCCCCATGCCCATTACATAATCCCAAATCCCAAAAAGGACCAAAAATGGGTCGAGATCCCACAATCTCTACTTCATCTTGTGCTCATCCTTCGACAGGATGTCGAAGTCCCAAAATAGGTCAAACTTGACCAAGGATCTCCCAAAACTTGGTCAAGGGCCAATAGCCTCCAACAAAGACAAGTCACTCTCTTGAAAATGAGGAGAATGGACCTAGCAAGAATCTCTTTCCAATCCTTTGAGTGAATGATCCTGCATGGAATAGGATAAACCTTGATGTACCTAGCCCATTCCCCCCTCGAAACTTAAATTATCATCGGCCTTAGAAGGCGCAATAGTTGAATCATCACCCATTGACAGATCGGACGACCTTGGGCCAACCATGGAAAGAGATCTTCCACTCTGATGCATCCACATGAAATCCACATCAGAATAAAATATCTCCTCTGTACACACAACGTCACCATCAAAATCCAATACCTCATCCTCCAAATAGTGCTCCAGTGTGTAATTAAATACCACTCACCTGGACTTGCTTATGTCATAAACCTTAGTCCACCTTTCATAAACCATCTCCTATATATAATTAAAAAATATATATGAAAAAAAATCGTCACTATCATCTTTTAATTTTTTTTAAGAAAGCATCTTTGAAAAATTAAAAAAAAAATACAACTATTTTTTTAATTAAAAAAAAAAATTATTTTTTTTCTCATTAATTATTTATTTATTAAAAACTTTAAAAAATATTTATAAAACATATTTTAGAAATTTATTATTCTAATTATAAAAATTCGTTTAATTATTTTTTATTAATTTTTCATCTAATTATTTTTATTAAAAAAAATCAATTTAAAAAAATAGAGAAAAACTACAAAAAAAAAAATGAATATATACATATATATGGATATACACATATGGACATACAATATATCCATGTGTGTGTGTGTGTGTGTGTCAATTGGGTTTAGCTCGAGTGTTTTGTGCTGAGGGGTGTTTTCCCCCCACCTAGGTTCAATTCCTACAAGTGGCATGTTGAGCTCTTAAATGAGTACACTATTGAAAAATCCTTGGCTTTCTACAAAATCTGGTTTACCCTAAGTACCATCCTCGAAAATGAGGGAAAGTTCCTGGTGGGTTTCCCCAAGAGTGTTTCCCCTATATATATATATATATANGAAAAAAATATAGAACACACAATAAAAAACAAAATATAAAATATGTTATTAAATTCATATTAAAAACAAAAGTAATATGTATCTTAGTGGGGGGGAGATTCCATGAATCACCCTCCCACCCCACCCATTCCAACCCCTTCCCCATGCCCACTACCCCTCTCCTTCCCCCATGCCACTCCCCTTCCACCATAGCCCATAAGTTGTGGTGGAAGGGGAGCAACGTGGGGAGGGACGAGCATGGGGGAAACAGGGAAACAGTAGGCACGGTGCAGGGGTTGGAACGAGCAAAGTGGGGTGGGATTCCCTGAATCCCCCCACTCACCCACCCACCCAAATATGTATTAGGATAGGGTGTAATGCGAGCGACACAGAAAGGGAGGGATGCAAGGGAAGGAGAGTGGCGACAAGCATGGGTCGAGGGTTGGAATGGGAAGGGTGGAGTGGGGTGGGAGGGAAATTCCCAAAATCTCCCCCTTCCCACCCAACTACATGTTACATTTTTAATATGAATTTAATAATATATTTTTTGTTTAAGTAAGTTCTTGAATAGTGCTAGCAAATATATGAAGACTTGTGGCTAAGGAGAGGACTCAAATCTTGGAGAAGTACAGTGGCAAGACTCAAGTATCAAATTTGTTTCTCTACTTTCATTAGTTTTGAGTACAATTTTAGTTTCTTCAGTAATTGATTAAAATTTTATTTATGCATGTTGATTTATATTTTATAAATAAAGAATGAGAAAGGTATTTGTTGTTGTTTGTGTAGGTTTATTGGTGAGACACTAGAGCTTCATCAACATCAATTAAATCTTGCACAATGTTAAGGACCAATTTCGTTAATCAAGTTCATTACTCTATTTTTCTCTCATTTAATTCTTAGCGTGAATGAAAATCTTATGGAAAGAAAGTTAGTTATCTATCTCTATATCTATGAGTGAGTCTCACCCGCTCACTGAGGGTTTTTATTATTTCATAGGTAGTATTTTCCCTTAATAGAATTGGTGACTGGGGAGACTACCTCGTGTTCTCTTTTTAGTTTTTGGGTGTAATTTTTGCTACTTTTTCCATTTTGAAAAAATGCATTATATTTTGTATTGTTTACAAATATCTTTTACATGCATGCATGTTGATTCAATTGAGCTCTGGGATGTTTGTTTTTCCTTTTTGCATGTTTTCCCCTATGCTCGCAACTTCCCTCGGTGATAGTTGCAATAGGTTGTATGTTTCTCTTATAAAATTCGCGGTCATAGCTTTTGACCACTTGTATCTGCATAGAAACCCATTGTCATCCTTCTTTGTTTGTGAGTTGTTGCTCACACAGTTGCGGCCATGTCCTATAGGTGAAACTAAAGAGATTTCTCAAGATTTCTCAACCTTAGGATGTCATTGTGTTTTTCTACTTGCTTGGAAAAGTTGAAATCATGTTCTATACTAGCTTGTGTATTTGAATTGTTTGCATTTTATCTCATTGAAAAGTGAAAAGGGTTAAAACCAATTTGTGTATCTGAATTGTTTGCATTTTATCTCGTTGAAAAGTGAAAAGGGTTAAAAACAATTGCATTGTATTTCATTCATTCTAGGAATTTTTGAACTAATAGTGAATTTGCATGTTTGAGTTAAATTGTTTTGTTTATTTGCATGGTTCTAAAAGTTTGAATAGTAATTTTTTGTTTCATTTTTTAAAGTTCAAAAGGAAACCTCTTTAATCATTTAATCATTCTTAATATGTGTAGTTTTTTTTTCTTTATAATTTTAGCAGATTTTTTTAGTCAAAAACACCATTGAAATTTCACTCCACAACATTTGACAAACAAACAAACTTCAAAAAAACATAATTTAAAAATACTAGACTTGTTTTTCATAGAAAACATACATAGTCTAAGTTCTAGGGTCTTGGTGTAAGATTGGAGAGTAAATTCTCCAAAGCCACGAAACCAAACTAGGATTGATTGAAGAGTGAAAATCCATTAGTAGCAAGGAGTGCTTATTATGAAATCACTTCTAACACATGTTTCAAACACTAGGTCAAGCTAGGCAAGTGGAGAGATTATCCTATCTTTACGTTTTTGGTGGGTTATGTGTGTAAAAGGGCTTTGGGTTAAAGTGGAAATGCTTCGGGGTGACACCACTTTTTCTAGAGTTTTGAGATGAAGACTTAGTCATGTATTCCCTACCCATACATAGAAACCTCACCCACGAATGTTTCCCCTGATTGTCGAATGTGAAGTGGTAGACTTAGTCATGTATTCCCTACCCATACATAGAAACCTCACCCACGAATGTTTCCCTTGATTGTCGAATGTGAAGTGGTAGACTTGGTTTCTTTCCCATGATTTCAAAAAGTTGACTACAAGTAGAAAGTACTTGTGGTACCTGAGAAAAACGTGTAACATCCACCACAACTCCCTTGGAGGGTGCCCATCTTCACGAGGGTTCTTGTACCTTGGTTAATTTTTGCATGAGGGTTACCATAACTATCTCTCACACTTGTTTTTATTCGTTCTAGGTACCATAACTATCTCTCACACTTGTTTTTATTCGTTCTAGGTCGTCATCATCCTAGACTAGTTTTTGGAAGGCTCTTGGCCTTACAAGTTGCTTGTTTTTTGTTTCTTATAAATTTTTTAGGGTGTTCTCTGTGTTGATTGGTCTCTAGTTGTCTATAGGTTGATTTGAATTTTATTGGAATTTTTTTGTTTGATATACATATTTCATTGTGGTTGGCCATCATACTCAGCTCTCCAGGAGGAAATGAGGATATCCTCTCGAGATAGAAGAATCACCTACCATTAGGAAGTGGTTTTCCATACCTGACACTATTATAGGTCTTTTAGCAAATGACACACACATAGTTATATAGGCTTACACTCCAAATTCAAAATAGTTTGACCCCCCAAAGATTGAAGTCATTAGAAAATCATCCAGTCAATTTCAACCCTCCTTTGACAAAGCTTATCGACCCTTTGACTATTAAGGTGGGTGAACCTTCTTTGAATGATCATTTTTTCCTTTTTAAGTAGCCTTCCTACAATGTTAGACAGTAGTGGTTCATCTAATGTTTGAGGACCTACTCCTATTGTTTTAAATGTGTCGAAGGGAGGCACTAGTGGCCCCTCCCTACCACTATCCACGAGGACATTCCCTACCATTCATCCACCTCAAGCATCAAGTATCCCTACTTGGGGGATGTCATCATTCAACCCTAAGGTATACCTACATTTAGTATTCCTACTCTGAGCATAAATC
This sequence comes from Picea engelmannii, assembly GCA_009831015.1. Classification (NCBI taxonomy): domain Eukaryota; kingdom Viridiplantae; phylum Streptophyta; class Pinopsida; order Pinales; family Pinaceae; genus Picea; species Picea engelmannii. The sequence goes on along the minus strand of ML779633.1, from coordinate 102,528 downwards.
TACCTAGTGTTGGATTTTATTTAGGTAGGGGGTAGACCCCTAGTCCCTGGATTCATATCGGTGGTGAGTCTACAACTATTTCTTGCATATCCATCAATAGCTCAATGATCCCAAATGTGGGTTTTCCTTTTGTTTGGAATGTTCATCCTGTAACAGAAATTAAGCACACACAGAAACCAAGATAACTTGAATAAGGTTATCTATCTTTATTCAATCAATGAAATAAGAGAGCAAATATCTTTCTTATATAGGTTACAATCAAGTAGAGTCAAACCACTTTATGAATGTGGGATAAAGTGAAAATATAACCTAAAAGAAAATATCTAACCTAAAAGCAAATAAATTAACCTAAACTCACTTTGACTTTATTAATGCCTAAGTCTAATTTCTAATTGACCATTATAAACTAATATTTAATTTAACACCCTCCCTTAATGATCAATCTACTCACTACACCAAGTTTCTTTCAAAATTTTACATGCTTTTCGGGACCCAAAGACTTGGTGAAAATGTTTGTAGTTTGATCCTCTGTAGGACAATACTGCAGCTCAATAGTTCCATCTTCTACAAGCTATCTGATGAAGTGACAGTGTGTATCAACATGTTTGGTACGCTCGTGGAAGACTGGATTCTTGGCAAGTTTCATTACCCCTTGATTGTCACAGAACAAGGGTGTAGGCTCTATCTGTTGCATCTACATATCTGATAACATCCTCCTGATCCAAACTACCTTGCATACACCTTTCAATGCTCCTCGATACTCTGCTTCTGTCGATGAAAGGGAAACTGCATGTTGTTTCTTGTTGGTCCATGTGACTGCACCCATGCCAAGGTTGAAGGCATATCCAAAAGTGGATTTTCTATCATCAACAGAACCTGCCCAATCTGAATCTGTATACCCACACAACCTCAAGTCTTTGCTCCTGCTATACAGAATACCAAATTCAAGTGTCCCTTTCACATATCTCAGCACTCGCTTCACTGTTGTCCAGTGCTCTACTTTCGACGCTGTCATAAATCTGGAAATGAATCTCACAGCGAAACTCAGATCAGGTCTAGTGGATGTAAGGTATATCAAGCTACCCACTAGCTGTCTGTATAGTGACTCACTGACTGCCTTTGAGTCAGTCTTGGCTGAAAGTTTCATCCCTTTCTCCATAGGTGTAGAGGATATTTTGCAATCCTCCATCCTGAACTTATCTAGCAAACTCCTGGCATACTTTTCTTGTGAGACAAAAATGTTGCTCCCTGTTTGCCAAACTTCTACACCCAGACAATAGTGTAGGAGGCCTAGATCTATCATGTCAAATTCTCTGCTCATGTTGGATTTGATCCATGTAATTGCATCTTCCTCACTACCTGTAATAATGATATCATCCACATAAAAAACCAGAAGAATTATCTCATTACCGTCTCTTTTGACATATAAGTTGGAATCTGAAGGACTCCGCTGGAACCCTTGCTTAACCAAATACCTGTCAATCTTGATGTACCACGCCCTCGATGCCTATTTTAGACCATATAGAGCCTTCCTTAGTTTACAAACTAGATTCTCCTTCCCTGCAACCTGAAACCCCTTTGGTTGGCACATGTATACCACTTCCTTCAAAACTCCATTGAGGAAGGCACTTTTCACGTCCATATGGTGCACCTTCCAGCCTTGTTGTGCTGCCATGGCTAGAACAAGATGAATAGTGCTCATCTTCACTGTAGGAGCAAAAGTCTCCTCATAGTCAATGCCTTCTCGCTGAGAGAATCCTTTCGCAACTAATCGTGCTTTGTACTTGTCAAGTGTACCATCTGCCTTTTACTTGACCTTGTACACCCATTTGCAGCCAATGGTTTTCTTCCCTGATGGAAGAGTTGTGAGATCCCAAGTCTGATTTTTCATCAAACTTTCATGTTCGGCCTCCATGGCCTTTTCCCATTCAGGTCTTCCTTTTGCTTCCTTGAATACCTGAGGCTCATAGATCTCCTGAATATCGACCATAAGAGAAAAGTTGACTGTGCCAGTCTATTGTTTACTCTTACCTCGTGATGATATTCCCTCGATCATCTCTCCTATCCGAACATCTCCAATGGTGTTGTGCCACCACTTGGGTCTTTTGGAATCCCTGGCTACGAAGTCAGTATTGCCACCATGACTTAGGCTTCCTGCTTCAAAATGTACTAATTTGACTGACCTAGGAGACTCATCCTGTTCTGACTCCTCATCATCATGCTTAGAATCTTCCCCCCCCTTCAGGTGGAGCTATCGGAAGCTTGACACCTAAATCTTCAATGACTTTTGGCTGCTCAGTAACTCTGAATGCGGGAGGAGTATGGAAGGGTCCAACCTCCTCATCAACAACAACATATTTACTAAAGCTCACCTTATCAGTGTCAACATCAACTAATCTGTAAGCTTTATGGGTGTCGTTGTACCCTGTAAGCATCATCTTCTTACTCTTCGGATCTAACTTGGTTCGTTTCGCAGCGGGAATCCAACTGTAAGCAGTAGAACCAAAGACCTTCAAGTGACTTACTTTGGGCTTTCTTCCAGACCATGCTTCCTCTAGAGTCTTCTGCTTTACCGCCATCGTGGGAGATCTATTCAGCAAGTAAATTGTTGTGAACACTGCCTCTGCCCAAAACCTGTTAGGAACACACCTGTTCTACAACATACATCTGGACATCTCTGTGATAGTGCAATTTCTCCTTTCAACCACCCCATTCTGTTGTGGAGTATAGGGTGTGGTGTATTGTCTCTTGATCCCATGTTTAGCACAAAAATTATTGAATTCTTTGGAGCAGAATTCTCCACCATTATCAGATCTAAGAGAGGTAATATGACAACCTAACTCATTCTCAACTAATGCTTTAAAGTTTTGAAATTCTTTAAACACATCAGACTTCAACTTCAAAAAATACACCCACATTTTCCTACTGAAATCATCAACAAACAGAAGGAAATACCTGGCACTGGTGATTGATGTCGTGTTCATTGGTCCACATACGTCTACATGAACCAACTGAAGGACCCTCTGCACTCTCCAAGCTTGTCCTTCATCAAATGGCGCTCGATGTTGCTTCCCTTCTTGGCAAGCTCCACAAACTCCTTGAATCTTCTGTTGAATGTCTGGAAGTCCATCTACCAGTTTCTCTCGTGCCAACTAAGAGAGGTAGTTAAAATTGAGGTGCCCATACCTCTGATGCCATAGTGTGCAGATGTCTGATGCACTCTTCACTGCCATTGCATGCTCTCTGCCCTACCCAATATCCACCAATCTGAAAAAACCATGGTCCTCCACACCAAGAGCAACGATCTTCTTGGTATTCTTGTCAACGATATAGCACTTGTGATTGCTAAAGTTGACATCCAAGTGAGAATAGTGCCTCATAATCTGACTAACTGAGAGCAGATTAAGCTTCATACCTAGGACATAGTGGACGTTGAGAAGCATAAGCATCTTTCCTCCGAAGGAAATCTGAACATTCCCCTTGCCAACTATATTATACTCCTCGCCTCCACCGAAGATCACGGAGTCTTTGGATGGACTAGGTATAAACTCTGTGAACCAATATTTATGATTGGTGAAATGCCTGGATGCGCCTGAATCAACAAACCAAGCAGATGACTTGGATTGATCTGCTTGTGTACAGGCCATAAAGGCATAGAAGGTTGCCTCCTCCTCCTCTGTGTGCTCTGCGACATGGGCCTTCTGCTGAGACCCTCTGTGGTTGTGCTTCTGATATGCCAACCACTTTCTGCAGTGCTTCTTCATATGGCCAGTCTTGCCACAGTAATGACAAGTGATGGTCTTCAGGCTTTTGGTGGCATCCTCATCATTGCCTGGACCAGGTTTCCTTGTCCATTTGCCTTTGCCTTTAGTTTTGGATGCAAAGGCCTACTTTGAACCCTTTGTCTCACTGTTGCTCCCAAACTGCTTCTTCCACCTGTCTTGCTGCAAGAGCTTATTAGATAGCTCTCCAAAATTCAGGTCAAGGTCTGTAGCTGTGATGTTCAGGGTCTCAATGAAGTGCTCGTAAGACCCTGGCAAGCTGTTCAGCGTGATCACCACCATGTCCTCTTCTGCCATCTTTTGACCAATGGCCTCCAACTGCTCCCGGATGTCCTTGATCTTGAGTAAGTGCCCTTGGAGAGAGGCACCCTCACTCATCTTGATCGAGAACAACATATTCTTTAAGAAGAACGCTCGACCCTTATCTGAAATCTCATGGGTCTCTTTCAACTGTTTCCAGATCGCTGCAGCAGTCTTCCCATTCTGAACCTCAGGTAGCATCTCATCTGTCACGGACAATTTGATCAGCATCACGGCCTCTCTGTCTTGGCCATAAAACTTGTCCTGGTCTTTACATGCAACCGTGGGACGAGGACTTGTGCCCAGAACAACATCTGACAGGTACCGGTACGCAAAAATGGCCAACATGCGTTGCTTCCAGGTATTGTAGTTCTTCCCAGAGAACTTTTGGTTGCCTTCCAACATGATGTTGGTCAATGTAGCCATAGATGATCGTAAAATACTGAACTTAGTAGATAAATAATGGAAAAATACCTACAATCTTCCCTCAACCAGCTCCAAATCAACCAATTTCTCCTCAAATCTGCTAACTCAAGAAATTAGCAGTAAAAAAAAAAAAACACCAGATCTTTGAAGCTGGGCACCAATCTGGGTAAGAACAGACCAATCTGGCTTTTAAAACCGAAAAATCAAATGAACCCGGCTCCGGCTGATCCGAAACCCTTTCGGCTCCTTGAGTGTGCTACGCTGGCAATCCCTCAATCTGTCACTGTCAGAAGCAATCCCTAGGTCTTCACGTGCTCCCAGACTCTGTGGCCCTAACCTCGATCTGATACCATGTAATGGAAATCGAGCACACACAGAAACCAAGATAACTTGAATAAGGTTATATGTCTTTATTCAATCCATGAAATAAGAGAGAAAATAGCTTTCTTATATGGGTTACAATCAAGTAGAGTCAAACCACTTTATGAATGTGGGATAAAGTGAAAATATAACCTAAAAGCAAATATCTGACCTAAAAGAAAATAAATTAACCTAAAGTCACTTTGACTTTATTAATGCCCAAGTCTAATTCCTAATTGACCATTATAAACTAATATTTAATTTAACACATCCCAATGATATCCCCACAGCCAATGTTTCTCATGGCTCGAGGGGTATCAATGTCTCTGGGACCAATGGGTTTGGTGGTAATATGGCACCTACAAGTTGCAATTCCCTTTATTTATGTATCATAACTCATTTTCCAACACTTAGTTGTCATTTTTGGTGACTTTGAATCTTCTTGACTTATCACACTTGAAAAATAACCCCATACACCATCACTCGTTATGGTCAGTTATTCCTACCAAAATTCCTTCAGATATTCCCAAGTTTGATGGAAGGTCCAAAGAAGACCCTTCTACACATGTCATTACTTTTCATCGTTGTAGTCTAAACGTTCTACGTTTTGGATTTTTTCCTGGGATATTATCTAGTTAATTTTTCCCGAAATCGGGTGAGAAATTGTTGGATATGTAGGTTTTAGTGGTGAAGTGTATAATCTGAGTGCCTAAAGGGTTTTTTAGGAGGTTGAATCCATTTATGTATTCAAAAATGCAATTTAAACAACAGGAAATTGTGATTTTTTCCACATTTATATCATTGGATTCTAGTGAAAAAAGACAAGACATAGAACATTTAAACAACTCCCTTTTCACCTATGGTGTTCATCTAGCTCTAAGTTGGTGGAAGATAGCATTAGATTGTGTCTTTTGTTGGAATACTGAGAGGGGGGTGAATCAGTATGAGCAAATTATTATCTCTTTTAACCACAATATGTATTCATTAACATCATCAACAGTATACTATTAATATATCATGAGCAATATAAATCAACATACATCCACAGAAACACAATACACCATAATTTATGTGGAAACCCAAATGGAAGAAAACAATGGAATGCTTTTCTTATATGTCAAAATAATGCATTCATTGGAAGCACCAACTTCCCAACTCTCCAGTTGCAACTAGAAGGAGGCCACAACCCCTTATTTATAGGCTCCAACCTAAAGGAAGCTACAACTCTCTAAATTCTCTAGATCCAACCAAAAGGAGGCTACAACCCCATGATTCTTAGGCTCCAACCTAAAGGAAGCTCCAACTCCCTATGTTCTCTGGATACAATCGGAAGGAGACTTCAACCCCCTTTCCTTGCATCGTCCAGCCGCCCTAAAATATAAGTGTAGACCAAATTGTCACTACCACAATCACTGCCACTATCACTGTCACATCAATTTGTCACTATCACATCAACATGTCATTGTATCCAACCTGTCACTATAAATGTACCATCAATCTGTAACATGCACCATCAACCTATGTTATACTGAAAATTGAACCAAAGCATCCATCAATTGTGTACTAACATGTATGCATCAATCATGAACAATAAGATATACCAAATACAACATCAATGATAAGTATCCAATCATGTACCATGTGTCAAACATGAATATAGCATGTAACATATACCATAGCATCAAACATGTATAGGCATATAGCATATCATCATTGAATAACCAATGGATGTCCCTCATGCATATGCCACCATACATCAAGTGTATACCTCAACCATGCAAAGTTATCTCAAGGATATTGTTGGCCCTTGGTTATGAAAGTAAGAAAAGATCAAGGAAGAAAAGGCAAAATGAAAACAGCGTGGAAGACACAATGACTGTTACTGGATCGAAATGAGCAAAAGAGTGAAAAGATGAAGCGAAGTAAAAGGAAGCAAGTCGTTGGACGAGGAGATCAAGGATGACATATCACCAAGGAAGAAGGATCGTGGACAACTCAGCAAGCGAAAAAATCCACCATCAGATGCTTTGGAGCACCGCGCGAGAAAGAAGGAAAGATAGGTTGGCGAAGCCCTAAAAACGCGGGTCAAGTTGACCTAAGGTTTTAGACACCTAGGGTTTTGGTATCTAGGGTTTTGACACCTAGGTTTCGGCCTAAGGATGTCGATGAGTGATTGTAATGTATAAATAGAGGTCTAAAGGACCTGGGATGGGTTGTTGTCATTGTTGTTACTATTGTTGGTGTTATGATTGTTGTTGTGTGATCGAGTGAGTAACATTGTGAGAGAGAGAAGTGTTGAGTACGAGAGCCTTCTGTATTGTAAGATCTTCAGCTGAGTGCGAAGATCAACCCTGCAGCTGAGTGCGTAGAAAGGAGAGAGATAGAGAGGAGATGAAAGAATATATGCTAGCTGAGAGCGCAGACAAGAACTGTATGCTTCCCCTTAATATATTATAAATCACAGTTCTGTGGACATAGCCCTAGAGAGAGGGTGAACCATGTATACCTTGTGTTGTGTGTGATTGATGCTATGTTCTTTGCCTTTGATATAACCGGTATTACATTACTGTGGTAGATCTGATAGATGTGCGGAATAGATCTAAGTTGATAAGTGATATATGCATGGTGTATTGTTCTAGTGTTGGATCCACTTGATAGTTCCCTTGGTTGTAGACATCTATGTCCTGCAACCCCCCCATAGTTGCTTCGGGTGAGACTTCATCTGCTTCGCAGGTGTATCTGAAAGGGCCAGTAGTTAGGGCTTGTTGGTGCACTCTTGGATCTGAACCCTGGGTCTGCCCCTGTGCCAACAAATGGTTCTATTGCCGAGACAAGAATCTTCTTGAAGGAATGTCAAGGTGGTTCCCATCAAATACAGAGATTTAGAAGTGGATAGAGGATTAAGAAAAGGACTTCACTGAAGCCCAGAACAAGAACCCTAATCTTAGTACAGAGGATTGGTTAGGAAGGTATATTTTTACTGATATACACGAGATATTCTTTGGAGGAATCTGTCAGGAGCTATATGAGTGGTTAGCCAGGTTAGCAAATACCCAGTTTGAGATTAGATCTAGACCTCCTGTAGTTTGGACGTCAGTGCTAATCAAGGAGGTCAAGAGAGTTGATAACGTCGTGTCACGAGCAGTAGATCACTGGTTTGATAGCACCATTGGAGGGTACATCACTGAGTTTGTTGTTGACAGAGTAGAGTCATACAACCAAGCCGAGAGATATTTCTTCAAGGGACCCAGAGGAAAATTTTTACATTTTCTGAACTTGAGAATCAAGATGCTATTGCATGAGAAGAACATCTTGAAGATACAATAGATTGGTCGGATTTTAAAAAGCTAATGTTCAAAAATTTAGACAGCGACAACAACACAGAGGCTGGACATACGCGCAATGGAAGATTGTTCAGAGAAGTTCATCTTGCGAACCTATTTAAGCATAACTATGGGGACGAGGGTTTCTATAGTGGAGAAGAGACAAATCTGATGGACTAAGAGCATTCAGAACCCTCTAGGGCAGAGGAAGGGAAAGTTGAAGAGCCTCACCGGGATGAGCCAGAAACTTCAGGAACTACGTAGACTATCGAAGTAAGTACTATTATCCCTCCTGTTGATTCAGTAGCATTAAGAAATCAGAGTAATCTGAGCCACCAGAGAATTCAAAGCACTATCACTAGTAGTCCACCATGTGTTAAACTTTTTTCTATTATTAGGTTACTTTCAATTTACTAGATAATAATAGCATAGATAGGATCACTAATACAAACACAATCAGAAGAGTTCACAAGCATTTATCCTAGGAAACCCTCAAGGGGAAGAAAACCCAACAAAACTTCCTTAATATAGATAGCCAATACAATGCCAAGATAATGAACCAAGCAATACAGAAATTCCTCTCCCAGGAATGTGCCTCTCTCTCTCTTCCTTCTTCCGGCAACTGGTAACTGCAACTTCCTTCAATACTTGCGCACTAGATGAGTGAGCTGAGTGTGTGTCCAAATGAGGCGTCGACCTCTCTTATTTATACAATCTGGCAGGTTTTGAACATGTGTCTTTTCCCTGGCAAGGTCGACTTCTCATTATGGGTGGTTATAACCACTTTAATATATTATGGCTAGGCCGACTTCTCATTCTGGGTGGTTATAACCACTTTAATATATTTTGGGGCCGTCTTTTCTTTTAGCCTATTACAATTAGGGTTTGACCAATCCGCAAAAGGGGATTTGGTCTATTACAATGCCCGACATGATCAATCCACAAAAGGGGATTGATCTAATCAATAATAAATATATTTTATCTTTATCCACAAAAAGGGATAAGAATATTCTTTGCAATTACACAATAGTTTAACACTCCCTCTTAACAAGAAGGATATTCTTTATCTTTTGATAGGTCACTGGATGTCAACATCAACTAGGTAGTAGAATCCACTGGGTAACATCATCAACTGGATAACATCATCAACTAGGCAACATCATCAACTGGATAACATCATCAACTGGGTAACATCATCAACTGGATAACAGGAGGGATCAATGTAATCCACTTGGTCATCTGACATCATGATCATTGACGGGCATATCTATAAACCATCGAAAGTTTTGTTCTCTTTATCTTCGTGCAGAAGATGCTCTTTCTTTCTTTTGTATTCACGCAAAAGATTCTTCTTTCTTATCTTCACACAGAAGATAAATAATCTTCACACAAAAGATGTTTTATCTTCACACGGAAGATATTCTATGAGTTTTGTCATTCCTTTTATGTTCCCCCTTCTCTTGTAGTCATCTATCTCACCCATCCACTGGGGAGGACTACTGCCATAGCTTCACTCCTAGTCATCCCACATGAACTAGAGAAGCTAATATGATAGCCTGGGCAAGACTAGACTCCCTTTCCATGATCCATGCAGGATCACAACACAAACCTCAAGAGCCAACTAACCATTCCACATGATCAAGGTTTGTGTTCCAGGCTACTCAATCCTTGGCCAGAAGAGAGTATATGCCCGCTGCCCCTTGGAGAAACATTCACATTCCTCTCTACGAGGGTGGTCACACCCCTCTCTACGAGGGTATTCTAGCATGTCCCTAGAGTATCCAAAACTCAACACTTGGACAGAGTCCAACCTTGGCAAATTTATCATTCCCCTTCTCTACGAAGGTCTCTTCCTTATCTACGAAGGTCTCTTCTCTTTTCCTTCTTTATGAAGGTCTACCTGTGGGATTGCTCTTTCCTTCTCTACAAAGGTCTTTTCTCTTTCTCCTTCTCTACGAAGGTCTAGCTATGGGATCTGAAAATATCTTGTGGTCCAAAATATTTCCATGGTATAAAACCATGCTACCCATCTGTTGGACACCATCCATCTGCTTTCCTAACTGCATCAAATGACGATCCTCCATTTCGAACTAAGAGACATGGCTCCTTCTTGCACCAAACTAATAGCTTCTAATCATCATCCTTGAAGTTCTTCTTCTGTAATATACTGGGTGCCTTCTTGAGTTCGAACATTTCTTTCTTTCTAACTTCATACTGGATCAACCTGCTCCCTCAGCATCTATAAGAACGGTATTGGAGCAACCTGTAGTTACCTGCATCTCATCCACTATATCTGAGTATCCATATTTTTCTTCATCTTGAAAATTTATGTTCTGCATCTTTAGGAGCCTCCTACTCCTATATAAATACTGGATATTGTCTAGTCTTTACTGACTATCACTATATCATACGTCTTTCTCATGCTGTCTAACTTCTGAAATAAATATTTTATCTCTTTCTTTATAATTTTCTTTGATAAGTCTGCATAGACATTGAAATAAAACGAGGTTAATTAACATTCTCACAAAAAACTAACTTGTAATGAGAAGGTATTAAAGTAAACAAGATACTAAAAATAAACATGAATACTTATCTTTTGTTTTTGTGTGGGGAGGCTCTATGGACTCCACCATTTGCTTTCTTTCTTCAGATCAACTATCTTCAACTTAAAGTACATAATCCTTAATTTTTGCTAGAGATTTCTTTGAGGGAGGAGATTCCTCTTCTTCAACCACATGTGCTTGATACTTTTTTTTTCCTTTTCCTTGAGGACAGACAGAGGAAAAGTGTCCCAACTTTTGACAGTTGTAGCATCTGATCTTTGAAACATCTTTCTTCTTGTATGGAACTCTTACGGAGTTAGATTCTTTATTGTTCTTCCTGAAAGAACTTCTTTTGTTCTTTTGAGCTGTAAGAGCTTCCTCTTCATCGACAATTAATCTCTTTTGTTGGTTTGCAAGTCTAGATTCTTCGTGTGTGCAATCTTCCCATAACTTATCAAACTTGGGTAACTTGCTTCTTGCACACACTCCTTGTACAAAAGGAATCCAAAATGTTGGAAACCCATTTAGGGTTGTGGTTACAAGCTC
>ML779633.1:75199-85464 GCA_009831015.1 Picea engelmannii | reverse complement strand
TCTCAAAAAACCTTCATTTAGGCCCTCAAAATGGCCCCGGAAGTTAAAACCTGCTAAAAATAGTAAATTGCCAAAATTGCCAGAAAACTGTTTTGAGCCAGTCGGAAAAGGTGGGTGGCCACCAATATCCACCTGGATCAACCCCTTCAAACTTGATCTGCGGATTTCTAGACTAATGCTTCTAGTTTTATGGTACTTCTAGTACTCTGGTTTTCTAGTACTTTTGGTACTTTGTGAAAACTAGGGTTTCACTTTTTGAGAGATCTAGCAACTGAAAATGTGCGTTGAAGATGCCAAAATGTTCCTTGAGGTAGGGCGTACCTTTCTAGATGGATTTGGGGCTGAAATTCTTCTTCAATAAAAAACCTTATTTTTCTTGTATGGCAACAGTGACGTTTTTCTTTTTCCTGTGAAATATGCTCTCTTCAGCTTAGCTCTGAAACCATGTTAAAGTTACTTCTATTATTAGGTTACTTTCAATTTACTAGATAATAATAGCATAGATAGGATCACTGAGAGAAACACAATCACCAGAGTACATAAACATTTATCCTGGGAAACCCTCAAGGGGAAGAAAACCCAGCAAAACTTCCTTAATATAGATAGCAAATACAATGCCAAGATAATGAACCAAGCAATACAGAAATTCCTCTCCCACGGATGCGCCTCTCTCTCTCTCTTCCTTCTTTCGGCAACTGATAACTGCAGCTTCCTTCAATACTTGCGCACTAGATGAGTGAGCTGAGTGTGTGTCCAAATGAGGCACTGGCCTCTCTTATTTATACAATCTGGCAGGTGTTGAACAGGTGGCTTTTCACTGGTAGGGCCGACTTCTCATTATGGGTGGTTATAACCACTTTAATATATTATGGTTGGGCCGACTTCTCATTCTGGGTGGTTATAACCACTTTAATATATTATGGGGCTATCTTTTCATTTAGCCTATTACAATTAGGGTTTGACCAATACGCAAAAGGGGATTTGGTCTATTAGAATTCCCGACATGATCAATCCACAAAAGGGGATTGATCTAATCAATAATAAATATATTTTATCTTTATCCACAAAAAGGGATGAAAATATTCTTTGCAGTTACACAATATTTTAACACCACGTACGCAATCAGGAACCCTAGGAAGATCTATGGCAGATGAGATGAGGCTCCCTATTTTCAAGGGATATGGGTCTGAAGACCCTAATCAACACTGGTTTCTATGTGAAGCTGTATGGAACATTAAAAATATCACTGATGAAGCTGTTAAAAGAACTCAGTTTAGTACTACCCTAAGGGATCACGCACTAAGCTGGTACATGAAGTTTGTCCAAGGACTTGCACAACCTAAGCCACTGAATGAGATCAAGAATGCATTGACTGCAGAGTTCAAGAAACCCAAATCAGAGTCACAATGTATCACAGAGCTAAAAGAGATCAAGCAGAAGGTAGATGAACCTGTTTGGGAATTCGATCAGAGATTCAAGACCTTAATCGGTCGATTGACTTTTCAGATCCCAGATGAGAAGAACAAAGAGTGGTTCATTCCTGCCCTCTTACCACACATCAGAGTTCCTCTGGTGCAACATAAGATTGTTTCGCGGGCTTAGGTGATGGAGATTGCCATGAAGTTAGAATCAGCCCCTATGGGAGAATTCAACTCAAGTATGAGTCAGATCTTGAGTCAGCTAACCAGTTTGTCTTTGCAGGTCGAAGATATGAAGAAAGACAAGGGAAAACATAAAAGAGAAGACATTTGGTGTATCAAATGCAAATCAGAAGGCCATGACAAGGAGAAATGCCCAGTATTTCATGAATACTTGGCCTCTGGAGCTCTGATCCCTTTGAAGCAAGTCACCTTACCCTGGTGCGAGGTATGTTGAAATAGACATCACCCTGTTGAGTGCTATTACATGCAAAAATATGTTCATACACCCACAAATTTGTATTGCATGTTTTGTAAGTCTGTGGGACACGATGATAGGGATTGTAGGGATCATGACCTCATGCACGAAAGGTCAAGAGACATATACAAAATTCAAGGCGAAGTACAGCAAGAAGGAAACACTACAGAGTATAACTCCCCTGGGAGAGGAAACTTCAATTCTCACGGTGGATTCAGAGGACGAGGATGAGGAGGAGGTATGGGTCGAGGCCGAGGACAGATCATTTGTTACAACTTCTCACAACCAGGACACTTAGCAAGGGATTGTCAGAACCCTTGCACTACTTACAGCTACTACAGCTCGTTTGAGCATGTTATAGAAGATTGTCCTATGCTGCTAGCTAAGCTTCAGGAGAGACGAGGACCTCAGAAGAACCTGCAAGTGAAACTGATATATGTTGAACCTCACGAAGAAGACCCTAGAGTCTCTATTATAACTAGAGGAGGTGTTGTTACAGGAGAAGACAGACTTACCCTAGGGAATACTACATAAGACTCAGGAGTCAGGAAAGATGCAGAGAAGACCCAAACTTTTGATGCAAAGAAAGAAAGACAAGTATTCAAGGAGGCAAGAAAAGAGTTCAAAGAATATCAAGGATCTTCATCAAAGACACGACCAGAAGTGAGAGAATATGGAATGCCTCAGGCGTTTGATCAGTCTGCTTCGTCAAGAGAAGGAAAAGAGGTAAGAAAGCTCATGGAATTTCTATATATTTGTATTAAGTTGATTCAGGATGAGAGCGTTGTACAAGAAATACAAAATTTAATCAGAAAGTATGAGCTAGGAAAGATAGACCCCTTACTGAATAGAGCAATACACCAAATCACTAAAAAGAGAAGGAAAAATAAGGAATTACACTTGAATGCTCAAATAGTAGAATATGATATAGACTATGTGGTCCTCAACTTCGGGTCGGAGGTCAATGTCATGACGAAGAAAACCTGGGGACTAATGGGAAAACCGAAGTTGATCTATTCCCTTATTAGGCTTAGTATGGCTAATCAGCAAGTTGTAAGCCCCTTTGGCAGACCGAAACATGTCCCTGTGGACATCGACGGAGTAAGAACGTTTGCAGATTTTGAGGTAATTGAGATAGTTGATGATAGTTGTCCTTACCCTGCATTGTTAGGAATTGATTAGGCTTTCAATAATTCCACTGTGGTTGATTTAAAGAAAAGACGTATGACTTTTGAAAGATATGGCCTTTGTGTCATTGCGCCTTTAGATCCAGATGAAGGTCAGCGATACACAAATCCCATCAGAGAGGAAGACCGTGCATATGAGATGGAAAACATATACAAACTAATAGCTAGACAGCAGGATTAAATTAATCCTACGGCCGATGGAAACCTAAGCTAGCGAAGTGACAGTGCATGTTCATCAGATTCAAAAGAAACAATGGAGAACTGACAGAACAGGATGTATGAAGTATCTACCAGGAGATGTGCTAGATTAACCAGAGATGTTCGCTGGATCAACACAACAGTAAGTAACTTGCCCACATTTGATGGTCTGAATCCTTTAGAAACCTTCTTGTTGGACTTCAAAGCAAGTGTACAAACACAACAAAGATTTTTGGCAATGGATGAGGCCTTGAAAGCAACACCAACGAGATGGTGGGGGAAACACAAAAACAACATTACAGAATGGGTACAATGTCATACCTTGATGACCATGTGGTTCTTAGCACAAGTAGAAGGTTGTGAAGTTCGGTACACAGGTAGAAGCTACCCAAAGGACCATGTGTGAAGTTGCGAGGAAGCCTAGAGAAACATTCCTCAAGAGCAGTGGGTGCACAAATTCATTAACACACTGGACATGACACCTATCAACTGGTACCTTCAAGCAAAGATATGCCTCATCACTGCAGATTGGGAAGGTATGACTCAGAATTTTGTAACTACCTTCTTATTTTAAAGTCAATTTCCTTCAGTAGATCAATTATTACAGATTGTCAGACGAAAAGTATTTGAGGAGGCCTCTAGTCTCCCTTTAGAAAAAGAAGAAGGAGAATGGACCGCGCCTCCCCAGAAACTGCAAGGCTATTACAACATCAATGTTGATGAGGACGATGATTCTAGGAAGGTGAACATCGTCGAAACAGAAGGCCAAAGAGATGTGAAAGGACCAGGAGTTGAGCTACCATTCATTGGACAACCAATCAATATTAGGAAAGACAATATTGGAACAGAGCAGACATTGAATCTTGCAAATGTTGGATATTACTAGGATGTTGCTACTATCGACAAGATAATAGAATTACTGCATGAATATCATGACTTGTTTCCAACCAAGTTCACTGATATGAAGGGCATTAAAGGGCCTATGGAAGAGACGAGGATCCCTTTGAAATCAGATGCAAGACCAGTCAAACAGAGACCCTACAAATCGAACCCTAAATAGAAGGAGAAAGTGAAGATTGAGCTCGACAAAATGATGGAAGCAGGGATTATAGAACCTGTAGAAGAGTCAGAGTGGATTAGCCCTATGGTGGTACAGGACAAGAAGACAGAAGAGATCAGGATCTGCATAGATCTCAGGAAGCTGAATGATGCCTGTTTGCATGACCCCTTTGTTGGATTACTGAGAGGGGGGGTGAATCAGTAATAGCATAATTATAATCATTTTTCTTCAAATGTTATATCAATGTAGAATTATTATCCAATAATGAGCAATAAGAAATAAACAATCACACCCATACACAGTACACTAGTGTTTTACGTGGAAACCCAAATCGGGAGAAAACCACGGAATGTTTTTTCTTATATGTCTTGAAGAATTACATTCATTGGAAGCACCAACTTCCTTTGTTTTCCTGCTGCAACTGGAAGGAGGCTCCAACCCCCTAGTTTCTCAGGCTACAACCTGAGGGAAGCTCCAACTCCCCAATTCTCTGGCTACAACCAGAAGGAGGCTACAACCCCCTATGTTCTTCGGCTACAACCGGAAGGTGGCTACAACCACTTGTCCTTGCCCCGTCCTGCCACCCTGAAGTAGAAATAGAATGATGGAGCCACTATCACACTATCACTGTGAGATATATCATTGTAAACCTGTACCAATAAATTTGAACCATGCATCAACCTATACCTCAACCTGTAATCAACCCGTACCATAAACAAGTGCATCAACCATGCACCAAATTGTATCAAACAACCAATAATCAACCTGTACCATAAATAAGTGCATCCAACCATGTACCAAGTATGTACCAATCATGTGTCAACTACTCATCAACTATGAATCATCAATATGTACCAACATCATCAACTATACACCTCATGTATGTGTCAACTCATCAACTACTTGTCTCAACCATGTACTCAACATGTACCTCAAACAAAATCCCTCATCAATTTCATCATCCAAATCTGATCTGTAGCTCTGTAATAGACCTAGTGTATATGATCACATTCCTTCAAACCTTCCTTAACTTTAACAATAAGAGACTAGCATTTTCATCAAACTTTTATTTAGTCACACATGCCTAGTTTTGGATTAGTCAACAACCCTAACTTGAAGTAATCATAACTTTGAACATGTAATGTATAAATATCTGAAACTGATACACAATGTTCTTCAGTGTGTTTATGCAATTCCTCTAGGTTTCACTACTTGAAACCTCTCAGAAAGGGAGTTATAGCAAAAATGGCATACCTTGTTGAATTCAAACTTATTCTAGAGAGCGACCTTGTAAAGCATTCCCCGCACGAAATATTCATTGAATTGATCTAAAATTGTTCCACAGAATACTAAAAATTGTACCCTAATCAACACATTTTGTCTCACTTAATTTGGATCTGTTATGAATAAGTTATGACGTTTTTACCTGAAACACTTGTTTTTGACTAGTTTCAGGACTAGCCACAAACCCTATTTTCCATGGAGTGTAACTCCCAAAATACAACTACCCACAAGCTGAATATTTTACCACAGATACTTGGGTATGTTTTGTCAATGGCATATAAATTTCACGGTCTGAGTCATTATAGAAAAAAATGTTAGAGCGAAAATGGTGAGATGACCTGTAAATAACATACCTTAGAAAGCACCATCAAAAGAATTTATCCTTCCTTGCATTTCGGCCTTCTTTTTTTCACCTTCCCTCATAAATTCAGCTTAGATATCCTTGGTTACCTAAGAAACCTATATATATTCAATATGCTCAAGTGTGATTAAAATGAGAGAGTTTTGCCTCTTATTTATACTCTCCAAGTAGCTTTCTTAAAAACATCTTCTAGTTTACTTGGCCCAATTTCCTTATTTTAGGGTTAACCCACTTCTAATTTCTCCATTAAATTTATTATTGAAATAATTTATTTTGTATTCACTTTGAATTATAATACACTCATCACTTCACTTTATTATTTACCTTTTAAAATCTCTTAAACCACTTTGACTACTTTGACCTTTTGGGGCTTCTGGATGACATATGAGGGTCCTCCAACTTCGTAAGGCCATAACTCTCAAACCGTGGGGAGTTATGTGACATTCCACATACCACCAGAAATGAAATGACATGTACTATCCATATAGAATACTATTACCTTCAAATATAGAAAAAAGCATACCGTTATCCATCAAACAAACTTGGGTCCATTACCCAAACCTGGGTTCTCCAACTTCACATGGTCATAACTCTCTAACCGTAAGGAGTTATGTGACGTTCTACATACCACCAGAAATGGCATGACAAGCACTATCCATATAGGATAGTTTCCCTGACAAATTCATTGTCCTTCATATCATTATTCCACAATTAATCATGGGTTCTCTTACTCCGTAAAGCATCTTCCCGTGAGGGCTTTCACCATAAGGGGACCACTTTGGAGTTCATCCATATTTACTTCTTATCAACCATGATAAAACAATAATGAGTCATATTTACATCAAACAATCTTGGGTCCATTAACCAAACATTTGTGCTACGGGGATTTCTTCAAGGGTTGACATCAATGACAACCAACCTTAATCAACACCCTTCCCTACGCCATTCACTGACAAAGTGTTAGATAATGTGGGAGGCCAGGAAGTATATTCTTTTACAGATGGATTTTCAGGATACCATCAGATATGGATTTCCAAGGAAGATTGCCACAAGACCACATTTGCAACAGAATGGTGATCCTACCAATATACAGTGATGACATTTTGATTGAAGAATGCCCCAGCCATATTTTCCAAGGTGGTGGTCGAAGCATTCAAGGAGTTTCTGCATAAATTTCTAGAAGCATATTTCAATGATTGGACTATTTTTAGTTTATTGAAAAATTAGATTGAATGTCTAAGGATAATGTTGGACAAATGCAGACAGTGTCAAATTGCCTTGAATCTGAAGAAGTGCATCTTCTTCTCACCATTTGGAGTGTTGTTAGGTCATATTGTATGCAAGTAAGGATTGTGGGTAGATCCATCTAAAGTCAACATTATAATTGACCTGCCACCTCCTACTTCAGTCAAACAGCTGCGCACTATGCTGGGAAATACTAGATATTACAGGAAATTCATTAAAGGATATGCCCTGATAACACCCATGGAAAATCTTTTGAAGAAATATTGTCATTTCAATTTGACAGAAGAATGCCAGCAGAGCTTCGACACACTGAAACAGAAAATAGTTACTGTGCCCATTCTAGTTTTTCCAAATTGGAGCAAGGAATTTCACGTACATGTCGATGCATATGCCATTGCATTGGGAGTTGTGTTAACACAACCTGGTGAAGGAGATATTGACCATCCGTTATATTTTGCTAGCAGGAAGCTATCAACAGATGAGATTAATTACACCATTACTGAAAAAGAAGGGTTAGCCATGGTGTATGCACTGCACAAATTTCGCCACTACTTGTTGGGAGGACACTTTAAAATGTTTATTGATCACTCTGTGCTGAAATACCTAGTCAACAAGCCAATGTTAGGGAGGAGAATATGAAGATGGCTTCTGCTATTTCAAGAATATGACTTTGAGATCGTAGTTAAGCTAGGAATGATGAACAAAGGTCCTGACCACTTGTCAAGGTTGGAACATGGCAAAGAGCCGACCAATTTGGAGGATACACTGTCAAATGCACAGTTACTGTTCATTAGAAAGATTGATGACCACTTCGTAGAGATAGTCCAGTTCTTGTCAACAGGAATGGCACCTAGTGAGTATACAATTCCTCAGAAGAAACAGCTAGTAGTGCACGCTACTGACCTTTCACTTATCGTTGGACAGCTATACAAAATGGGACCTGATGAGATATTGAGAAGGTGTGTTATGGAGGCAAAGCGACCATTGATCCTCGCAGAAGCTCATGAGGGCATCGCAGGAGGACATTACGTAGGGAAAGCAACTGCGCAGAAGGTTCTTAGACTTGGACTTTGGTGGCCTACCTTACACATAGATGCTAAAGACTATTATAGAGCCTGCAATGTATGCCAAAGAGTTGGGAAACCATCCAGAAGAGATGAAATGCCACTAGCACCACAATTGACCCTACAAGCATTTGAGAAATGGACCATTGACTTTGTGGGACCTATAAACCCACCAGGCAAGCGCACAGGAGAAAGGTACATAATTACTGCAACAGAGTACTTGACTAGATGGGCCGAAGCAAGAGCAGTTAAGGACTGTAATGCAACTACAGCTACGCGCTTCATATTTAATGACATCATAACCAGGTTTGGATGCCCAAATATCCTTATGAGTGATCAAGGCACACATTTCATAAATAAAATAGTTGAAGCCCTGACTAAGGAATTTGCAGTCCACCATCAGAAGAGCACACCTTACCATCCACAAGAAAATGGAACAGTAGAATCATTTAACAAGATCTTGGAAACAGCGCTGACGAAAATTTGCAGTGTGAATAGGAATGACTAGGATATAAGAGTACTAGCAATACTATGGGCCTATAGAACCACTTGCAAGAAGCTAACAATGCAGACCCCTTTTAAGTTGGTATATGGTCTCGAAGTAGTTGTCCCAATGGAATATTTGGTACCAAGCCTAAGAATTGTTGCCTTTACAAATATGGATAACACTAGCGCTATTCGAGAAAGGCTTGCACAATTGGTCGAATTGGAGGAAGACAGATCTGTTGCAAGATTTCATCAGCAGATACAAAAGGAAAGAAAAAAGGTCTATCATGACAGACACATCAAGAAGAAGGTATTCAAGCAAGGTGATCTAGTACTGGTATATGATAGTAAGTTCATAAAGCATCCTAGGAAGTTCTGAACGCATTGACTTGGGCCATATGAGGTCACCTATGTTACAAAAGGAGGAGTTGCGCAGTCGAAGACTTTGAACAAAGAATGGAAGGAAGGATTAGTGAACGGGAGCCGGTTGAAGTTATATGTTAGGAACCAAATATCAATATAGCATAGAAAAACCTCAGAAAAAGTACTCAACGCCTTGAAAAAGAGATAATTTCAGATACTAAGCCTCTTTGAGGGGGCAACCTCCTTTTACCCCACTTAAATTTTCAAGTATAAAATGATTCAAAATGAAAATGTCTCCTTGGTATATATAGGAGACTAGGAGGTATAGTTACAACTAATGGCCTAAAGCCGACATAAATAAAATAACATTACTAATATAATATGCCCCAATTAAGGGGTAATGAGCCAATATTAGGGCTTAACATGCCCCTCCACTTGAGACAAGTGTTGTCCGCAACGCTTGAGTAACTTTGGATGCTTTTGTATAAAAGACTCATCTTCCCAAGTGGAATCTTCAGCCGGTAGTTTCCTCCATTTAATGAGATACTATGAAATGGTTCTATTCCTCAGTTGGCGAATTATTGTGTCAGTGATGGATTCAGGCTCCAATATGATTTTTCCTTCCTCGTCAAGTTCTGGCAATATAGTTTGAACTGGGATCTTGTCACCTATAACCTTCTTTAAGCATGAAACATGGAAAATTGGGTGTACTCGTTAAGATGCAGGCAACTTCAATTTGTATGCCATAGTACCAATCTTTTGCAACTCCTTATAAGGGCCATAGTACTTTGGTGATAATTTATTATCCTTATTGGCTTGTTTGAGGGACATCTGTTTGTATGGTTGTAGTCTTAAAAACACCCAATCCCCTACTTCAAAACTCATTTCACTACGATGTTGATCTGTTTATTGTTTCATGCGATTTTGTGCCATGGTCAGGTTGTCTTTAAGATTTGGAGAACTTCTTGTTGATTCTCAATGTGATCTTCCACTGCTTGAACCTTAGATTTTTCTTTTAGAGAAGAAGTGATGGAAGGAGGGTGGTATCCATAAAGTTCCATAAATGGTGTCACTTTTGTTGCAGTATGAAAGGAAGTGTTATACCACCATTCTGCCAAGGG
>ML779633.1:53119-71841 GCA_009831015.1 Picea engelmannii | reverse complement strand
AGTTCCCTTTTTGGGTGGCATGTTGGCCAAGTATCACTTTTGAACCTTGATTTTGAGGTGGTTCTGCTAGACAATCTTTCTTTTGTTGTATCTCCCAAGTTTCGGCCCTTCTGGGTATGAAACTTTATTTTATGTAGTTCTCTAATATTTCTTCTCTACAATGCCACAGTTCTGATCAAAATTGGATGTGCCAAGTGGAATTTACGGTAACTTCCCTACAACTTGCCATTTTTTGGCCTTTCCAGAAGATCTCACTTATATAGTGTGCAAAATTCTGATACTCATACCCGAAATACTATAGACTTTCCACGATCCAATGAAACTAGTCCCACTCAATTTGGATACTCTAGGAAGAAGTTATGATTGTTTTACCTGGAACACCTTCTTGAGACTAGTAAATACGACTAGTCAGATACCCTATATTACACAGGGTGTATGTACAAATTTAAGCTGACCCAAAAGCTGAACGTTTTACCACATATACCTTACTAATTTTTGTGAATAGCCTCCAGAGTTCAGGGTTTGAAACATTACAGAAACGTTTTTATAGCGACAATTCCGCAATGACTCATTTTAGGATGACTCCAGAACCCAATCTTGTACAGGTTGTATCTTCGAAAGTATAAGGACTCAGGATCTGAAATTTGAACCCAACGTACCTTGATCCGTCTACTAAATATCTTCCACGTCGTTCCTTCTGAAACGTTGTAGAAAAAAATTTATAGCGAAATTCTAAGGTGTCTTAGATGTAGTAGCAAAACCCCAAGACGTTGAGCTCTGATAGCATATGTTAGGAACCAAATATCAATATAGCATAGAAAAACCTCAGAAAAAGTACTCAACGCCTTGAAAAAGAGATAATTTCAGATAATAAGCCTCTTCGAGGGGGCAACCTCCTTTTACCCCACTTAAATGTTCAAGTACAAGATGATTCAAAATGAAAATGTATCCTTGGTGTATACAGGAGACTAGGAGGTATAATTACAACTAATGGCCTAAATCCGACATAAATAAAATAGCATTACTAATATAATATGCCCCAGTTAAGGGGTAGTGAGCCAATATTAGGGCTTAACATTATACTATGACAACTAGCTGCCTCGCAGCTCTAAGTAAAAGCATAAGAAAAAGGGTCTAGGTACCAGGTGCAGTTGAAACTGGGTACCAGACATAGAAAAGACAGTATGCACAAGGAATGAGAGGAGGCATAGAGAAGAAAGCAGACGCTGCACTGAGCAGTCTGAAGTTGAAGTAAAATAGAAGGATCACATCTGAAGTACCTCGGGATGAGTCACAGTTGAGTGTTGGGGGCCTGTTGGCCCTTGATTATTAAAGTAGGCGAAGATCAATGAATAAAAGGAAAAATGAAAACTGCGTAGAAGACATAGTGACTGTTACTGGATCGAAGTGAGAAAAAGATCAGAAAAGATAGATCGAAGTAAAAGGAAGCAAGTTGTTGGACGAGGAGATCAAGGATAACAGATCAACAAGGAAGAAGAATCGTGCACAACTCAGCAAGCGGAAAAAGACACCATCGGATGCTTTGGAGCACTGTGCGAGAAGGAAGGAAAGATAGGCTGGCGAGGCCCTGAAAACTTGGGTCAAGTTGACCTAGGGTTTTGGTATCTAGGGTTTTGACACCTAGGTTTTGGCCTAAGGATGTCGGTGAGTGATTGCAATGTATAAATAGAGGTCTAAAGGACCTGGGATGGGTTGTTGTCATTGTTGTTACTATTGTTGGTGTTATTATTGTTGTTGTGTGATCAAGTGAGTAACATTGTGAGAGAGAGAAGTGTTGAGTACGAGAACCTTCTGTATTGTAAGATCTTCATCTGGGTACGAAGATCAACCTTGCAGTTGGGTGCGCAGGAAGGAGAGAGATAGAGAGGATAAGAAAGAAGATGTGCTAGCTGAGAGCGCAGACAAGAACTATATGTTTCCCCTTAATATATTATAAAGCACAGTTCTGTGGACGTAGCCCTAGAGAGAGGGTGAACCATGTATACCTTGTGTTGTTTGTGATTAATGCTATGTTCTTTGCCTTTGATATAACTGGTATTACATTATTGTGGTAGATCTGATAGATGTGTGGAATAGATCTAAGCTGATAAGTGATATATGCATGTTGTATTGTTCTAGTGTTGGATCCACTTGATATTTCCCTTGGTTGTAGACATCTCTGTCATGCAACCCCCCCATAGTTGCTTCGGGTGAGACTGCATCTTCTTCGCAGGTGTAGCCGAAAGGGCAAGTAGTTAGGGCTTGTTGGTGCACTCATGTAGCTGAACCCTAGGTCTTCCTCTGTGCCAACAGATATGAACCATAAAAACCATGCCATATGTTGAATCAGATATACCAAAATACCTTACTCAACCATGTGCCCAAGATGTATCTCAATCATGTGTCAAACCCTCATCAATATGCCAAGTATGCCTCAAGTTTTCACTACATCATAATCAAGCATAATCTTCACAACAAGTACACAAACATACTAATACATAAGAAGTTGACTTGAAACACTGCAATGCTGACCTATAAGTTCTCTCCTGTCTTCAAGGACCTAGTCCCTGTATTTCCCCCAAATTTGTCTCGTCCTTGCGGGACTAAGACATCCTGTCTCACACGGCCTCGCGTGATAGGTATACTTCAACCCATGGGGATGCCTCGCGAGACACTAGTAGTCTAAACCATGGGGATAAAAAAAACTAGGGTTTCCTCAGAGATTCCCTCTCACCACTGCAATGCCAAAACTCCTGTACTCTTCAGTCTTTGCTACCTCATATTTTACCATCACAAACTTAGCCAAACGATCACAAGTTCACTACAATATACTCAATAGAATAAGTGAGTGAATTATATTCTTGAATGACTCTTTGAGGTGTATTTATAATTTTGTTGGGTAATCTCCTTCCTTAAACTTAGAGGCTTCTTAACTTTCTTGTTACAACCACTTTACCTTTTCATTAAAGACTTGTAACAAACTAGGGGCTTCTTGACCATTCTTTGGGGCTTCTAACTTCACAAGGCCATAACTCCTCAACCGTGAGGAACTACATGGTGTACCACCTATCACCAAAAATGGCATGATGAGGACTATCTATCCATGAGTGATTTACCTTAATTTACTTCGTCCTTTGTGACCTAATTCCATAATCAACTACAGGATCCTTAACCATACTTAGGGGTTTCTTGTATACTTCTTCAAAGCATCTTCCCATGAGGGCCATGCTTAGAGTTACACCATAAGGGGACCACTTTAGATACTTCTCCAAACAAACCCATCACATTAGTTGAAATCAATCCACTACTCATTGACATCAATGACAACTAATTGTCCAACAATATCCCCCCTTTGGCATTGATGGCAACACTGATGGCATGGGAACACTCATGATCTTGCTCATGGTCCCCTTGTGACCATCGCTCCCCTTGTCTCTATGGAATTTTTATTTCTCTCCATTTCCATGCATATGTTCTTTCTCTCCCCCTTTTGCATCAATGGAAAAGGATAATCCTGCTTGGGTTTGCTCCCCCTATCTACAAGCATATGCTTTCTCTTCATGGTGCTTCCTCGAGTAAAACTTTGATGTATATGAAAAGCATTCAAAATATTCTTGACATGTATTCTACAAGTCTTATTCTTTTCCCCCCCTATCTTATTGTGCCTGAAGCCGTGTGAATCATTTAGGGAGGAAAATATTCCAATTGTTTTTAAGATACTCAAAGTTCTCCCTTGGAAGAGGTTTGGTGAATATATATGCAATATATTCTTTTGTCCCAATGTACTCTAGCTTGATGTTCTTATTTGTATCATGTTCCCATAGAAAGTGATACTTGATTGGAATGTGTTTCATCTTGGAATGCATCACTCGATTCTTGGAGATATTGATAGCACTAGTGTTATCACGGAGTATTGAAATGGGCTCTATTAGAAATGTAACTCAGGAGGTCACACCATGATTTTGTGATGTTTTACATGGTGGGGACCATTTTGACTTTCCTAAAGTGTTTTATAATATAAAAGTGACTTTATGTTTTTTAATGACTTAAGCGAAAAGTTAAGTTGTGGGTCCCAAAAATATTTGTGAGCATTTAATAATAAAGTGTATTATTAAATGAGTGTTTAATCTGATCCTTTAGATATGATTGATCTCAGTCATTGATGAGTTAGTTGAGATTAGTTAGTTAAGATTTTGGGAAGAGGAAAAATATAAAAAGACATATAGGGAAAGAGAGAAAACATTATTGAATTCACATTGTCATCAATTGAAGAGAGAGATCAATTAATGAGTTGGAGAAAGGTAGAGAAAGAGCAATATTTCATGCACAGCTTCCAAGAGAGGATTTCGTACAGCATGAGAATTTCATTTATGGGTCGTACTGTTGTATACACAGTTGGAGGGAACATTTATTATTTCTAGTTCGTACAGTGATTTCCAGCATGTAAATTGAGGTTAATACAGTTATTAAGGAAGGTTGTATAGTTTTGTATTGCAAGCACACATTTCTAGACTGATTTCTATGCATTTATTGTTGGTTTGGACAGTTCGTACAGTGTAAGGAATTGACAGAAAGGGAGAAGTAACAGTCCGTACAGTTTCTAAAGACAAATGTTGGTCAGATGATGAGATTATTACAAATTGAATGATTGTAATTTGTACTTGAAATAAAATATTTTCTCTATCTTTGGGTTTCCCCCCAGTTCATGAGGATTTTCACTAGATTATTCCTAATTTCTTGTGTCAACTAATTACAGTAGGATCTACTTGGTTGATTGGTACTTTCATTTCAGTTTCAATTTGGTTCCAATTCATTAAATGCATGTGGTGTAATTGGTTCATTAATAACTCAGATTAAATGCAAAGTCAAGTGTTTTAGCCAAGTGTTTGATGAAAGGTTTCAGTGAAGTTTTGTTTTTTGTCATAGAAAATCTACAGGCTCATCATACCTATCTTGTATATCCTGCAGGGTTTTATTCATCCAGAGAACTTGAGTGCAACAAGTTGTCGCTGAAATGTATTATGCTTCTATTGTGGACAAAGATACTGAATATTATTTCTTGCTTATCAATGATACCAAACAATCACCCAAGTAGAAGGTTGCTCCACGTGTACTTCTTCTATCGTCAATGTTACTTTCCCAATCCGCATCTATGTAAGCAACCAAAGATATATCTTTCCCTTTTGGATACCATAAGCCAAATTCTTTTGTTTCCTTGAGATATTTGAATATTCTGTTTACCACCATAACATGTGTTTCTTTCGGTGTTGCTTGCAATCTCGCAACTTGTCCAACTAATTGCACCACATTCGGTCTCTATGTTGTCACATAGAGTAGGCTACCAATCATTGATTTGTAGAGTCTCTGACCTACATCATTTTATTCATCATCCTTGTTCAACTTGCAACTGGTCTACATAGGAGTACTCACAGGTTTTCAATCTTCCATTCCAAACTTCTTTAACATTCCGTTGATATACTTGGTCCGAGAGATGAAAATACCTTTATCACGTTGATATGTATGTAATCCAAAAAACAAATTCAACTCACCGACCAAAGACATTTCTAACTCATTTTTCATATCTCTGGAAAACTTTTGACTCATATTTTCATAATCACTTTCGAAGATGATGTCATCTACATAAACTTCAATTATCAATATATTGTCTCAACCCACTTTTATGTATAGATTGGTGTATGCATTTGTCTTCTTGAATCTTTTTTCATGTAGATACTTGTCCAATATTGAATACCATGCTTTGGGGGCCTGCTTAAGTCCATACAACGCCTTCTTCATCCTGCAAACATAATATTTCATTTCTAATAGTAGAAATCCTTCTAGTTGTTCAATGTATAACTCTTTTTCTAATTATCCATTAAGAAAATATGACTTAACATCCATTTGATATACTTTGATTCTTTTGGAACATGCATGAGCTAATATCAATCTAATTGCTTCCATCCTAGCAACTAGGGAAAAGGTCTCTTTAAAATATATGCCTTAAATCTAAGTGTATCATTTGCATACTAACCTTGTTTTGTTTATGGTTACTTGTCCATCCTCATTTAGTTTGTTTCGGAAAAACCACTTTGTACCAATCACATTATTTTTCTTTGGTCTCGGAACCAGTTCCCATGTTTCATTCTTCTCTATCTAATCCAATTCGTCATCCATAGCCTTGATCCAGTGTTCATATTTGTTGGCCTTTTCAAAACGGTTTGGTTCAACTGTAGATAACAATGTGAGGTGTTGTTGCTCTAGTGAAATTATTCTTCTTCTGGTTTCAACTCCTGCATCTTTATTCCCAATAATTTGTTCTGGTGAATGATTTTTTTGTACTCGTCAACTAGGTGTATTAGGAGGAATCTATTGCTCATCTTCTTCTTGTTCTGATTATGTATTATCTTCTTCATCTGCTTCTTCTACTTCTTCTTCTTTCAGATCTTCCTCATCATCCTGCACTTCTGAATCTTTTCTTCCTTCTTTTCCCTTCGTAACATCAATCTCGTCAATCGTTACATTGATTATTTCCATGATTCTATTGAGTCTTGGATTCAAACATGTGTATGATTTTCTTTTGCTTGAATACCCAACTAGTATCCCCTTATTTTCTTGGGAGTCAAATTTTCCAAGCTTGTCATATTATCTCTTGATATAGCATTTGCTTCGAAATACTCTGAAATGATTCACATTCATCGTTCTTCCTTTCCATAACTCATAGGGAGTCTCATCATTGTTACTTCTGAGCATTCCTTTGTTCAAGATGTGGATTGTTGTATATATTGCTTGTGTTGAAAAGATGTCACTCAACTTGGAATATCAAAACATGGTTCTTTCCATTTCCTATATTGTTCTATTCTTCCTTTTGATAACTCTATTTTGTTGAGGTGTCCTAGCTGCTAACAACTGTATTTTTATTCCATGTTCATCGTAGAAGTCTGTGAATTCCGTTGATGTAAATTATCTTCCATTCTCTGATCTTAAAGACTTGATTTTTTATTCCATCTTGGTTTCAACCATCTCTTTATATATCTTGAAGTGTTTGAATGCCTATGACTTCTTCCTAAGAAAGAAAAATGTAGTCATTCTTGTGTATTCATCAACCAGTAACATGAATTACTTCTCTCCATTTAGTCCCTTCATTCTTGTAGGTCCACATAGGTCAGTCTATATAATCTCCAATGGTTTTGTCGTAGAGTACTCTCTTGATTTGAACTTGGTCCCGATTTGCTTTCCATGTAGATAATGCTTGCATAGAGTATTTGATGGGTTCAAGATCTCAGACATTTCTCTTACTACTTCCTTTCTACTAATTTTGACAAGGTTATCAAAATTTATGTGACCCATTATTGTGTCACAGCCAACTTGCATCATCCTTTCCTAGGCAACATATTTTTGTTCTAATTTCATTTAGTACATATACGTTGCTTGGAGTTCCTACAATTGTAGCCACCAACTTGCATGATCCTTCATTCCTTATATTGCATTTCTCTGAGTCAAACATAAGTTTGTATCCTTGATCACACATTTGAATTACACTTAGAAGATTGTGCTCCATGTCTTCAACTAGTAAGCCATTTTTTCCCTAGCATACTTGCTTCCAAGCTTGATTGTTCCTCTTCCTATAATTGTGGTTGAGTTGTCATTCCAAAATGAAATTGATCCATCTATTTCCTTGTTCAATGATAGAAACATGTCCTTATCACCTATCATATGCTTTGAGAAGCTACTATCAACATACCATCCATTTTTTCTTGTGTTGAGATTGTAGGTAAAGTATGCATTCTTTAGTGTTGAATTGATCTTGCTTCCTTATCCATATCCTTCGTGGTTCCTATCTGTGATTGTTTATATTATGTTGTGATTCTCTAGGAAGAACAGTCAATCTACAATCTTTGGTCATGTGTACAAAGTTGTTACACTTTTAGCATTCTACTTAAGCATTAAAGGATTCAAATATGTTGTAGTTTAGGTTTTGTGCTTCCTAAAGCCTTATTGGATAACCATTTCTTGTGTATCCTTCATAGTTGCTTCTATTCTCGGTATTGTCTCTACAATTCACATCTTTGTGCCCAAAATTATTACATGAATAGAATAAACCAATAAAAATAGTTTGATACCTGGGAGTTGAAGATATTATGAGTGGTGTTGCTCTTATGAATCCTTCTTCTTATTGGGGTCTTTCTATTGTTGATTGTTGTTGATTCTGAATTATGAATCTTCTTGATGGTGCAATGTCTTTTCCTTCTTGGATTTTCTTGCCTTCTTCCTTCTTAGGAGAGCATTCAACTGTTTTTGCATAGATTCTTTGATATGTTGTCTTGGAGCTCGAGCCTTTCTCTGTCTGGTTATATCTTAGTTCAAATCTGTCATAGTATGGATTTTGACTATTGATTATCTCATCCAATATTTTGGTTTTATTATGTTGTTGAAGATCTTTTCTTAAATTCACTATTTTTGTTTCCAATCTTTCAATCATATTCTCCTTTTCTTCTAACTGAATTATAAGTTCTTCTTCAATCCTTATTTCTTCTTCTACTTGGATCTTCAACTTTGTGATTATATGCTCTACTTCTTCTGAGTTGGAATTTTTAGATCCTTCTTTCTTATTTAATTCAGCCTTGAGTGACTTAATTTTCTTTCTTTCTTTCTCGAGTTCTTCTAAGACACTAATTAAATCTGCTCTAAGATCAACTTCCCCTTCTTTTTCAGAATATTATTTGGAATCTTCTACTACCATGAAGAGTACTCTTTCTTTATCACTGTCACTATCTTCATCCTCATCTGATGATGAAATATCTTCCTTAGTGGAGAGACTTTTCTTGAAGAATTTATTTTTGTTTCCTCTACCCTTTTGATTTTTTTTTTTCTTTTTAGTATCTTATTCGTCATCACTTTCCTTATTCTTATGAGGACATTTAGAAGCAAAATGACCAATACCACCAAAATTAAAACATTTCTATGGAAGCATACCTTTGTATTTTTCATTTCCTCTTTTCAACTTTCGGACGAATTTTTCCATTTCTTCATCTTCCTCTTAATCATCGTTGCAGCTACAATCTTACTTTGGATTTTGCTTGTTCTTATGGTTTTTCTTCTTAGATGCCTTTAATGTTGCTTCCTTATTTACTGGATTGTCTTTCTCTATTCTCATCTCATAAGTTGTGAAGATTCCATGTAGATTGTCCATGCTCAAACTATCAAGATCTATTCTTTCTTCCAGGGTTGATATATTAGGATCAAATTTTATAGGTAGAGATCTTAGAAAATTTTGAATGACCACTGACTCATCAACTTCTTCTCCCAATCCTTTAATAGTGTTCACGGTTTCATCGACTTGTAGAAAGTAGGCTGCAATTTTTTCATCTTCCTACATATTCAGTTGTTCAGACTTAGCTCTAAGGGTTTGAAGCTTAACTCCCTTGACTTTGGTGTCACCTTCCTAAATATTTTGAAGTTTATCCCAAAGATCCTTTGCAGTCTTGCAATGCATAACTTTGAAAAATATTGAATCATCCAGACTGCTCAGAATGGTGCCTTTAGATTTTGAGTTGTTTTCACTGAGTTTATTTCCATCTTTGTCAGTTGGGGGAGTGGTCGATGCTACATATCCGTCTAATATTGACTGCCAAACATCAAATCCTTGTGCCTGCAAAAAGGCTTGCATCCTTTTATTCCAAAAGTCATAGTTTTGTCCATCAAACCTCGGTTCTCCAATATTAGAGTATTCCATGATCTCCTTCCAGTGGTAAGTTAGTTCTTGAAGGAACTGCTCTGAACCAAAATATGTATTCATTAACATCATCAGCAGTATATTATCAATATATCATGAGCAGTATAAATCAACAGAGATCCACAGAAACACAATACACCAGAATGTATGTGGAAACCCAAATGGAAAAAAAACCACGTAATGGTTTTCTTATATATCAAAAGATTACATTCATTGGAAGCACCAACTTCCCAATTCTCCAACTCCAACTGGAAGGACGATACAACCCCTTATTTACAGGTCCAACTTGAAGGAAGCTACAACTCCCTGAATTCTCTAGCTCCAACCAGAAGGAGGCTACAGCCCCCTGATTCTTAGGTTGCAACTTGAAGGAAGCTCCAACTCCCTATGTTCTCCAGCTACAACTATAAGGAGACTTCAACCCCCTTTCCTTACCTCATCCTGCTGCCCTGAAATATAAGTGTAGACCAAACTGTCACTACCACAATCACTACCACTGTCACTGTCATTATCACATCAATCTATCACTGTATCCAACCTATCATTGTCACTGTACCATCAATCTATAACCTGCATCGTCAACCTGTGCTATACCAAAATTTGAACCAAAACATCCATCAACTGTGTACTAACATGTATGCATCAATCATGAACATTAAGATATACCAAATACAACATCAATGATAAGTAGCCAATCATGTACCACATTTCAAACATGAATACAATATGTACCATATATCATAGCATCAATCATGTATAGACATGTACCATATCATCAATGAATAACCAATGCATGTCCCTCATGCATATGCCACCACACATCAAGTGTATACCTCGACCATGAACAATCATCTCAAGGATATGAAACATAAAAACCATGCCATATGTTGAACTAGATATACCATAATATCTTACTAAACCATGTACCCAAGATGTATCTCAATCATGTGTCAAACCCTCATCAATATGCCAAGTATGCCTCAAGCTTTCACTACATCATAATCAAGCATAATCTTCACAACAAGTACACAAACATACCAGTACCTCTGTAGTTGACCTGAATCATTGCAATGTTGACCTGTAAGTTATCTTCTATCTTCAGAGACATGGTACCATCATTTCCCCCAAATTTTTCTTTTCCTCACAGGACTAACACATCCTATCTCGCGGGGCCTCACGTGACAGGTATACTGCAACCCATGGGGATGCCTCGCGGGACACTAGTAGTCTGACTCGCGGGGATCAGGAAAACTAGGTTTTCCTCATATAGTCTTTCTCACCACTGCAATGTCAAAACTTCTTTACTCCTCAATCTTTGCTACCTCATATTTGACTATCGCAAACTTAGTCAAAAGATCACAAGTTCACTAGAAGATATTCAATAGAATAAGTGATTGAATTATATTTGTGAATGAATCTTTGAGTTGTATTTATAATTTTTTTGGGTAACCTCTTTCCTTAAACTTAGGGGCTTCTTAACTTTCTTGTTACAACCACTTTACCCTTTCATTAAAGACTTGTAACAAACTAGGGGCTTCTTGACCATTCTTCGGGGCTTCTAATTTAACAAGGCCATAAATCCTCAATCGTGAGGAACTACATAGTGTACCATCTATCAACATAAATGGCATGATGAGGACTATCCATCCATGAGTGATTTACCTTCATTTACTCCATCCTTCGTGACCTAATTCCATGATCAACTGTGGGATACTTAACCATACTTAGGGGTTTCTTGTAGACTTCTTCAAATCCTTTTCTCATGAGGGCCATGCTTAGAGCTACGCCATAAGGGGACCACTTTGGAGACTTATCCAAATACACCCATCACATCAATTGAAATCAATCCACTACTTGTTGACATCAATGACAACTAGTTTTCCAACATCTATTCCAATGCACCCTAACATGGAGCTCAAGGAAATGGTACATTGAGCTACCTTGTGCTTCTTTCCATTTGTTTCATCCCTAGTGATGGCCTTTTAAATGTATTTCCAACTAACCAACTGCTATCAAACTAGGACTAAAATATTGATGCCACTGCGTAAGAGTACCTCCATGTACATCTCTGATCACATTCATTAATGGCATCGAAGGTCTAGGCTCATCAAAGCTTAAATTATGAATCAATTCCTAGAAGAATATTTCATGAATTCCTTATTTCCTAATCTCTCCAAAGATATCACGACAAGATCCCTTACCGAGGATCAAGTTATTCTATGTTCTCAATAATTAGACTTGATTTATTCATAGTCTGACACTTTGTATAAGTTGATTCCTCATGCCCCTCAATCATCAACCGATCCATCGAAAAATACTCTAGGACCACACACTGATTGTGTGATTGGTTAGATTTCCCAATATTATGTTGGCCAATTAGCGGACCAAATGGGACAAATGTCTATATATCACAATCCACTTGCAATTATGTCAGCTTCACAAACTGCCTCAGTCCCTACCTAGACCTCCAATGTTCAATCAATCCAACCCACAAATCTAATGAACAAATAGCAACTCAGTGGTAAGAAAAAGAATTACAAAAAGAAAAATTATGATCCTAGGCAAGGGACTGATCCTAATCCCAATGTTGTTATGGGGGAAAATAAAGAAAAGAATAAACTCAAATTTCCTTGCAATATTTGTAGTGGAGATAATATTACCCACCAGTGCCCTCAGATGGATGAGATTCATAGGTATTTGGCCCAGCAGAGAGCCCAATAGCAACCCATCGTCTTAACAAATATCTTTCCTCTACAACAGCAGCAAATAGTTGCTACTAAATTTGAGCCTATGTAAGGGGGTAATCCCAAGAATGCTACATTTACATGTGTGAACAAGATGTTCACATACATACTACAGCTCATAATTATGACATTTCTGAGAATGGACCTACTACAAAGGATCCGTATTCGTCTTAGCTAGGTGGTTGTATACATATAGAGGATCCATCCAATGACACAATGCCTCACCCCCCAAAAGGTGTCTTACGAAGGTATGTGCACATCCCTAATGCTCGAACTACTCACAATTATAGTATTGTTGAATATTTACCTCAAGCATTATGTGCCATGTCTTCCTTAGAATTCCTTCATAGCTACCCAACGCATCTCAAAGCACTATTTATCACTGTTGACAACATTGATACCTCAAATACTCATTTGATTACTTTTGACCTTGACCAAGCTAGTTCAAGGTTTTACAACCAAATTGTGTTTCAAATCCAAGTATCATCTCATGGAACGAACATATTTCTATGAGTTGTTGATGAAAGATCCTACACATGTGTCTTGTATTTGTCTTGTTGGAGAGCCTTAGGTTCTCCAGAGCTCATCTTTTCAACCATTATGTTGAAATAATTCAATCACCATGCATTTAAGCCTCGTAAACTCATCGATGACTTTCCTATCAATTTAGGTGGTAAGACTATTTCGATTGAAGTCGAAATCATCAATACTTCTCTGAATTAAAATATTTTATTGGGGAATAATTGGTCTTATGCCATGAAAACAATTGTGTCTTAAGTTTTCCAAGTGATTTTTTTTCCTTCTCAAGGTAAATTAGTTACCATTAACCAACTTTTTTATTGCACACCCGACTCCAGAGTCAATACTAAAATGAACACTTCATTATTAGGTGATTCCATGGCCACATTATATATTATTGGTGCTAGGATGTTCAAAGGTTCATATATTATGGGTAATTTTACCTTATGATGCAGTAGCATCGCTCCACCTCATCAAGCATCAGCAAGCCAACGCACAAGGAGGAACGGGTTCCAAGGAAAGAGAGGCGCCAGCCCTCTCATTTTGAACCCAAATTTAAAATTTTGATGTAATTAAAAGTATTAAATGTTGTAAGGCTCAAAGAAGTTGAGCCATGTGCCTTCATATAGGTTGCATGTGAAGTCACCTTTAATGGCTGACAAGTAGATAGGTTTAGGCTTAGTTCGGACTAGTTGTCCATTGAATGTAATTGAATGCAATTCAAGGCAAATAGGCAGTTGGAGGGAAGGCTCAAGGAGCCCCTCTTTTGTAAAAAAAATCTCTTGTATCAAAAATCCATTAGAGTATGAGAATTAGGATGAGCGAGTTGAGAGAGCTCAAGAGAGGAGATAAAGTGTTGAAGACTCTATTGCAGTCAAGCCTTTGTAAATATTTGTACATAATCATTCAGATATAATACAAAAGAATTGTTTCCTGCATATGAGGTGTCTTTGTTTTTATGTGTGATGAATGGTTATTCTCTGATTGTTTTTCTGTATTTATTTATGTATGTTGTAGATGTATTCAAATAGGTTTCATTTGCAGGTTTAGATAGACTTCTCTATCTTGGTGAGATTCTGAGTAGTTCTGGGTTCTTAGGCTTGTGCAAGGAGTGCACACTGGAGTGATTGAAAAATTTGTGAAGCCAGTGCAAGGAGTGCACTTGAACTATGTCTCGAGTTCAGTGAAGAGCGTGAAAGGTGGGAACACCAAAGAAATTCATTCTAAATATCAGAAGGAGTAGTTCCATGGAAGGCCTATCAGAGTTTCTAAACACTCTGAAGAAGACATACCAGAGTTACTAAATACTCTGAAAGCTCTGCAAGGAGTGCATCGAGCGAGTGCAAGGAGTGCCCAGGAGGAATTTTGGAAAAAGTATTAAGTCTGAGTCTTTTGGAAACTCAGAGTGCAAAGAGTGCACAGGGGAAAAACTTTGTTAAGTGTTAGTCAAATTCGAGGAGAGAGTGCAAGGAGTGAGCCAGTGGTTGAGTGGCTTCAAGTCCACAAGATCTTAGGAGGAAGAGAGTATTAGCTACCAGGAGGGCAGAAGGATTTGAAAAGGGAGAAAAGGGTCGAGACCCTTAGAGATCCGAGTAAGTTCAAAGCTCAGGAGAGATAGTAAATTTGTGCACATAGTTTCTGCCAAGAGGGAAGAAAGAAAAAAATAGTCCAAGTCTCATACTATGGGAGAAGTGCAAGTGTGCGCCAGGTTTGAAGTCCCTTGAAGTTAACCAAAGATCAAGAGGAGTAGTGTTTTTTGAAGAACGCAAGTAGAGTCCAAATATTAGATCTCACAGAGAAGGATTCAAAGGTTGAGGCCTTTGAACATTTTCAAAGAATCCTTTCATTGGGAGAGAGGTGTAGCGGTCGTAGAGGAAGAAGCTACAGTAGTCGTCAATCTCCGCGGGAAAGCAGATCTGGACCGTCAGATCAGAGTCCAAAATGAAGGAGGAGCGTGAAAGAGGAGAAAAGATCCCATCCATTAGATCTGGGCCCAAGCAACGGTGACCATCCGACCCAGGTAAGTTTCCTGGTGGTTAAACCCCATCATTCTTAAGACTTCGCAAGTTCGTAGTTTTTCATTTTTATGTGCAGAGGAGACCAGTCTCTCGAAGTCCCGAAGTCCAAAAATCAATCGGGACCATCCATTTGCAAGGACACATGTCAACATATCGTATGTATACGAAATATCAAAAGCGTGGAGTATAGGGGATTCCCGAAGCTCCGAAGAGTCGTAGTCCATCTCAACCGTCCATTTGAAAGGGATGTCTGTCAGTAGATCCAAAGGTCCAGAATAATTGGACTAAGGTGAAGAGAGAATTCCCAAAGGGTCAGGAGCCTGAGTAGATCTCCACCATTGATTTTGGTGGACAGGTTTCAACAGATCCAGTACTTCGAAGGATAGACACTTTGGGGGATTTGTGAAGTGGTTTGGTACAGAGGTTCCTGAAGCTTGGGGCCGGAATTCAATACTGGTCGTTGGATCCAGTGGACACGTGGTAGAATATCTATCGTTCGAAGGTATAACACTCCGGGAGATAATTGGTCGAGGAGGCGTGTAGGTTCCCAAAGTCCCAGGAGCTTGAAGAAAACATGGACAGTTGGATCCAGTGGACATGTGGCGGATGATTAGACCCTCTGTCAGTTTAGAGGTTCTGAAGAAAAGCAGGTTGGAGGATTTATGACTCTTGAAGCCTAGAGTCCCAAAGTCATATGGGTCATCCATTGGAGAGGACACGCATCATCAGAGCAGAATATCCATAGGATGGATACTCCAGTAGAATAGGAGAAAGAGGATTTGATCGGGACCGTTGATCACTGGGAGGAAACGTGGTAGAGGATCCATCACTTCAAAGGAGAGGTACTTTGGAGGAAAGTTGGACAGAAGAGTCGGGAAGACTCTCGAAGCTCTGAAGAGTTGGACATCATCACAGTTGTTCATCGGAAGGGATGAGTGGCATTAGATCGAGGAGTACAGGGGTTTATCACTCTGGGAGAATTGAGGGAATGGTATTTCGGAAACCTCTAAAGCTGGAGCGTCGAAGCATTTTGGACCATTGATCTATGACGGCACCAGAGCCGTATGATCAGCCTTTTCAGCATTCGGCACTCCGCGTATGTTGGGTTGTGTTGTGTGGATGTCGAAAACTCCCGAAGCCCAAAAAGGAGAATCTGAACTGTTGATTTATCGAGGCCTGAGAGCCGTCGATTTGACATTTGGGCATGTTCATCGATTCAGTGATTGTGTAGGTTTATGGAAAAAAGTCGGGGGAAAATCGTCGAAGTCTGAGGTGTGAAAGAGGCATAGAGTCGATCTGGGGATTTCCAAATCCGTTTGATCTTCCTTTTTCGGTGATTGAAACTTTGTGAATGTTATGCATGTTGGATGCAGTCGTAAATCGTTGAAGCCCTAAGGAAATAGATCAGGACTGTCCATCGGCTGAAGCTTGAGGACCATAAATTTGATACATGGGAGAAAGTGTTTTTTCGGCATTCAGCACTTGGAAAATATTTTGCGTTGGAGTGGAGAAGAAATCATCGAAGGGAAAATCTTGAATTAGCGCCTTTTGGCTTGGTGCTAAGTCACAACCCAGGATCATATGCCATTTCTGTCGGTAAAAAGGGCTAAGGGCCCAAAATCAAATTTCATAGGCAAAGGGGCTTAGTGTGAGGCCGCGGGTTCATTCTTCGACCTGTGCATGGAATAAAAGGACCTGTGTAAAGGATTTTGGGGGCTCAGCAGGGCCTGAAGAGCTAATCCAGCTCTCGATTGTGAACGTTCCTAGATCGGGAGGTCGAGCGAACCCCGGGTGAGGGAGGGGGTCTGCATCACCCTCCCTCTACCAATATGTCTTGTATTCTCATCCTCTATCTGTATGATATCGTCTAGCACTTCTATTTCACAAGACTTGTCCTCAGTGTCATTTTTGGTTGTTGACCATGTGCCTTCGCACTTGTTTTACTCTAACTCTTTCATTGTCATCCAGGACCCTTAGGTGGTTCCCCATCCCTCAAATTTTTTCCATTTAGGGTCGAGTATTCCTTTAATTGTGATGGATGTTTCCTACCAATCTATCCAAATGGTATCTATAGATCATGATCAAAATATTCACCCTAGTGTGGAGTACAATCAATGCACTTCTCCCATCTAGGTCATCAACCCCCTTGGTTCTCATGACTTCTTAGATTTTTTTATGCCTTCTGATGAGGATATCCTCAAATCCTTGATTGATTCCTAACGACCTTAGGAATATATGCATCATCGATCATTATTTCTTCATGAACTGGAAAATTTTGAGGTTGGCACGCAGAGACTTGTTTCACCTAGAGATATTGATTCTTAGCAATGCCCCATACTAATGCATTATGTGTATGTGGAAGGGAATTTGGAAAACATATAGAAAACAATACCCATTGACATATCCATGAAACTTGGTATAGCCGAAAACATATTGATTGGCCTAGATTGTTCTCTTAACGAAATTGAGCTTTATATTACCCTTTTCAATTTAGAGTTTCATGACATTTTTGGGTCATATGAGGAAATGTCATGAATTGACCCCCAAATTGTTGAGCATGAAATCAAAACTTATGAATACACTAAGTCTATTTGGAAAAATTCATGGCCAGCTAATCGAAAAATTGTTTCGTGTTTGTTTCATTTACCCAGTTCCCTTGATAGAGTGGGTTTCCAACCGATTTCATGTTAATGAGAAACAAGGTACTATACACATATGTACTGATTTTAGGGACCTTAATAAATCTTTTCCAAAATATAATTATTCTACCTAGTTCATTTATCATATCATTGACGAATGTGTTGACAATGAGATATTTTCTTTCATGGATGGTTTCTCCAACTACAATCAAAATCAGATAAAATGGGAAGACCAACACAAAATTGTGTTTACTTGTCCTTGGGGTAATTTTCCCTATCGAAAGATATCATTTGGTCTCAAAAATATTGGATCCACTTTCCAATGAGCTATGCCATATACTTTCATGAAATCAAACAGCAAGATACCATTTATATAAAATATGCAGAACAGAAATAAAATGCTAGAAATGGCAGAATAATAGTAAAATATCCAGCATAATCTTCACAATAACACAAAAATGATATAAGAATAGCAATAGAAATAGCACTTTGATTCAAAAAGCAATGTTCACAGGCCTCTTCGAGGGGGCAACCTCCAATCGAGCAGCGCTCTATTACAATAATCTTCAAGCTAGGGTTTTCATACCCTCGACCCTTATTTATACTAAATATGTCTATTAAGAGAAACATCTAGAGGAATATCCTTCTAGAAGCGGAAGCTTCTATTAGGTCTTCTTACATCCGCCTTATTCTATTTTATTGAAAGGCCTTATTAATATTGACCTTTATTACATCTGAATACATTGATCTACCTATGTGTGGGTTAGGACCTTAACATGTCCGCCCCCTTAAAAAAAACCTTGTCTGCAAGGCTTGAGATGTGGAAATTGCTGCAGAATGGTAGTTGGTTCCCAAGTGGCATCTGTTGGAGTCATATCTTTCCACTGTACTAGCACTTCCTTGATGGTTCTCTGATGCAGGCGACGCTCACGCTGGTCCAAAACTGCTTTTGGCTATAGCCAAATGGATCCTTCTTCAGCTAACTCTGGAAGGTTGGTTTGAATTTGGCACCTGGTTCCAATCACCTTCTTCAAGCATGAAACATGAAAAACAGGATGTAGCTTCGACT
>ML779633.1:29954-46950 GCA_009831015.1 Picea engelmannii | reverse complement strand
TGATACAAAAGGATGGTTCATAGAATGAACATGAGGTTTATAATCTTAGTAAGGGTCTTGTTGGTTCTAAATTGTGTTACTCCCATGTTGAGAAGTTTTCTTTGGCAATTTTTCATGTTGTCAAACACCTTAGAAACTATATTATTCTTTATAAAACTATTTTTATAACAAAATATAACCACGGGGCCTTCACTCAATGAAACTGTATCATAGCACATGCATTCATGGGATATTAAATAATACCCCTAATTTCATGAAATATTGACAAAATAACTTCCAAAATACTTTTGTTGAACCCAACTCACAATACATATTTCCAATAAAATAACTCCCTATTTTTATTATGTATCCCTAATTTTTACTAGATGCTCATTTTTATAACCCCCAATAGCTATAAACCNCCAATACCTATAATATATTGACTTTATGTTTCACAATTTAAAAAAAAACCTTTATGAATGAACATGATAATATATTGGTGAACAAGGTGAAGCCCCCATGACTCCAACCCAATACAACACATCTCGACTAGACACATCATTGGGGGGAAATCTTCAAAATGGATATCTCTCTTATAGGATTTTGATTTGTAGTTTGATACCTCAAAATCCAAGAAGCCCTTAGCTTTTTCCAAGTTGATGTTTGATCTTCACCGAGACAATGAGGAGGTTATGGTTAACGAGTCCTTGTCAAACAAATGTTTATTCCTCATTAAATCTTATGATCCTTGATACGAAGATTTCTTAATGTATATTCAAACCTATCAGCTTAACCCTCTTCTATCATGCAACAAACATCGGCGTATTCACCACCAAGCCAAAATTTATATCATCGTTGGTGATATTATTTATCATTGAAGTGTAGATTTGATTTTGTGTCAATGTTTAGTCCATGATGAGGATGAGAGGATATTGAATGATCGACATGCCAGAGAATATGGCAGTAATATATTGTGCATGCATGCTTGTACTAATATATTTCTAATACAACATATGCCAATCCATTACATAGTTAGCCAATGTGTTTAATATCTATATATACATGTACAATATAATATTGCCACATATGTATGTATGTATGTATGTGTATACGTATCCATACAATATATATATATATATATATATAAAGTCGATACATCATGTCCAAAAAATATGTAATGTACAAACATTGGGCTCTCTATCCCATAATGATTCAGCATCAAAATAAATCTAATCTATGTATTCATAGATGCTAACTAGGAGAGGCCCTAGGACTAATATTTAAGGATCGGTGCATTGTCTCATGGTTGCACACGATCGCATTAGAAACCTTCCTTAACAGTTTAACAAAACGACTTGGTACTCCAACCATGTGGTGCTATAACTGTTTGGGTACATCATCGACTCTTATCATGGGTGCACCATGTTATCGCACAAAATGTAAGTTGGAAAAATCCTGACCAAAACCACAAGATGGAAACAACTAAGAGAATACTACCCACTATCACCTCAAATAGGTACTCATGTCACTTTAGAGGTGAAGTGATCACCTCAAGGGGGGAATCCCTAGTGACCCTAGGGGGAAATGAGATGGAAAGTGATACTTATGAATGGATACCCCTATAGGTCAAGTTTCTAAGTGCAATAAGGCTTTGATGACACATCTCATAAGTGGTTTAAGGCTTCCAAGTCTTTGAGTACATGCGGAAAGTGTTTGTACCTGCCCAAAACACAAGAAAATCCAATGGTACAAGATATATGTTAAGTGGTCAAGAAATTTAAGCCTGTTATCCCTATTTGCAGCAGTCAACAAATATATATATCAGCAAGAAACAATTAATAATTATGCTAGATAATATGCTAAAAATCATGTAAATGATGCAAGAGATAAGCGAGTAAAAACTAATACAATTCAAGTGTAAAAGCATAAGACTTTATCATCGATGTAAGGTTGTTATAGACAACTATTACAGAGATATATTTGAATCCTATGGAAGTAGAAAAAAAATTGTTACAGCAGAAAAATCATCCACCAAAATTCATAAGTAATCCACCCAAAAGATGCACTAGGACTAGTAGATTATGTTGGCAAACTCTTAGCAATTTCTGACAGTTGAATTGTGAGTTATTTAGATTTATTTTAGGGTTTGCTACAGCCCTAATGGATATATCATTAAACTTATTACAACATAAAATTGCTTGGCTAAAAGAGGACTCCCTTAAGGAACAATAATTCTTATAACATGTAGAAAATGATCCAACTTGAACAAATCCAATATCTCTCAAAATCATGTTTACCAATGCAAACAATTTATTTCTCCAATGCAATAAAATAGTAGTGCCTTTCCAAATGGGTTGTGGATTCTTCTTGTATTAATTTAGGACTACTAAATCTCAAGGGGTGTAATCCCTTTTACTCCCTTGAGATACCAACCCTAACAAGGTAAATTCTAGGAGGGTGTAAACCCTTTTACTCCTCTTAGCCACCTTTGCAATAGACTTTTCAACAAACAATAATGATAAAAATTGGTGGAGGTTTTAAATTTTTTACTCCTCCAAGGATCTAGCCAATAAAAAGTATGGAACAAAGAAGAAAACTAACAAAGTGCAGATTTTCCTTACCAATTCCGAGAAATTCCAAGACAAAACCCTAATTACCAAGCAACTTTCATCACCAAAGCAAAGACAAAGAGCCTTCAAGAGTAGCGCACCACTTCACTTCATTAGACAAGAGAAAACCATATCGAGAGACAGAGAGAGTCAATTTTCCCAAGAGGGGCACAAATTTCAGCCAAGAATCCTCTCACAAGAGGAAGAGTTATGTTCAAATAATATAGAAATAATCTCTATTTATACAAAAACCTCCAACAAGATTTTGTACACAAAACTTAGCGTAAACCACAAATTAAGGCGACAACAACCCTTAATTTTCCCCTTTACAATTTAAAATTCAAATTTAAATTTAAAAATTGCACAATATAAACCCTAAGGTGACGTCATCCCTCTAAGGGTAACATCTTGACCCCTTGAGAAAGTCGTTGGAGTAGAAGGTTGAGGTTTTGGGGGCTTCTAGAGCCTCTCTCTCATGCGCTATAATATCCTCAAGTCATCTCCCACCAAATCATGCCAAGTGCCAATGAGTGGCAACTCTACCACCACAACCTCAACCCTAGGTGATGTCAAGCCCTCTTTGTATGGCGTTTTGGCCCCAAGAGTAAGTCGTTGGGATGGTAAGTGGTTGGGTTAGGTCTTTCATGGTGTCATCTCAAACCTCCAAAGGAAACCATCATCATCTGGTATGTCGGCCCTCATACCCTGCCTG
The DNA here is from genome assembly GCA_009831015.1 of Picea engelmannii. Classification (NCBI taxonomy): domain Eukaryota; kingdom Viridiplantae; phylum Streptophyta; class Pinopsida; order Pinales; family Pinaceae; genus Picea; species Picea engelmannii. The sequence goes on along the minus strand of ML779633.1, from coordinate 43,650 downwards.
TGGGCTTCAAGCCCCAACAAAGCCCAAACTAGGCTTGTTCTTCCAAAACTTTCTGCCAATTAGGTCCTGCAAAGACAATGAATACGTCCTCCATGGATCTCAATCCAAATGCATCATGATGAGTAAATCAAATCAATAAAAGAGTCCTCTAAGCATGTACATCCAAACTGCCTCATCAAAATAAATAAGTTCTCAAAGACCCTATGCAATTTTCCCATTTTAGGTATGGGAGGGTTAATAAAGTGACCTATTGGGTGAATCGTACCTCAAGTTTGGGAGTGTTTCCCAAGCATACCTTTCTCTAACTCATGTGTATGAAGTGACATGGATGGGGGAAAGACTCTTGGGCATGGGGTTCATGACATACAAGGTATTTTAGTGTCTCATTTATGGGTTAGTTTGTAGAGGGTGTGTTTCACCTTCGTTTACAATGTAACCTTTTCCCAAGCCCATTTATTGCCTTTTATTATTTTAAGATGTTTACAGGTTGAATCCAAGGTCGGCCTTCTACCTAAGCATGAAAAGTAATGCCCACCTTGACTCTACCCTAGTCACATCATGCTTCCCCAAGTTGAAAACATGTGTGGAGCTTCTACCTAAGCATGAAAATTAGTGCCCACACATGCTCCACCTTAGTTGGCATTTGTATTAGTTATTTTTCATGGGTCCCATTAGTTTCTTATGAGAGACATTTCATTTTCCTTGAGATCCCTGGGCGAGCATATAGAAGTTTCATGATTATCATTTATCATTTTACATCTACAAACCTCTGGTCCTTCAGCTTCTTCTTCCCATGAAATGAGGGACAACCCCTTCTTGGGTCAGTACACCCGAAAATCCAAAAACGTAAGAAGATGAGGAGATTAAGAGTGGACAGTGACAAGTATGGTCAAGAATGGCACATGAGTCATCAAGAGGACCTCTTAGTAGAAAACCTATCCCCAAGGGTGACCCACTTACTAGGGCGCAATTTCAACCACCAAAGTGAAACAGGGAAAAGAGCATAATGTCCAAGAAGACATTACAAAATCAAAATAAATTTAAAATTCAAAAACTCAAATGCCTCAAATATTGAAATGACACTCACCATAATACATGGCTTGTACCTCATGCAGCAAGACCCAATGTCTTCTGGAAGCCAGTTGATGTGGTGGATACCCTCATGATGAACATGGAACTATGGTGATGAGGTGGGTCTTTGTATGTGAAAGAGGACATTGTTGGTCGGGATGTCTCTCGATACTCCATGTCTGCAACCTGAGGGCCTCGTGAAATCATATCCTTAGTTATCCCTAGGAGTTGGGGATAACATATGGCTCCTACTTGGGGACATGTACTTGTCTTAGAGTGCATGAGAATCGTAGCATCTCCTAGTGGACTTGTGCCTACACACACTGAAACAGCAAATTGTTAACTGTAGGATGGCTCACTCATCCTTTGTCCATATAATCAAATCTCAAAATGAAAACTAATCTAGAAAGAAAATTTTGCATTTTTTCAAAAATTTCTAAACTAGACATGCAATATGATGAAATCAATATGAAAATTCAATATGGAAGTAGAGAAAAATGAGACATGAAATGCAACTGAGCTACCATGAGAAATCAATATGAAAATTCAATAAATCAAGATGACCTACCAACTTACCTAGGATGTTGGGGCCTTGAAGATCAGGTGATAGGTGATGTCAGGTGAAGTCATATAACTGGTGCAACCACATATTCATCATTTCAACAAGGTATCTTCCCATGTGCTTAATCATGTAATAAAACAAGGATAATTTTAGCACATAATCATGAGAATAAATAGACATATAATCAATCATGAAATGAAACCAATGGAGATCGATGGGAGGGAGGAAATCCTGCTGAAAAGTGTAGTCGCAATTCTGATCATCCTGGAAACCCTGCCCGAAAGGATAGCCATGAACTCGATCAATCCATCTCTGAATAGGGATACCATATATAGGTGATGGCTCATCTTCATCCCCGTTAGCGTTATTGTTTCTTCATGAAGATTGAGGAGACATGAGAGATCCCAATAAATCTCGATGATTCCTTAGAAAAGAAGAAAAGAGGTAAGGGATTGTCTCATAACTGGAGAAAGAAAGGTGTTTCCTCTTCATACGCGAATCACTATAAAAATATTCAAGATTAAAATGATTTTGCTTTGTAGGGAGAGATTTTGACTGCTCTAGGGTGGCCATGACCTGGTATACATCAAAGTATATTGCGACGAATTATCCTGGAACAAATATGTGATCATATAATCACCAGGATGCCAAGAATATGAATCATATTTACATGAAGACACCCACTCAACGCCTTTTGCTTGAGATCTAGCTCAAATTTCATAAATGGGATCTTCATCAATAATAAATCAACTGACATCCCATCTACGTCTCCCAACCTGTATGAAATTATAAATGTGTAGATCGTATAGGTGAGAGAGGTATTTCACAAAATCATTTGCATCATTGGGACTAATTATTTCTTCATCTTCATGTGCAAGAGGAAAACAAGGTTGAACAACTTCATATTTTTCAAGCGGGAGCATGGATGCCAATATATCCTTCTGCTCATCTGAATGTGGCACTTCATCATGGTCTTCTTCTTCTTGGCAACTTTCTTCGTGGATTTTTTTTAACCAAGTCTTCATCATCAAAGAATTCACCATCCTGATCTTGATCTCTAACAAGTTTGCAGACTTCTTCGGGCATCAAAAAGGATCGATCCTGAGACGGAAGGCCTTCCCCGTAACTGTACCTTTTTATCACAACGTTACATGGTGACTTTACTTCTAAGTAGGAAATCGAAACCTCCCACACCATCCTCGGGGTAGGCTTCCTCTTATAATTTTGAAGGATAGCGTTGTACTCTTCCTTTATTTGCACACAAAACTTGACTAGTGAGCCCTTATTATGGCAGTGTTCAAGTAATTGTTCACAGAACTCATTGTCTTATTGTAATTTTTCCTTGAGGCATTCAAAAATTTCCTTATTACTATCATCCTCAATCTCTTCTTCCTCAACTGTGCTTTCATCATATTTTAGAAGTGTTTCTTCCAAACCTTCAATAAGTTCTGAAAGAAACGAACATCCCTGGAGAACGTCCTCAAGTTCATGAATAGTATCTTCAAGCTTCTGATTTCTAGGGCCCCAATATTCGAGGAAGTCTCAAATAAGGATTATTGAAGAAGAAATACTTTTGGGGCTACAAGAAAATCTAATCCAATATCTTTTCCTTTCTTCAAGAGACAAGAGAAACATTTGCACAATCACATCTTCTTGTTCTATCTTGTAGTGTATGATGAATTCAACAAACTTGATGACATGTGCAATAGCAGAGGATGGATCACCATCAAACTTAGGAACATGAATCAAATGTTTCATCAAGAATTTATTTGGATACCAATAAACATATTGAACATCAAAGGATTTGTATGCCTCATGGAAATGCCACAGAGACAACATTCCATCACTTGGATAAATACTTCAATGGAGTCACCAGATGAGCTCAAGGATAGAAAAGGTAATCAGGGAAAAGTGGGTTCTTGGAAGGTGGAATCGCCAGATGAGATTCAAGAATATCTCATCAAGGGTGGAAGGGAAACGTCCATCAAGTGGAGTCGTCAGGAAATCTAGGGGTAAAAGCTTTGGGATGGAAGATTTCCAAAGTGTCATTAGGGCATGAAAAAGGATTCAAAATCCTCCCCAGAAACGGCACCAAAATTTTATCGCACAAAATGTAGGTTGGCTAAATCCTGACTCAAACCACAAGATGGAGACAATTAGGAGAATACCTAACCACTGTCACCTGAGATAGGTACTTCCGTCACTTTAGAGGTGAAGTGATCACCTCAAGGGAGGAATCTCAGGTGACTCTGGGGGGAAATAAGATGGTAATTGATACTTATGAATGCATTCCCATATAGGTCAAGTTGCTAAGTGGAATATGGCTCTGATGACATATCTCGAAAGTGGTTTAAGGTTGCCAAGTCGTCTTTGAGTACCTATGGAAAGTGTTTGTATCTGCTTGAGACAAAAGAAAAGCCAAGTGTACAAGATATATGTTAAGTGGAAAAGAAAGTTAATATTTCTATCCCTATTTGAAACAGTCAACAAAGATATATATCAGCAAGAAACAATTAATAAAGCTGCTAGATAATATGCTAAAAGTCACGTAAATGATGCAAGATATAAGCTAGTAAAAACTAGTACAACTCAAGTATAAAAGCATAATACTTTAGCATCCATGTAAGGTTGTTATAGAAAAGTATTGCATAGATTATTTTCATCCTTATGGTTGTAGAAAACAAGTTGTTACAAAAGAAAAATAAGCCACCAAAAATCACAAATAATCCACCCAAAAGATGCCCCTGGTACTAGTAGATTATGTTGGCAAACTCTTAGCAATTTCTGACAGTTTAATTGTGAGTTATTTAGAGATTTGTTTAGGGTTTTATGCAACCCTAATGGTTGTAGCATTAAACTTATTAAAGAAGCAAATTGCTTGGATAAAAGAGGGCGCCCTTAGGGAACAAGAATGCTTATAACATGTAGAAAATGATCCAACTTGAACAAATCCATTATCTCTCAAAATCGTGTTTACCAATGCAAACAATTTATTTCTCCAATGAAATAGAGATTAGTGTCTTTCCAAATAAATTGTGGAGTCTTCTTTTATTAGGTTAGGACTATTAAATCTCAAGGGGTGTAAGCCCTTTTACTCCCTTGAGATACCAACCCTAACAAGATAAAGTCTAGAAGGGTGTAAACCATTTTACTCCTCCTAGCCACCTCTGTAATAGACTTTTCAACAAACAATAATGACAAAACTTGGTGGAGGTTGTAAATATTTATACTCCTTCAAGGATCTATCCAATAACAAGCATGGAACAAGAAAGAAAACTAAGAAAGTGCATATTTTCCTTACCAATTTCAATAAATGCCAAGACAAACCCTAATTACCAAGCAATTATCATCACCAAAGCAAAGAGAAAAAGCCTCCAAGAGTAGCGCACCACTTCACTTCATTAGATAAGAGAAAACCATATCACAAGAGAGAGAGAGAGAGTGAATTTTCCCAAGAGGGGTGAAAATTTGAGCCAAGTATCCTCTCACAAGAGGGAGAGTTATGTTCAAATCAGATAGAAATGATCTCTATTTATACAAAAACCCCTAACAAGATTGTGTCCACAAAACTTAGTGTAAACCACAAATTAAGGGGACAACAACCCTTAATTTTCCCCTTTACAATTTAAAATTCAAATTTAAATTTAAAAATTTCACAATAGAAACCCTAAGGTGATGTCATCACTCTAAGGGTGACGTCTTGACCCCTTGAGCAAGTCATTGGAGTAAAAGGTTGAGGTCATTAGGGCTTCTAAATCCTCCCTCTCATGCACTATAACCTCCACAAGTCATCTCCCACCATTTTTTCCAAGTGTCAATGAGTAGCAACTCTACCACTACAACCTCAACCCTAGATGACGGCAAGCCCTCTTTGTATGGTGTTTTGGCTACAAGAGTAAGTCGTTGGGCTAGTAAGAGGTTGTGTTACGTCTTCCATGGTGTCATCTCAAGCCTCCAAAGGAAATCATCATCATCCGGCATGTGGGCCCCAGTACCCAACCTATGGGCTTAAGGAATCCCAAGCTAGGCTTGTTCTTTCAAAATTGTCCACCAACTAAGTCCTTCAAAGACAATGAATATGCCCTCCAAGTATCTCAATTCAAATGCATCGTAATGAGTAAATCAAATCAATAAAAGAGCCATATAATCATGTACATACAAACTACCTCATCAAAATAAACAAGTTCTCAAAGACCTTATGTAATTTGCCTAGTTTATGTATGGGAGGGTCGATAAAGCGACCTATTTGGTGAATCATACCTCAATTTCGGGAGTGTTTCCCAAGCGAACCTTTCTCTAAGTCATGTGGATTAAGTGACATGGATGAGGGAAGACTCTTGGGCATGGGGTTCATGACATACAAGGGATTGTAGTGTCTCATTAACAGGTGCCTTTGTAGAGGGTGTGTTGCACCTTTCCTTTTTCCAATCCCATTTATTGCCTTTTATTCTTTTAAGATGTTTCCAGGTTGAAGCCAAGGTGGGGATTATACCTAATCATGGAAAACAATGCCCACCTTGAATCTACCCTAGTCACATCATGATTCCCCAATTTGAAAACATGTGTGGGGATTCTACCTAAGCATGAAAAGTAGTGCCCACACATGCTCCACCTTAGTTTGCATTTGTTTTGGTTATTTTTCATGGGTCCCATTAGTTTTTTACAAGAGACATTTCATTGTCCTCGGGATCCCTGGGCGAGCATATAGAAGGTTGATGATTAGATTTTATATTTTTCTAGATACAAGCCTATGTGACTTCAACCCCTTCTTCCCATGAAATGAGGGACAACCCCTTATTGGGTTAGTACACATGAAAATCCCAAAAGGTAAGAAGATGATGGCAGGAAGTGTGGAAAGTAAAAAGTATGGTCAGGAACGGCACAATGAATTGTCAAGTGGACCTCCCAGTAGAAAACCTATCCCTAAGGGTGACCCACTTACTAGGGCGCAATGTCAACCACCAAAGTGAAACAAGGAAAAGAACATAATGTCCAAGAAGACATTACATAATCAAAATAAGTTTAAAACGCACAAACACAAATGCCTCAAATATTGAAATGACACTCACCATAATACCTGGCTTGTACCTCATGGAGAAATACCCAATGTCTTTTGGAAGCTAGTTGATGTGGTGGATACCCTCATGATGAACCTGGAACTGTGGTGGTGAGATGGGTCTATGTATGTGCAAGCGGGCATTGTTGGGCACGTTGTCTCTTAGTACTCCATGTCTGCAACCTGAGGACCTAGAGACATAGTTATCCCTAGGAGTTGGGGATAGCATATGGCTCCTACTTGGGGACATGTATTAGTCATAAAGTGCATGAGAAACGCAGCATCTCTTGGTGGAATTGTGCCTACACACAGCAAATTTTTAAGTGTAGGATGGCTCACTCATCCTTTGTCCATATAATCAAATCTCAAAATGAAAACTAATCTAGAAAGAAAATTTTACATTTTTTCAAAAAATTCTAAACTAGACATGCAATATGATGAAATCAATATGCAAGTAGAGAAAAATGAAATATGAAATGTAGTTAAGCTACCATGACCAATCAATATGCAAATGAAATAAATCAAGATGAACTACATACTTACCTGGGGCCCTAGGGCCCTGAAGATCAGGTGATAGGTAATGTTAGGTGAAGTCATATAACCAGTACAACCATATGTGCATCATTTCATCAAGGTATCTCCCCTTGTGTTTAATCATGTAATACAACAAGGATAAGTTGAGAACATAATCATGATCATAAACAGATATATAATCAATCATGAAATGAAACCAATGGAGATGGGTGGGAGTGAGGAAATCTTGTTAAAAAGAGTAGTCGCAATTTTGATCATCCCGAAAATCTTTCCCGAAAGGATAGCCACAAGCTTGATCAATTCATCTCTGAAGAGGGATACCATATGTATATGATGGTTCATCTTCACCCCCATTAGCATGATTGTTGCTTCCTGAAGACTAAGGAGACATGAGAGATCCCAAGAAATCCCAATGATTCCTTACAAAAGAAGAAAATAGGTAAGGGACCATCTCACGTCTAGAGAAAGAAAGATGATGCCTCTTCATCCTTGAATCATTGTAAAAATATTCAAGATGAAAATGATTTCGCTTTGTAAGGTGTTGTTTTGACTACTCTAGGTTGGCCACGACCTCGTATCCATCAAGATATGAACATGAATGTGGTTAGAAATATTCATGAGTATGTTGCGATGAATTATCATGGAACAAATATGTGATCATATCATCACTAGGATGCCAAGCATATGAATCATATGTGCATGAAGACACCCACTCAACCCATTTTGCTTAAGATCTAGCTTCAATGTCTTAAATTGGATCTTCATCAATAATGAAGCAACTGACATCCATCTATGTCTCCCAACCTATATGAAATCATCAATGTGTAGATCGTCTAGGTCATAGAGGTATTACACAAAAGCATTTTCATCATTGGGACTAATAACTTATTCATCTTCATGTGCAGGAGGAAAACAAGGTTGAACGACTTCATCTTCGTCAAGCAGGAGCACGAATGCCAAAGTATCCTTTTGCTCATCTGGATGTTGCACTTCATCAGAGTCTTCTTCTTATTGGAAAATTTCTTCATGGATTTGCTTTTTAACCAAGTCTTCATAATCAAAGGATTCACCATCCTGATCTTGATCTCTAGCAAGTTTATAGACTTCTTTGGGCATCAAAAAGGATCAATCCTAAGATGGAAGGCCTTCTTGGTGGTTGTACCTTTTTGTCATAGCGTTACACAATGGCTTTACTCCAAAGTAGGAAATGGAAACCTCCCACGCCATGTTCAATGTGGGCTTCCTCTTATAATTTTGAAGGATAGTGTTGTACTCTTCCTTTCTTTGCACACTAAACTTGACCAGGAAGTCCTTATTATGGTAGTGTTCATTTAATTGTTCACACAACTCATTGTCTTCCTGTATTTTTTCCTTGAGGCATTCAAAACTTTCCTCATTACTATCATCCTCAATCTCTTCTTCCTCAAATGTGATTTCATTAGATTTTAGAAGAAGTGTTTCTTTGAAACCTTCAATAAGTTCTGAAAGAAATGAACATCCCTGGAGAACGTCCTCAATGTATTGAATAGTATATTCAAGCTTATGATTTCTAGGGCCCCAATGTTTGTCTCGGATAAATATTATTGAAGAAGAAATGCATTTTGGGATACAAGAATATATGATCCAATCTATTTTCCTTTCTTCAAGAGACAAGAAAAACAACCACACAATCACATATTTTTGTTCTATGGTGTAGTGTATGAGGAATTCAGCAAACTTGGTGACATGTGCAATAGCCGAGGATGGATCACCGTCAAACTTAGGAACATGAATCAATTGTTTCATCGAGCATTTATTTGGATACCAATAAACATATCGAACATCCAAGTCTTTGTATGCCTCATGAAAACGCCACAGAGACATATTTCCATCACTTGGATAAATACTTCAATGGAGTCACCATACAAGTTCAAGGCTCATCAAAGGATAGAAAAGGTAATCAGGGAAAAGTGGGTTCTTGGAAGGTGGAGTCACTAGATGAGCTTCAAGAATATCTCATCAAAGGTGGAAGGGGAACGTCCGTCAAGTGGAGTCGCCAAGAAAGATAGGGGTAAAGGCTTTGGGATGGAAGCTTTCCAAATCGTCGTTAGAGAACGAAAAAGGAATACCTACCCACTATCACCTCAAATAGGTATTTATGTCACTTTAGAGGTGAAGTGATCACCTCAAGGGGGGAATCCCTAGTGACCCTAGGGGAAAATTAAATGGAAAGTGATACTTATAAATGGATTCCCCTATAGGTCAAGTTTCTAAGTGGAAGATGGCTTTTATGACACATCTCAAAAGTGGTTTAAGGTTTTTAAGTCTTTGAGTACATGTGGTAAGTGTTTATACCTATTTGAGACATAAGAAAAGCCAAGTGTACAAGATATATGTTAAGTGGAAAAGCAAGTTAATCTTGTTGTCCCTATTTGCAACAGTTAACAAAGATATATATCATCAAGAAACAATTAATAAATTTTCTAGATAAGATGCTAAAAGTCACGTAAATGAGGCAAGAGATAAGCTAGTAAAAACTAGTACAACTCAAGTATAAAAGCATAATACTTTGGCATCGATGTAAGGATTTGATAGACAAGTATTGCAGAGATATATTTTCAGCCTTGTGGATGTAGCAAACAAGTTGTTACAGCAGAAAAATCAGACATTAAAAATCACAAGTAATCCACCCAAAAGATGCGCTAGGACTAGTAAATTATGTTGGCAAACTCTTAGCAAGTTATGACGGTTGAATTGTGAGTTATTTATAAATTTGTTTAGGGTTTTTTGCAGCCCTAATTGTTGTAGAATTAAACTTATTACAGCAGAAAATTTCTTGGATAAAATACGACACCCTTAGGGCACAAGAATGCTTATAACATGTAGAAAATGATCCAACTTGAAAAAATCCAATATCTCTCAAAATCATGTTTACCAATGCAAACAATGTATTTCTCCAATGCAATAAAATATTAGTGCCTTGCCAAAGGGGTTGTGGAGTCTTCTTGTATTAGGTTAAGACTACTAAATCTCAATGGGTGTAATACATTTTACTCCCTTGAGATAGAAACACTAACAAGGTAATGTCTATGAGGGTGTAAACCCTTTTACTCCTCCTAGCCACCTTTGCAATAGAATTTTCAACAAACAATAATGATAAAACTTGGTGGAGGTTGTAAATATTTATACTCCTCCAAGGATCTAGCCAATAACAAGCATGGAACAAGAAAAAAAACTAATAAAGTGCAGATTTTCCTTATCAATTCCAAGAAATGCCAAGACAAAACCCTAATTACCAAGCAATTTTCATCACCAAAGCAAAGAGAAAGAACCTCCAAGAGTATTGCACCACTTCACTTCATTGGAAAAGAGAAAACCATATCATAATAGAGATAAAGAGAGAGAGAGTGAATTTTCCCAATCGGGGCGCAAATTTCAGCCAAGTATCCTCTCACAAGAGGGGGAGTTATGTTCAAATGATATAGAAATTGTCTGTATTTATACAAAAACCTATAACAAGAGTTTGTCCACAAAACTTAGGATAAACCACAAAGTAAGGGGACAACAACCCTTACTTTTCCCCTTTACAATTTAAAATTCAAATTTAATTTTAAAAATTGCACAATAGAAATCCTAATGTGACATCATCCCTCTAAGGGTGACGTCTTGACCCCTTGAGCAAGTCATTGGATTATAAGGTTGAGGTTGTTGGGGCTTCTAAAGCCTCCCTCTCATGTGTTATAACCTCCTCAAGTAATCTCCCACCAAATCGTGCCAAGTGTCAATGAGTAGCAACTCTACCACCACAACATCAACCCTAGGTGACGCCAAGCCCTCCTTGTATGGTGTTTTGGACCCAAGAGTAAGTCGTTGGGATATTAAGAGGTTAGGTTAGGTATTAAATGGTGTCATCTTAGGCCTTCAAAGGAAATCATCATCATCTAGCATGTGAACCCTCGTACCCAACCTATGGGCTTCAATCCCCAAGGAAGCCCAAGCTAAACTTGTTCTTCCAAAATTGTCCACCAACTAGGTCCTGCAAATACAATGAATACGCCCTCCAAGGATCTCAAGTCAAATGCATCATGATGAATAAATCAAATCAATAAAATAGCCATATAATCATGTACATCCAAACTACCTCATCAAAATAAAAAAGTTCTCAGAGACCCTATGCAATTTTCCCAATTTAGGTATGGGAGGGTTGATAAAGCGACCTATTGGGTGAATCGTACCTCAATTTTGGGAGTGTTTCCCAAGCGAACCTTTCTCTAATTCATGTGGATGAAGTGACATGGATGGGGGAAAGACCCTTGGGCATGGGGTTCATGACATACAAGGGATTGTAGTGTCTCATTTATGGGTGCCTTTGTAGAGGGTGTGTTGGACCTTGATTTTCAATGCAACCTTTTTTCAAGCCCATTTATTGCATTTTATTCTTTTAAGATTTTTTCGGGTTGAAGCCAAGGTGGGGCTTCTACCTAAGCATGAAAAATAGTGCCCACCTTGACTCTACCCTAGTCACATCATGCTTCATCAAGTTGAAAATATGTGTGGCACTTCTACCTAAGCATGAAAAACAATGCTCACACATGCTCTAACTTAGTTGGAATTTGTATTAGTTATTTTTCATGGGTCACATTAGTTTCTTACGAGAGACATTTCATTTTCCTCGGGATCCCTGGGAGAGCATATAGAAGGTTCATGATTGGATTTTATCTTTTTCTAGGTACAAACCTTTGGGCCTTCATCCCCTTCTTCCCATGAAATGAGGGACAACCCCTTCTTGGGTCAGTACACCCAAAAATCCCAAAAGGTAAGAATATGAGGGGATGAAGTGTGGAAAGTGACAAGTATGGTCAGGAAAGGCACGATGACCCGTCAAGAGGACCTCCCATTATCAAACCTATCCCCAAGGGTGACCCACTTATTAGAGCGCAATTTCAACCACCAAAGTGAAACAAGGCAAAGAGCATAATGTCCAAGCAAACTTTACATAATCAAAAGAAGTTTAAAACGCACAAACTCAAATGCCTCAAATATTGAAATGACACTCACCATAATACCTTGCTTGTATCTCATGGAGAAAGACCCAATGTCTTCCGAAATCCATTTGATGTGGTGGATACCCTCATGATGAACCTGTAATTGTGGTGGTGAGGTGGGTCTTTGTCTATGAAAGTGAACAATGCTAGTCATTTTGTCTCTTAGTACTCCATGTCTGCAATCGGAGGGCCTTGAGACATCATCTCCTTATTTATCCCTAGGACTTGGGGATAACACACCCATAGTGGGCCCCTCTAGGTTCCTTCACATCTTGTATCATCCACTTCATCCTCCCCAACATCAGGTTGTTTCTCCTCCCTCACTCTATGGTGGCTCAAGGGCATCCCCACTAGCCAAACTAGACCCACATATGTGTCATGAACAAATATTGTCAATGTAATTGCATACCAAAAACATATAATATTTTCAAATAATCCAAAAAACAATTAAAAAACTACAAACGTAAAAAAAAACAAGTTTTATTTCTTACCAACATCACCCCACTATGCTCTAGAAGGTAGTGCAAACTTAGGATCATGTCGGAAGTTTTTACTAGCATAAAGATAGTCTTCGATCAAAACGGTATACTTGTCCTACAAATCAAATAAATCCTAGTTGGAAGTGCTCATGGGAAAGCCACCTCTAAGGTGAGACATACAGTCTAACCACCTCCACATTTTTTGCTCAGTTTGACCTAGTAAACGGAGTAGATACACATGGCTACATCACTAGTACTCTCTCCAAGAAGAAGGAACGGAAGATTGACTTATAACTAAACTATTTTCATTTCTCTATCTCGCATCTGTTCAAATGGCCCCTCATGTTGAAAATAAATACTATGCACCAATCATATGCGTTGGGTTGTGAGCACTCCAATTCATATAGTGTGTGTGCATGTGAAGTCAAATGAGGTGTGCTTGTCCCCACTACTTGAGTGATAATGAAAAGAATGGTTTTTAGGGGTAGTTGTTGGACATCTTTTATATACAAGTGATTGTTTCTCTTCTTGGACCCTGGTTAGCAAAGAGCAGTAGTGTACTCATCCAATGATCCTAAAATCCTCAGATGTACAATTAATTCTTAAATACACATAAACATCCAACCAGATTCTGTAAACGAACATCGCTTGACTATTTGTAAAAACACATGTGAATATGCTTACTTGTCCATAAACTTCATTAATATTGATGAATAACTTGAAGAATATTGAGATAATACAGCAGAAAACAAAAGAACTAAAGTTACATATATGGATGACATATTACTTCATCTTCAAGTCCTCTTTAGATAGTAATATTGTTCTTCATCATCTCAAAATGCCAAATTACATTACAACATGGGCTTACAAAAATCCAATTTATTGGACTCTCTTTAATTCCACTACTCAAAACAAGAAAATGAGTTCACCATTAAAATCCTTGTCAAATTCTAAGAAATTTGACTGTAAA
>ML779633.1:0-29808 GCA_009831015.1 Picea engelmannii | reverse complement strand
TATATCGTATACATATGTTATAACTGGACTCCTGCGCAAATATTCATTGGAATATATGGCATATGTATAACCATATACTATGGTTTTAAACTCATCGCAACATTAATCTCGTCCGCGAACAAGTTTGGGTTACATGGTATACATCAAGACCAAGAGCCAAGGGTTGAGGACTTAATTGCAACCATATGTAGGTTAAGACCTAAAGTATGGCACGTTGGTAGTGGGGGTTATGTTAAGTCTTAGGAGGTTATGGAGGTCACGGTTTCAACCCCCGTCGAATCCATAATTTCAACATATATTAACCAATATTTGCCAATGGGAGGTCGCCATGTGGTGGCCTCTCATTCGCTGACCTTCTCACTTGTCATCATAGTAGTGGTCCACTTGAGCGCCACTTGTCAACCTATAATTCATCCACTTGGAGGTACGATCTGCCTAGTGAACTGCTAATAATTATGTTCCATGTGTCACTCTTGCAGTGGTGACACGTGTCAACTCTTTTTTCCCATGTACTTTGACCTTTGACCTAGTTTGACTAGAACTTTGACCACTCATAACTTTTGCATACAAACTCTATTTGACTTGTCGTTTGCGTCGTTGAAAAGAAGACAACAATATCTACACAATGATGTGATTTTCTTGAACTTTTGAGATGGTCAAATTTTGAGCTTTTTCTAGGTCATATGTGAACGTTTTGGATCCTCTTGGATCTCTGTGAGCGTTCTTGGATCACACCTCCCAACTGAATAACTTTTGGACCTCCAAAAGTATGGATTATTCATAAATGAACTGAGAATGATTTCACCTCACTTGTCGAGTATCATCCATCCAACCTGCTTGCATAATGAGCACCTGACTCACCATAACCATAATGAAGACTAAAACAACATTGTTGACCAAGTTAACCATTCCCTTAAATTCACAAACTATGTCATTCATTGTTACAGTAGCCAACCATATTCCATCGATTGGTATTAAACTGAACAACAAAACTGAATATACAGATGGGAAAGAGAATGAACCATCAACATATCTTCCCTTCTTAACAAGAACGACATCAACCAAAGGACCGATTATGCTTTCAATCGTAGGTTGTAAACTTGGATTCTAGATACTAGCATTAGATAGAATATGCCTTGTAGTGACAACTGTCAAAATAGTCTTCATCTGATGAGCTCTCACAATCAACTTAATCCCATCCTTGAAAAGATGATACTTGTTTTGTTCCATGTAGAAAATGGCCTTCCTGACATACAAGTATGGACTTCCCAAAACCATCCCACAAATGTCAAGTGGAACCACGTCTAACTCTACCTCATCAATGAAACTATATGTGATCACAAACTGTAACTTGCATTGCTTAGTTACATGCACCTGAGCATTATCGCATATCCAACCCAAAGGATACAGTCTCGGATGAGGTCTAGTTTCCAATCCCAAATTCTGAACAACTTGCTCTGAAATAATATTCACTTGCAATCCATTATCAACAAGTGTATCAATCTTATTGTGCTTTGAGATAACTCATAAATGATACAGTTATTTTCTTTTCCTTCCATCAGGGATTACATTAGCCTTTGCAGAAGAAGTACGCGAACTAAAACTTGCAACAAAAGATTTACCTTTGATGCCCATAGTTGTAACCTAGTTTTCATCCTCAGAATTTGATCCAAGATCTTGAACTATGGTTGTGGTATTATTTTTACCCTGTATAGGTTGAGCTCACTCTGGCTTCAATTCTGGATGCAACTTCCAACGATGCTTCTCATCATGTCCTTTCTTCTCGCAGTCAAAACATGTAGGCTTTTTCTCTTCATCCTTCTTCATTGTAGTTGTCTTCTTACTCTTCCCTTTTCCCTTAGACTGCTCTTCGAATTCATGTGGCTTCTCTGACACATCCTCAACATGTTTTCCTTTGTTGGTTTCAAGATGTGTAGCTTGTACTGATACTTCGTCAAGATTAGTAGGATTAAACATTAATATAGTATGGAGAAGATGTGAGTGCATACCACCCATATACATTAGAAGAGTCTCAGGAGTATGTAATGGAATTCCCAAAGATAATTATTTCCTCTTGAATTCATGTGTATAAGCTTAAAAAAATTTCCCTTTTCCTTGTCTCGGATGTTGCCAAGCAATCATTGATGTTTGCATATAAGTTTATGGATAAAATTGCTTTCGTAATGCAGCAGTAAATTCAATCCATGAAGAAATGATTTTATCATGTTTAATAAGATCATTTTGTGTCTGAACTCCCACCATATCAAAGTTGTGTCACTTAGGCAAAGAATAACCAACTATATCCTCGAAGTGTCCTATGTGATGTTATGTCCCTTGCAATACAATTCAATCTATTTGACCTAATTATGTAACTTCTCTACATTCAAGTCTCCATCATAAGCAGGCAAATCAAACTTTGCATCTAGTTTTAACAAAGGCATATCATGAGAACAATAAGACTTCTTAAAATGTTTCTTCCTCTTATGAGAAGAATGTTTACTTACATCGAAAGAAGATGATGATGATGATGGGTATGAAGGACATCATGGAGGTTCTTCACCTTCACCTTAGCCTTCATCTTTTACAATTGATTCAACTGGACCACCTTCATTTTCATGAGGAGTTTCTCTTTGTCTTTCTAGGTCTTCCCACTATTCCTTAACCATGGTTGTCATCTCAAGCAACATTTTTTGAAACTCCTTATCATCCTCAGAAATAATATCTTCATGCTCCATTTTTTTCCTTTGAAATACGTGTCCAATCTCAAGATGGAATTCTTCAAGTATCCCTTCACCTTGCTTAGATTTGGACCTCGTAAGCATTCAATTCCAAATTAACGTCAAAACCAATTCTGATACCAACTTGATCTGAAAATCCTTAGATGTACAATTAATTCTTAAATACACATAAACATCCGACCAGATTCGGTAAATGAATATCGATTGATTGTTTGCAAAAACACATGTGAATATACTTACTTGTCTATAAACTTCATAAATACTGATGAATAACTTTAAGAATATTGAGATAATAAAACAGAAAATAAAAGAACTCAAATTACATATATGGATGATATATTATCTCATCTTCAAGTCCTCTTTAGATAATAATATTGTTATTCAACATCTCAAAATGTCAAATTGCATTACAACATGGGCTTACAAAAATCCAATTTATTTGAATCTCTTTAATTCCACTATTCAAAACAAAAAAATGAATTCATTGTTGAAATCCTTGCGAAATTCTAAGAAATTTGACTATAAAGTCGACCAAATTCCAAACAAACTCAATTTTACCCTCTTTGACACACAAAACAATGCACTAAGAGCTCATTAATGGAAATTTGGACTAAGACTTCTAAAAATGTCCTCTGATCACAAAACAGACTACAAGTTCATGATCCTTTCAAAAAAACATGAAAAATGAGTATAAAGTTCATAAAATTCCATGTTGGAACTCCGTGGCATGCATTATGATGCAACCTCTAAGTCTAATTAACCTCGAGCATGAACTTTGAGACATCGTACTGCATCTATTTTGGGATACATGCAATCTCTAGATCTCTTTCCTCATGGGAATCCATGCACATTGGAAAGCATGCAGTTCTTGGGATTTGTGCCCAATATATAGGTCAGGCCTCACAAACCTCCATCCACATTAGTGGCAACGTAATGCTAAATTTAGAGGCATCTTCATTACATGTAGGTCGTTAGCATAATGGTTAAGCTTATGGGATATATCCCAGAGGTTACAGGTTCAAACCTCCATAGCATGTATATATTAGTTTGTCTGTTTTATATATATAGTATATAGTTTAACTATATATTATATATATAGTATACATATGTTATAATCGGACTCTCGCACCTATATTCCTTGGAATATATGGCATATGGTGTACCCATATACTATGGTTTTAAACTCATCGCAACATTAATCTCCTCCGTTAATAGGTGTGGTTTACATGGTATACATCAATACCAAGAGCCAAGGGTCAAGGGCTTACGCCCTCAGCTCTTTGGCCGCCCATTTAAACTTTATTACAACTTTATTGCAACCATATGTAGGTTAAGACCTAAAGTATGGTGTGTTGATAGTGGGGGCTATGTTAAGTCTTGGGAGGTTATGGAGGTCATAGGTTTGACCCCCGTTGACTCCATAATTTTAACATACATTAACCAATATTGGCCAATGGGAGGTCGCCATGTGGCAACCTCTCATTGGTTGAACTCACCACTTTGTCTAGGAAAATGATATGAATTGATCTTACTCAAGCATTTTTAAACTTTACTTGGCTAAAGCAAAGTAGACGGGAATATCACCCTATGTTTATAGCCAACAAAAATAACATCCTAACTCACAAGTATTAATTATGAGTGCTTAGGCTAGTCTTTTATCAACAAAATGCTTGCTGGAAATTCACTTTTTATGTGATTTTTTGAATATAACAGTTGCTGAAATAAATGTAAGAACATAAGTAAAGACACCAAGATGACAATC
Source organism: Picea engelmannii (assembly GCA_009831015.1). Classification (NCBI taxonomy): domain Eukaryota; kingdom Viridiplantae; phylum Streptophyta; class Pinopsida; order Pinales; family Pinaceae; genus Picea; species Picea engelmannii. The sequence continues at coordinate 25,308 of ML779633.1, read as the reverse complement.
AAGGTAGATGAGACATAAAGCAATCCTTTATTTCATTCCAATTCACCAAAGAGTCATTTTCTTTACAAAATCTCATACTGAAATCTTGGACCAAAGTCAATCTTAGACATCCTCGATGGAACATACAAAAGGACCTCTGACAGAAAACCAAAACTGAACTCTAAAGGTTAAATCAGTTTGCCACAGATTGTTTCCCACTCGACTCTACACAATAGTCTTTATCAGTCATGAAAATTAATTCACAAACAGACAAGTCTACACAGACTATCAAAGATAGATCAACACCTCTCAAGAACAAGTGTCTGAATGATTTGATTCAGCCCTGAATATTGTTGTCTACAATAAGACCCTGCTATCATAAAAGAGAATTAGGTTGTGATGAATATATGAATGAATGAAAACGGAACTATCTCAACATAAACTCAAAGAGCAAACCTTAGCGTACTTCTGCATCTATCCTCCCCTTGTTCTTTCCTTTCCTTTTGCTTTTAACAAATTAGAATTGGTTGAAGAAGTTGAACCAATTCATTAGTTAAGATAATTAAAAGGCTCAACTAACTTTAGTTAGGGGGAAAAGTAATAATTATAATAAGGATCATAAATAAATAATAACTAGTAGGTGGAACCCCTTATGACTCCCTTTAGTTCACATCAATCATAACAATCATAACATGACCATTAGTTAAGCAAAATAGACTTCCTTGTGTCTCCCATCAACATATTCACTTTTGGTAATTTAAACTCATGAATTTTGAAATTATTTCAAAAATAATACTCATATGTCCAAAATAAACATGTTGTCCAAAACAATCCCTGAAGTCAACTAGCATAAATCAATAGATATAATGAAAACTCAAAAGCCATATTTCTCAGTCTGTGATGCAACCCTTCCTTGATTGTTGTTGTCACCTCTTGATTTTCCTGAGTTTGGATTTGGTTGTGTAGATCCCTTAGGCCTAATCTCGGTGATCACGTGGGAACAATCGTCCCTCAAATGCATCCGGGAAGACATGGATTTGTCAGAGTCATTGGAGGGTGAGGAAAGGGCAGCAGTGGCTTTTCCTTTATCAAGTGCATGGTGGACTCCAGTCTTCAATCTCTTGCTATCATGGGAGGATTGCACTGGCGAGTGGTTAGGGGCAGCTTGGACAATGGGGTTCAAAGGCGGAGGAGCAGGCAAAGACAAGTTGGGCCAACCATGATGTTGGGAGACTATCGGGTGGACAATCTCATGCCATCCATCATTTTCAGGGACCTCATTTTGTAAGGATACATGAGGAGGTAAAGGGATACCGAGGGCTTGCGAGGCTTGGAAAGGAGGCCTTTCAGGCCTAGGTTGGATTATTCCCTGCCCAATCCAATTAAAGAATCTGGCATGAAACAATTGGCCAAGCTCTTTTGAATCAGCATCAAAGTGTATGGAGAACCTGGGCCTTCTTGGGCCTCGGTTCCAGTTACCTCACCCTCTGTTTCCTCGGCCATGGCTTCCTCGACTGAAAAAACTCATACAGCATGCGTGATCGATTAACAAATAGTCTTTTAAATAGCCATACATGACAACCCTTAAAAATATGAAATAGATTTGGCTCAGAATGTATCAGACTCATGCAATCCAATCCATACAAATTGTTTTACTGTTAATCCACGAGCAGGGGGGTGAAAAGGGTTATGGGATATGTGAGGGGTTTGTATTGAGTGAAAATATGATATAATGAAAGGGGAGAAGACATGGTCATTTCTCAATGATAACAACAATCAACTGTAAAGAAAACCAATAAAACCTCACTATAATCCACACAAGACACTGCCACTTCCATCCATTTTAACGCAGAAATTCACTTGATTGTAATCAATCTTAGAACAAACACTGAAAATTGATAGGGGAGGTGACGGGGTTTGTAATTAGCGGAAAGTGAAATAATGGAAGGGAAGAAGGACGATTATTGTTCATGGAATTAATTAAGTGATCGATAAAACATTCTGCGAAAGGAGATACATCAACCATCAATCACTTCACTAAATAATGATTTCTTTGAATTTAACAAGTTCATTGTTCATAATCAAATATCCAACACATTGCCATCACAAAACAATAGGCATCCTATACAATCTGTAAAAAGGATTATGTTCCCTTATTTGCTCCTTATAACAATTTCCAAACAGTAGTCATCCACTCTGTTAACCATCGAAAACAACCACTGCCTATGTGTTTCTTCAATCCACAACTATACTCAAAAGTCATGTTTTCAAAATAATAATCAAGTCACTATTGCTGCAATAGAGCCCATCAAAATGCAGTGATATTCGTTAACATATATATAGGTAGAAACCAAAGAACCAAGATCAAGATGAAACTCATATTGATATTCAAATATACAACCAACGGCCATTGTTTAGACATGAGCTATGCGCAGGGTAACATGCCCAGGCAATGTAATACTGCCACTGTAAAAAAAAAAAAATCAGTATGGCTTAAAGAGTTGGGCCATCTAACCGACATGACAAAGCCTTGACAACATGCCCTTCATAACAAATGATCGATAAACATGATTAAAACTCTGTGAAACCCAAGTTATCCATACTATACATAGTGCAGAGCCACCCAAAAAAACACGATGCAATATTTCCATTTTACCAAACCAAACACACAGTCACGGCAATAGCTCAATTTATTGTTGGGTCATCAACCCAACACGGTATTACTTTGATTTAGCCCAACTGTGATCAACTATACTGTGCAATTTCAGGCTTAAACAATCAAACAATCATAAGGATATAGTTAACAAAGTCATCCGGTTCAATAATCGTTCGGCCCCACGACAGTTACCACGACCATTATCCATTTTGCAAACACACAACGCAACATGAGAAACATCAAGTATTTTCACCAATGCTAGCTAAACATTCAAATAATCATCAGTGCAAAAACCAGTGACTGTGTATCTACCAAACAACTCGTCATTGTCTTAAAAAATCAACAACCTAACACGTTGTAGCAATGACACATACCCACGCATCCAATCGAATCGGGGCAAAGGCCCTTTCCATTAACAACACTGAGCTATCGACATAAGGAGAGTAACTGTGTGCTTTGAAAGTGTAACTAGTAATGTAGGGTTTACCAATATTATAACCGAGCCAGTGACTATATACCAACCAACATGACTATCATACGACCAACTGGGCCAGCCTGTTCTCAAAATCGTCAACAATTATACAACCATCCAATAAAAAAAAAAAAACGAGTCGTAAAACAACAGGCCAGGCTGGTCTTCTTAAACAATTTCCAAATGGGAGGGCCAAGGTTGTTTCGTAGTCAACACGGGGAGAGAAGAGCCACTCTTTGTAATGGCAAAACCTCCAAAGCCACAGTGCATACAGGACGAACCACGACTCATTTGTGGTCGGGCACAAATACATTACGGGGGCCATAACTGAAAGGTAGGGCTATAGTCTGGTCTGGAAAAGGTTATTTAGCGCACGTAGGGTATAGCCCTCATGCTCTTCGGTCAACAATCACAGCACAGAGGTGAAAACAGGGCCGAGGAAGAACAGGAACCTCATTTCGTGCCCCCTGGTGGTGTAATCAACCAATGTTGAAGTGAACAAAACATACTGATGCAGAAAACCTCCGACCACTAAACCCATGAAATCCAAAGATTGGATTTAGTGACAGTGCGTGAAAATAGATATTCACCCAAGACTAAACAAAAACCCTCCAACCAAACAACAGTGATAACAAAGAGCTATCACCCAGGAAGACCAATAACCTCGACGAATTCAAAATTGTTACAGGAAGAATCATCCACTCTTCATTTCAAGAACCCAAATTTCACATAGTTGCAACACTTAGGAAAACACAAACCCATACACCTGAGCCAGTAATCACTTCATAACCAGAGCAGAATCACGAATGGGCAAAAAAAGACATACCTGTAATCGAATTCCTTAAAACGAGAGTTGGTCAAGCGGTTCTTCCCTGCTAAAATTTTGGATCATAACCACAGCTGCAAGATCAAACAATAGCCTGATTAAGGTGGTGGCGAACAGGAGGGGTAAAGGTGATGTGCAGTAAATGCATGTTGCCTCCACCCACAATTCATTTACTCACCAGTACATGCCACCCAGCTTCCAATTAACTCCATTAATTTATCTCTGCATTGGAATCTGCATAGGTTACTTTCCAAATGTGATTTCCATATCATATATCCAATTTCTTAATATATAACTCAAACAAAATCGCACAACCATTAACGTTCACCACCTTGTCAAATGAGCCACTGACATTCAATCTATCCAAATATACCATTTGTGGATCGGCCACATAATTCAATTAGCCATTGCATAACCATTAATACTATCACCTTTCCAGGTGCGCCACCAACATTTCACACCATATGCATATTAAACATGTAATCCAATCACAATTTCATAACCATTTACTTGCTAGCTAGGGCTTCACAATAATCAACAAGTATTTTCATGCATGCAGTATAGTTAGGATAGCTTTAAAATCTTCCTCTTGCAATTGTTTCTCACTTCATTGAAGTTATTCACATGTGATATTGCAGAACTAGGTCCCCTTCCCTTGCATTTGTTCTAGTATTTTTCCTCTCTTAAAACTTCCCTTCATATAATTTTACTAACATGTTCGTTATGAAGGTGCGATAAGAACAGACAGCAATGATATTAATTAATAGCATAGGCGGTAGTAACATAAGGAATCAACACACCATAAGCTCAATTCATAACAAATAACAACAAGATCTTCATCAACCATGTGAGGCATGTCGCACATCATCTAAACATCAAAACGCACAGATCTGCTCTCCAATAGTTCAAGGGGGTCCCACCTACTAGTATTATTTAGTTTTTATAATAATAGGCTTTAGCAATACTTTGCGGGAAAAACTTCGTTGACAATTTTAATCGTCAACAAACTAGAGAATCCACAGGAAAATTTGTTTCCAACAAATTTAGAACTCATAACTCATGGTTTCACAAACCAAGAACAGTAATTTTAGAAGACGTAACCAGAATAATTATGCAACAAGGGGAAGTGAGCGAATTTAATGGAAAAATGACTGGGAATTTGGGAATAACTTATGAAAAATGTTAAGTATGAGGGGGTTTACTCCTGTATGCACAATTATTCACCCAAAATTGGCTCTTATCTCAAGGAAAAAAAAATGATGGCTCTCCTCTTTTATTTCTCAATGGACGAAGAAATGGAAAGAAGAAGTGGGAAATAACCAATTTCTTTACAAGATAGCAGTGGAAATATATAACAATTTCAAGGGTCCTTCAGAGGAGACATCATAACAGCTGTGTAAGCTTGATTATTATTGACTAACAATGCTTCGCAGGAGTGTCACTGTGGCAGAGTTGATCCAACATCTTATTTTGACCAAATTAACTAAAAGATGATAAGGACAAAATATCATAACAGAAGTAACAATGCAGATATTAGAACAGTAGCAATAAAAGACAAAAAAGAAGAAGACAGCAACAAAAATTTTAACTCAAAACTGAAGTCAAATAGAAAAAACAGAACAAAAAATGAAAGCGAAGCTAAGCTACTAATATACAGAGAATCCAGATGGCATTAGACTTTTCACGTTGGTCCCTCACAATATTTCAAGTGGGGGTTGTTAGCGCTGTATGAAAACAATTGCTCATGTAAATCTTTTAAGCTATAAGAGTTAACGTCCAAGACAAAAGCAATTTGGAAAGGACCGAACACTTGGAAATATGATTTAAACACGAGTCCCTTCACGCACACAATTAGATCATCAAGATAGAGATTGAAATTGACCAATTCATTGAGAGTTGTGTGCATAAGTCTTTTAAAAGAAGTACCTATGTCAAATAAGCTAGAAAGTCGGCATTGGTGAGACATGGTACCCCAATCAATGAAAAGAGTGGTTTTGTGTGTATCTGCCTCTTTTACCTTGATTTTCTTGCAACCAAACAAACTTTTAAGTAAGGGCCCTAACTGTGACTCTACAACCTGTTGCAGGACCACTTCCATGCTGGGAGGAGGAAAACGATTTCTCATAATAGCTTGCTTGAAAGTTCGAAGACTAATACAAGTTCTAATATTATTGGTGGTATTCAAAACAGGTACCCAGTTGGAAAGTCGTTCAGGGGGGACTGAAAAAATAATCCCAACCTTTAAGAATTTCTCCAAAACCCTCTGAAAGGATGCTTTAAGTGCAGAGTTAACAAGTCCTTGTTTTTGCCTAGCTGGTTTCATAGTATGATGAATAAGACTAGGATCAAAACCGTGAAGATCCTCATGAGACCAAGCAAAGACATTTTGAAATCTACCGAGTTGCTTAGCAAACCTCATTTCTTCTTTATTAGAACATTGTACATTTGTTTTAACGTTCATTGAAGATCCAAGTGTCCTAATGTTCATGTAGATGGTTCTAACCACCTTCTGTTGTAACTCCTCTTCCTTCTTTTTTTCTTTATTGCCTACGTCACTCGATGAAGACGAAATCTCAAGAGGAGTCAAGCCCTCAGGAATTCTATTATTTTCCATGGATATAATTTCCTTGGGCTTAAGAGGTTCATCTTGGATGATAGCACAAATGCTCTCATCATCGGGGAGGGCCTTCCAAGACCGCACATGGTCAGGAATATATGAACGATATAGATATTGAAAAGCACAATCAGGTATGTGAGGCAGAAGTTCCTGATTAGGAGAGGCTACAAAGATAGCTAACCGATCAGCCATTGAATTCAACCCCCCTCTTCACATGAGTGATGTTGAAACATAGACGGTTCGAGACAAGTGCCCAAACATTCTGGGAGTATTGTTCCATCAGCTCATTGCTAGGAGATCATATCTTAAGTATCAGGTTCACAACAAGCTCAGAATTTTCGAAAACTGAAAGGTGACCACAACCAAGATTAAGGGCGTTATCAATGCATAATAATAAAGCTTTGAATTCAGCGACATTGTTTGAACAAGCAAACTCTAACCTGTAAGATAGATTATGAATTTTTTCTGCAGGAGAAACCAAGATAACGCCAGCCCCATTACCTTCACTAGAAAATGAACCATCAAAGTGCACATGCCACATATCATCATCTAAATTGATTTTTTCCAAAAGAGTATTGTCCTCTTCAGAAAAGATGGAATACACTCCTAAGTCTTCTTCGATATAGTTTACACTAGATTGTGGAATATTCTCTATATAGGGTGAAATTCATCCCTCTCTTAGGACTATAATGTTCTTACCATTCCAACGAATGGATAAATGTGACCCGTCAAGTGAGAGGTATCCACTTGTTGGGACTTGCTAATATCTTCCCAAGATAATTGAGCGATTGCTTACGGGCATATCAATCACCTAAATGTTGAGAATTGTCATTATCTCAGGATGACCGCATAAAACCAAGGTTACATCCTTAATCTCACCTATGGTTGTTTGTTGTAGACTATTATAGGAGAGCATGCTTCTGGCGTTTTCATTTATGCAAGACAAGCCTAGCTCTTCCATAATAATCTTCGAAATCACACTTGGGCCCTATCCGCCATCAATGAGGCAACAATGGGCAATTTTATCCAAAATCTTTACATAAATATAAAAAGGGGCATTTTTTACAGGGTATCTAAAATTATGTATACCTACTTTATTTACAGAAGAATCCTCTTCGTTTGCCTCTTCAAAAAGATTGGCTACAACGGAAGCTTTTCCTTCCATGAATTGTTTCAGATGCATTTGTTGTTCAGGGATGGAAACCATGTCTAGAAGGGTTGCATATGCCTTGATGTTGGCCAACTGATTCAGGATATTGTATTTGGAAGAGGGTGGAGGAGGAGTGATTCCCTGACTCTCGGGAACCTTAGGAACTTGCAGAGTAGCAGTGGTGGAGGATGAGCTCGATCCCAAAGAACTGCGGGGAGGATCGAATTTTCCCTTGGGAGCATAGGCTTTGTTTCTAGTGTTGACGACCATGACATCTTCGGGCTCTGCAAAACCTAGGACAACGATAGTAGCTTCTGGTATTTTACCAAATATCTTATCTCGGGCATTCTTCTTTACCTCGCATGCAGTTTCTTCGTGGTGCTCCTCGCAAAATTTACACCAACTCCGAGGCAGGATAGCCTTAGGCTGAAAAAAAATTCACCCGGATTTCTAAAAGGGGGTGCAGAAGAGGATGAAGCTCTAGGGGTGAGAGGGGAAACAGTACCCTTCCGCTCAAATGCTATCATACAATTGTTCATATCTTGTACTAATTGTAAGAGAGCAGACATATCTTTTTGTCTAACTGATTCTCCCCGGGGTAGACCAATTCTTTCAAGTTGTTCTTCATACTCTAAGCAAGTAGGCAGGGCGGAACCAAGATTATCGATGGATTTTTCGTCAAACCTATGACGGTAAGGAGAAGGCAATGCTTTGTGGTAATGCATGAACGCGGCTTGGTTCTGAGGGCGGATAATTTTGGGGATTTTATTGTACAAATTGGTGAAACACAAGTTGAAAGACTTGATGGTCTCACCTTCCTAGTAGGTAACATTATTGTATTCCCTTAACTTCTCGGCTGGGCTTTTAGATTTCCCATAAGTTGATCTGAACTAGTAGATTAATTCATCCCAAGTAGATAGAATCTTAGGAGGAAGTTCAAAGAAGTCAGCAACAGCCTTTCCTTCCAAGGAATTGACGAATAGGCGCATGCAAGTATCATTCTCGTTGGCCCCTATATTGTGACAAGAATTAGAAAATGCCACCAGGTGTTCATTGGTACTGACGGTGTTATTCCCCGAAAACTTAGGCACGTTCTCTTTAAACTTTGAAAGTGGACGAGTAGCAGGTGCTAGGTTAAGACGAGAGGACACATGCCACGGTGTGGTTGTGGCGTCTTCTTCGAACTGAAAATTTCCATACTTTTTGATGACTTTGGTGGGGTTTGTGGTAGATTGGACAAGGATATGGTGGTTATATAAACTACCAATCACTGATGACGATGAAGATTGGGAATATGGGGCACTTCCAGTGCCACCAGAGCCACCACTAGATGTCATCTTGTGGATGATATATGAGAGGAAGAAAGACGAGTTGGATGAATCGGATAATGTTCTCCTTAGAGAAAATTGTTGGGCAGACAACACAACGTTTCTTCTTCCTATTTCAGGAATAGTATTGATTTCAAGTGACCAGCCTCTTCTTCTTCTAGAAGCACGAGAATCTAAAGACATGAAAGAAAGGCCAAAACTGAAGAAACAAAAGGTTATTGTTTATTTCTAGGCTTCATACCTCTAGCTTCCAATTGTTCTTGAACACTAATATCTCGTTCAATTGCTTCCCAAGAACAGTTAAGCTCAGCACAGGTCTTGGCAGCGTCTAAAATAGTATGAAACAAGTTCAAGGAAATGTTGGTCTGGTCTTGGAGACCGGGCTCAAGATTGGGCTACCTCGCAACAGGAACAGTCATTAATAGTAAAACAGTCAAAGATCTCCCAAGTATGGTCGCCAAATAAATGTTAAGGAAAAAAATACGAATTGATCTTACTCAAGCATTTTCAGACTTTAATTAACTAAAGAAAAGTACGCAGGAATATCACCCTATGTTTATAGCCAACAAAAATAACATCCTAACTCACAAGTATTAATTACGAGTGCTTAGGCTAGTCTTTTATCAACAAAATGTTTGTTGGAAATTCAATTTTTATGTGATTTTCTGAATATAACAGTTGCTGAAATAAATGTAAGAACATAAGTAAAGACACCAAGATGACAATCAAGATAGATGAAACATAAAGCAATCATTTATTTCATTCCAATTCACCAAAGAGTCATTTTATTTACAAAATCTCATACAGAAATCTTGGACCAAAGTCAAAATTAGACATCCCCGATGGAACATACAAAATGACCTATGACAGAAAACCAAAACTGAACTCTAAAAGTTGGATCAGCTTGCCACAGATTGCTGCCCACTCGACTCTGCACAATAGTCTTTATCAATCATGAAAATTAATTCACAAACAGACAAGTCTCCACAAACTATCAAAGATAGATCAACACCTCTCAAGAACAAGTGTCTGAATGATTTGATTCAGCCCTAAATATTGTTGTCTACAATAATACCCTGCTATCAGAAAAGAGAATTAGGTTGTGATGAATATATGCATGAATGAAAATTGAACTATCTCAACATAAACTCAAAGAGAAAACCTTAACATGCTTCTGCTTCTATCCTCCTCTTGTTCCTCCATTTCCTTTTGCTTTTAACAAATTAGAATTGGTTGAAGAAGTTGAACCAATTCATTAGTTAAGTTAATTAAAAGGCTAACCTAACTTTAGTTAGGAGGAAAAGTAATAATTATAATAAGGTTCATAAATAAATAATAACTAGTAGGTGTAACCCATTGTAACTCCCTTTAGTTCACATCAATCATAACAATCATAACATAACCATTAGTTAAGAAAAACACACTTCCTTGTGTCTCCCATCAACATATTCACTTTTGGTAATTTAAACTCATGAATTTTGAAATTATTTAAAAAATAATACTCATATGTCCAAAATAAACATGTTGTCCAAAAAAATCCCTGAAGTCAACTTTCATAAATCAATAGATATAATAAAAAATCAAAACCCATATTTCCTAGTTTGTGATGCAACCCTTCCTTGATTTTTGTTGTCACCTCTTGATTTTCCTGAGTTTGCCTTTGGCTGTGCAGAGCCCTTAGGCCTAATCTCGGTGATCATGTGGGAATAATCGTCCCTCAAATGCATCTGGAAAGACACGGATTTGTAAGAGTCATTGGAGGGTGAGGAAGGGGCAGCAGTGGCTTTTCCTTTATCAAGTGCATGGTGGGATTCAGTCTTCAATCTCTTGCTAGCATGGGAGGATTGCATTGGCGAGTGGTTAGGGGCAGCTTGCACAATGGGGTTCAAAGGCGGAGGAGCAGGAAAGACAAGTTGGGCCAGCCATGATGTTGGGAGACTGTCGGGTGGACAATCTCCTGCCATCCATCATTTTCAGGGACCTCAGTTTGTAAGGATACATGAGGAGGTAAAGGGATATCGGGGACTTGTGGGGCTTCGAAAGGAGGCCTTTCGAGCCTAGGTTGGACTATTCCCTGCCCAATCCAATTAAAGAATCTGGCATGAAACAATTGGCCAAGATCTTCTGAATCAGGGTCAAAGTGTATGGAGAACATGGGCCTTCTTGGGCTTCGGTTCCAGTTACCTCTACCTCTGTTTCCTCAGCCATGGCTTCATCAATTGAAAAAACTCATCATGCATGTGTGATCCATTAGAAAATAGTCTTTTAAATAGCCATACATGACAACTCTTAAAAATATGAAATAGATTTGTCTTAGAATGTATCAGACTCATGCAATCCAATCCATACAAATTGTTTTACTGTTAATCCACAAGCAGGGGGGTGAAAAGGATTCTAGGATATGTGAGGGTTTTGTATTGAGCAAAAATATGATATAATGAAAGGGGAGAAGACATGGTCACCACTCAATGACAAAAACAATCAACTGTAAAGCAAACCAATAAAACCTCACTGCAATCCACACAAGACACTGCCACTTCCATCCATTTTAACACAGAAATTCTCTTGACTGTAATCAATCTCAAAACAAGGAGTGAAAAATGAATAGGGGAGGTGACGGGGTTTGTAATGAGCGGAAAGTGAAATAATGGAAGGGAAGAAGGATGTTATTTGTTCATGGAATTAACTAAGTGACCCATAAAAAATTCTGCGAAAGGAGATGCATCAACCATCAATCACTTGACTAAATAATAATTTATGTGCATTTAACAAGTTCAGTGCTCATAATCAAATAACCAACACAGTGCCATCACAAAACAATGGGCATCCTATACAATCTGTAAAAATGATTTTGTTCCCTTATTTGCACCTTATAACAATTTCCAAACAGTAGCCATCCACTCTGTTAACCATCGAAAACAACCACTGCCCATGTGTTTCTTCAATCCACAACTATACTCAAAAGTCATATTTTCAAAATAATAATGAAGTCACTATTATTGCAATAGAGCTCATCAAAATGCAATGATATTTGTTAACATATATATAGGCAGAAACCAAAGAACCAAGATCAAACTGCAACTCGTATTGATATTCAAATATACAACCAACAACCACCATTTAGACACAAGCTATGCGCAGGTTAACTTGCACAGGCAATGTAATACTGCCACTGTAAAAAAAAAACAATTCAGTATGGCTTGAAGAGTTGGGCCATCTAACCGACATGAAAAAGTCTCGACAACATGCCCTTCATAACAAATGATCGATAAACATGATTAAAACTCTGTGAAACCCAAGCTATCAATACTATACACGGTGCAAAGCCACCCAAAAAAACACGAAGCAATATTTCCATTTTACCAAACCATACACACAGTCACGACAATAGCTCAATTTGTTGTTGGGTCATCAACCCAACATAGTATTACTTCCATTTAGCCCAACTGTGATCAACTATGCTGTGCAATTTCAGGCTTAAACAATCAAATAATCATAAGGATATAGTTCCCAAAGTCATTCGGTTCAATAATCGTTCGGCCCCAAGAGAAACCCACAGTTACCATGACCATTATCCATTTTGAAAACACGCAACGCAACATGAGCAACGTCAAGCATTTTCACCAATGCTAGCTAAACATTCAAATAATCATCAGTGAAAAAACCAGTGACCGTGTATCTACCAAACAACTCGTCACTGTTTTAAAAAATAAACAACCTAACAAGTTGTAGAAATGACGCATACCCAAGCATCCAATCGAATCGGGGCAGAGGCCCTTTCCATTAACAACACTGAGCTATCGACATAAGGAGAGTAATTGTGTGCTTTGAAAGTGTAACTGGTAATGTAGGGTTTACCACTATTATAACCGAGCCAGTGACTATATACCAACCAACACGACTGTCATACGACCAACTGGGCGAGCCTATTCTCAAAATCGTCGACAATTAGACAACCATCCAATCAAAAAAAAACGAGTCGTAAAACAACAGGCCAGGCTGGTCTTCTTAAACAATTTCCAGACGGGAGGGCCAAGGTTGTTCCGTAGTCAACACAGGGACAGCAAAGCCACTCTTTGTAATGGCAAAACCTCCAAAGCCACAGTGCATACAGGACGAACCACAACTCATTCGTGGTCGGGCACAAATCCATTACAGGGGCCATAACTGAAAGGTAGGGCTATAGTCTAGCCTGCAAAGGTTATTTAACGCACGTAGGGTATAACCCTTGTGCTCTTCGGTCAACAATCACAGCACAGAGGTGAAGATAGGGCCGAGGAAGAACAGGAACCTCATTTGGTGATCCCCGATGGTGTAATCAACCAATGTCGAAGTGAACAAAACATACTGACGCAGAAAACTTCCGACCACTAAACCCATGAAAGCCAGAGACTTGATTTAGTGATAGTGCATGAAAATAGTTATTCACCCAAGACTAGACAAAATCCCTCCAACCAAACAGCAGTGATAACAAAGAGCTATCAACCAGGAAGAGCAATAACCTCGACGAACTCAAAATTGTTACAGGAAGAATCATCCACTCTTCATTTCAAGAACCCAAATTTCACATAGTTGCAACACTTAGGAAAACACAAACCCATACACCTGAGCCAGTAATCACTTCATAACCAGAGCAGAATCACGAATGGCCAAAAAATGACATACCTGTAATCAAATTCCTTAAAACGAGAGTTGGTCGAGCGGTTCTTCCCTGCTAAAATTTTGGATCATAACCACAATAGCAAGATCAAACAATAGCCCAATTAGGGTGGCGGCGAACAGGAGGTGTAAAGGTGACGTGCAGTAAATGCACGTCGCCTCCACCCACAATTCCTTTACTCACCAGTACACGCCACCCAACTTCCAATTAACGCCATTAATTTAACTCTGTGTTGGAATCTGCATAGGTTACTTGCCAAATGCGCTTTCCATATCATATATCCAATTTCTTAATATATAACTCAAACAAAATCGCATAACCATTAACGTTCACCACCTTGTCAAATGAATCACCGACATTCAATCTATCCAAATATACCATATGTCGATCGGCCACATAATTCAATTAACCATTGCATAACCATTAATACTATCACCTTGCCAAGTGTGCCACCAACATTTCACACCATATGCATATTAAACATGTAATCCAATCACAATTTCATAACCATTTACTTGCTAGCTAGGGCTTAACAATAATCAACAAGTATTTCCATGCATGCAGTATAGTTAGGATAGCTTTAAAATCTTCCTCTTGCAATTGTTTCTCACTTCCTTTAAGTTATTCACATGTGATATTGCACAACTAGGTCCCTTTCCCTTGCATTTGTTCTAGTATTTTTCCTCTCTCAAAACTTCCCTTCATATAATTTTACTAACATGTTTGTTCCATGCTGGGAGGAGGAAAAGGATTTCTCATAATAGCTTGCTTGAAAGTTTGAAGACTAATACAAGTTCTAATATTATCGGTGGTCTTCAAAACAAGTACCCAGTTGGAAACCCGTTCAGGGGGGACTGAAAAAATAATCCCAGCCTTGAAGAATTTCTCCAACTTCCTCTGAAAAAGATTCTTTTAGTGCAGAGTTAACAAGTCCTTGTTTTTTCTTATCTGATTTCATAGTATGTTGAATAAGACCAGGATCAAAACCACGAAGATCCTCATGAGACCAAGCAAAGACATTTTGAAATCTACCGAGTTGCTCAACAAACCTCATTTCTTCTTTATTAGAACATTGCACATTTGTTTAACATTCGTTGAAGATCCAGGTGTCCTAATGTTCATGTAGATGGTTCTAACCACCTTCTGTTGTAACTCCTCTTCCTTCTTTTTCTCTTTATTGCTTACGTCACTCGATGAAAACGAACTCTTAAGAGGAGTCAAGCCCTTCGGAATCCTATTATTTTCCATGGATATAATTTCCTTGGGCTTAAGAGGTTCATCTTGGATGATAGCACAAATGCTCTCATCATTAGGGAGGGCCTTCCAAGACCCCACATGGTCAGGAATATATGAACGATATAGAGATTGAAAAGAACAATCAAGTCCGTGAGGTAGAAGTTGCTGATTAGGAGAGGCTGCAAAGATAGCTAACCGATCAGCCATTGAATTCAACCCCCTCTTCACATGAGTGATGTTGAAAGATAGAAGGTTCAAGACAAGTGCCCAAACAGTATGGGAGTATTGTTCCATCAACTCGTTGCTAGGAGAGAATATCTTACGTATCAGGTTCACAACAAGCTCAGAATTTCCGATAACTGAAAGGTGACCACAACCAAGATTAAGGGTGTTCCCAATGCCTAATAATAAATCTTTGAATTCAGCGACATTGTTTGAATAAGCAAACTCTAACCTGTAAGACAGATTATGAATTTTTCCTGCAGGAGAAACCAAGATAACGCCAGCCCCATTACCTTCACTAGAGCATGAACCATCAAAGTGCATATTCCACATATCATCATCTAAATTGATTTGTTCCAAAAGAGTATTATCCTCTTCAGAAAATATGGAATACACTCCTAGGTCTTCTTCGATATAGTTTACATTATATTGTGGAACATTCTCTATATAAGGTGAAATTCTTCCCTCTCTAGGGACTATAATGTTCTTACCATTCCGAGGAACGGATAAATGTGTCTCGTCGAGTGAGATGTATTCACCTGTTAGGGCTTGCCAATCTCTTCCCAAGATAATTGAGTAATTGCTTACGGGAATATCAATCACCTGAATGCTGAGAGTTGTCCTTATCTCAGGATAAGCGCATAAAACCAAGGTTACATCCTTAATCTCGCCTATGGTTGTTTATTGTAAACTATTATAGGAGAGCATGCTTCTGGCGTTTTCATTTGTGCAAGACAAGCCTAGTTGTTCCATAATAATCTTCAACATCACACTTGGGCCCAAACCACCATCAATGAGGCAACAATGGGCAATTTTATCCATAATATTTACAGAAATATAAAAAGGGGGATTTTTTACAGGGTATATAAAATTATGTATACCTACTTTATTTATAGAAGAATCCTCTTTGTTTACCTCTTTAGAAAGATTGTCTACAACGGAAGATTTTCCTTCCATGAATTGTTTCAGATGCATCTGTTGTCCAGGGACGACAACCATATCTAGGAGGGTTGCATATGCCTTGATGTTGGCCAATTGATTCAGGATATTGTATTTGGAAGAGGGGGGAGGACGAGTGATTCCATGACTCTCAAGAACCTTAGGAACCTGGAGAGTAGCAGCGGTTGAGGATGAGCTCAGGTCCGAAGAACTTCAGGGAGGATCGAATTTTCCCTTGGGGGCATAGGCTTTGTTTATAGTGCTGATGACCATGACATCTTCGGGATCTGCAAAATCTAGGACAGCGATAGTAGCTTCTGGTCTTTTACCAAAGATCTTATCTCTGGCATTCTCCTTTACCTCGAATGTGGTTTCTTCATGGTGCTCCTCGCAAAAATTACACCAACACCGAGGCAGGATAGCCTTAGGTTGAAAATTGTTTTCAACCGGATTTCTAAAAGGGGGTGCAGAAGAGGATGAAGCTCTAGGGGTGATAGGGGAGACAATACCCTTCCGCTCAAATTCTATCATACAATTGTTCATATATTGTACTAGTTGTAAGAGAGTGGACATATCTGTCTATTTAACTGTTTCTCCCTGGGGTAGACCAGTTCGCTCAAGTTGTTCTTCATACTCTGAGCAAGTATGCAGGGTGAAACCGAGATTATCGATGGCTTTTTCCTCAAGTCTATGACGGTAAAGAGAAGACAATGCATTGTAGTAATGCATGAAAGAGGCTTGGTTCTGAGAGCGGATAAGTTAGGGGATTTGATTGTACAACTTGGTGAAACGCAAGTTGAAAGACTTGATGGTCTTACCTTCCTTGTAGGTAACATTATTGTATTCCCTTAACTTCTCGACTGGGCTTTTATATTGCCCATAAGTTGATTTGAACTGGTAGATTAATTTCTCCCAAGTAGACAAAATCTTAGGAGGAAGGTCAAAGAAGTCGACCGCATCCTTTCCTTCCAAGGAATTGACGAATAAGCGCATGCAAATATCATTGTCGTTGGCCCCTATAATGTGACAAGCATTAGAAAATGCCACCATGTGTTCATTGGTACTGACGGTGTTATTCCCCGAAAACTTAGGCAAGTGCTCTTTAAACTTTGGAAGTGGATGAGTAGCAAGTGTTAGGTTAAGAGGAGAGGACACATGCCACGGTGTGGTTGTGGTATCTTCTTCGAACTGAAAAAGTCCGTACTTTTTTATGACTTTGGTGGGGTTTGTGGTAGATTGGACAGGGATATGGTGGTTGTATAAGCTACCAATCACTGATGACGATGAATATTGGGAAGATGGGGCACTTCTAGTGCCACCAGAGCCACCATTAGATGCCATCTTGTGGATGATAGATGAGGGGAAGAAAGACGAGCTGGATGAATCGGATAAAGTTATCCTTAGAGCACTTTGTTGGGCAGACAACACAATGTTTCTTCTTCCTATTTCAGAAAAAGGATTGATTTCAAATGACCAGCCTCTTCTTCTTCTAGAAGCACGAGAATCTAAGGGCATAAAAGAAAGGCCAAACTAAAGAAACAAAAGGTTATTGTTGATTTCTAGGTTGCCTACGTCTAGCTTCCAATTGTTCTTGAACACTAATATCTCGTTCAATTGCTGCCCAAGAACGATTAAGCTCAACATAGGTCATGGCAGTGTCTAAAATAGTATGAAACAAGTTCAAGGCAATGTTGGTCTGGTCTTGGAGATCGGGCTCAAGATTGGGCTGCCTTGCAACAGGAACAATCGTTAATAGTAAAAAATTTAAAGAATCAATATCAGAAAAAGAAAGATGTATCGATGAAAATTGAATATAAAATTAACCAAAGAGATATCAAATATCTACCCAGTATGGTCGCCAAATAAATGTTGAGGAAAAATTTATGAATTGATCTTACTCAATCATTTTCAGACTTGACTTCGCTAAAGCAAAGTAGACGTGAATATCACTCTATGTTTATAGCCAACAAAAATAGTATCCTAACTCACAAATATTAATTACGAGTGTTTAGGCTAGTCTTTCATCAACAAAATGCTTGCTCAAAATTCACTTTTTATGTGATTTTATGAATATAACAGTTGTTGAAATAAATGTAAGAACATAATTAAAGACACCAAGATGACAATCAAGATAGATGATACATAAATCAATCCTTTATTTCATTCCAATTCACCAAAGAGTCATTTTCTTTACAAAATCTCATATAGAAATCTTGGACCAAAGTCAAACTTAGACATCCATGATGGAACATACAAAAGGACCTCTAACAAATAACCAAAACTGAACTCTAAAAGTTGCATCAGCGTGCCACAGATTGTTTCCCACTCGACTCTGCACAATAGCCTTTATCAGACATGAAAATTAATTCACAAACAGACAAGTCTACACAAACTATCAAAGATAGATCAACACCTCTGAAGAACAAGCGTCTGAATGAATTGATTCAGCCCTGAATATTGTTGTCTACAATAAGACTCTGTTATCATAAAAGAGAATTAGGCTGTGATGAATATATGAATGAATGAAAACTGAACTATCTCAACATAAACTCAAAGAGAAAACCTTAGCATGCTTATGCTTCTATCCTCCTCTTGTTCCTCCCTTTCCTTTTGATTTTGACAAAGTAGAATTGGTCAAAGAAGTTGAACCAATTCATTAGTTAAGTTAATTAAAAGACTCAACTAACTTTAGTTAGGGGGAAAAGTAATAATTATAATAAGGGTCATAAATCAATAATAAATAGTAGGTGGGACCCCTTGTGACTCCCTTTAGTTCACATCAATCATAACAATCATAACATAACCATTAGTTAAGAAAAACACACTTCCTTGTGTCTCCCATCAACATATTCACTTTAGGTAATTTAAACTCATGAATTTTGAAATTATTTCAAAAATAATACTCATATGTCTAAAATAAACATGTTGTCCAAAAAAATCCATGAAGTCAACTATCATAAATCAATAGATATAATAAAATCTCAAAAGCCATATTTCTCAGTCTGTGATGCAACCCCTCCTTGATTGTTGTTGTCACCTCTTGATTTTCCTGAGTTTGTCTTTGACTATGCAAAGGCCTTAGGCCTAATCTTGGTGATCACATGGGAACAATCGTCCCTCAAATGCATCCGGAAAGACATGGATTGGTCAGAGTCATTGGATGGTGAGGAAGGGTAAGCAATGGCTTTTCCTTTATCAATTGCATGGTGGGCTTCAGTCTTCAATCTCTTTCTAGCATGGGAGGATTTCACTGGTGAGTGGTTAGGGGCATCTTGGACAATGGGGTTCAAAAGCGAAGGAGCAGGCAAAGACAAGTTGGGCTAGCCATGATGTCAGGAGACTGTCGGGTGGACAATCTCCTGCCATCCATCATTTTCAGGGACCTCAAGTTGTAAGGAGACATGAGGAGGTAAAGGTATACCAGGGGCTTGCGGGGCTTGCAAAGGAGGCGTTTCAGGTCTAGGTTGGACCATTCCCTACCCAATCCAATTAAATAATCTGGCATGAAACAATTGGCCAATAGCTTCTGAATCAGCGTCAAAGTGTATGGAGAACCAGGGCCTTCTTGGGCCTCGGTTCCAGTTACCTCTACCTCTGTTTCCTCGACCATGGCTTCCTCGACTAAAAAAACTCATCCTGCATGTGTGATCGATTAGAAAATAGTATTTTAAATAGCCATACATGACAACACTTAAAAATACGAAATAGATTTGGCTCAGAATGTATCAGACTCATGCGATCCAATCCATACAAATTGCTTTACTGTTAATCCACGAGCAGGGGGGTGAAAAGGGTTCTTGGATATGTGAGGGGTTTGTATTGAGCGAAAATATGATATAATGAAAGGGGAGAAGACATGGTCACTGCTCAATGACAACAATAATCAACTGTAAAGAAAACCAATAAAACCTCACTGCAATCCACACAAGACACTGCCACTTCCATCCATTTTAACACAGAAATTCTCTTGACTGTAATCAATCTCAAAACAAGGAGTGAAAAATGAATAGGGGAGGTGATAGGGTTTGTAATTAGCGGAAAGTGAAATAATGGAAGGGAAGAAGGATGATTACTGTTCATTGAATTAATTAAGTGATCCATAACACCTTCTGCGAAAGGAGATGCATCAACCATCAATCACTTAACTAAATAATAATTTTTGTGCATTTAACAAGTTTAGTGTTCATAATCAAATATCCAACACAGTGCCATCACAAAATAGTAGGCATCCTATACAATCTGTAAAAAGGATTATGTTCCCTTATTTGCACCTTATAACAATTTCTAAACAATAGCCATCCACTCTATTAACCATCGAAAAAATCCACTGCCCATGTGTTTCTTCAATCCACAACTATACTCAAAAGTCATGTTTTCCAAATAATACTGAAGTCACTATTACTACAATAGAGCCCATCAAAATGCAATGATATTCGTTAACATATATATATGCAGAAACCAAAGAACCAAGATCAAACTGCAACTCATATTGATATTCAAATATACAACCAACAGCCACCGTTTAGACACAAGCTATGCACAGGGTAACTTGCCCAGGCAATGTAATACTGCCATCATAAAAAAAAACAATTCAGTATGGCTTCAAGAGCTAGGCCATCTAACTGACATGACAAAGCCTCGACAACATGCCCTTCATAACAAATGATTGATAAACATGATTAAAACTCTGTGAAATCCAAGCTATCCATACTATACACAGTGCAAAGCCACCCAAAAAAAAATGATGCAATATTTCCATTTTACCAAACCAATCACACAGTCACGGCAATAGCTCAATTCGTTGTTGGGTCATCAACCCAACACGGTATTACTTCGATTTAGCCCAACTATGATCAACTATGCTATGCAATTGCAGGCTTAAACAATCAAACAATCATAAAGATATAGTTCCCAAAGTCATTCGGCCCCAAGAGAAACCCATAGTTACCATGACCATTATCCATTTTTCAAACACACAACGCAACATGAGCAACGTCAATCATTTTCACCAATGCTAGCTAAACATTCAAATAATCATCAGTGCAAAAACCAGTGACTGTGTATCTACCAAACAACTCGTCATTGTCTTAAAAAATCAACAACCTAACAAGATGTAGCAATGACGCATACCCACGCATCCAATCGAATCGGGGCAGAGGCCCTTTCCATTAACAACACTGAGCTATCAACATAAGGAGAGTAACTGTGTGCTTTGAAAGTGTAACTGGTAATGTAGGGTTTACCACTATTATAACCGAGCCAGTGACTATATACTAACCAACACAACTGTCATACGACCAACTCAGCGAGCCTGTTCTCAAAATCGTCGACAATTATACAACCATCCAATCAAAAAAAAAATGAGTCGTAAAACAACAGGCCAGGCTGGTCTTCTTAAACAATTTCCAGACGGGAGAGCCAAGGTTGTTCCGTAGTCAACACGGGGAGAGCAGAGCCACTCTTTGTAATAGCAAAACCTCCAAAGCCACGGTGCATACAAGACGAACCACGACTCATTCGTGGTCGGGCAAAAATCCATTACAGGGGCCATCACTTAAAGGTAGGGCTATAGTTTGGTCTGGCAAAGGTTATTTAACACACGTAAGGTATAACCCTCGTGCTCTTCGGTCAACAATCACGACACAGAGGTGAAGACAAGGTCGAGGAAGAACAGGAACCTCATTTCGTGACCCCTGGTGGTGTAATCAACCAATGTCGAAGTGAACAAAACATACTGACGTAGGAAACCTCCGACCACTAAACCCATGAAAGCCAAAGACTGGATTCAGTAACAGTGCTCGAAGATAGTTATTCACCCAAGACTAAACAAAAACCCTCCAACTAAACAGCAGTGATAACAAAGTGCTATCACCCAGAAAGACCAATAACCTCAACAAACTCAAAATTGTTACAGGAAGAATCATCCACTCTTCATTCCAAGAACCTAAATTTCACACAGTTGCAACACTTAGGAAAACAAAAACCCATACACCTAAGCCAGTAATCATTTCATAACCAGAGCAGAATCACGAATGGCCAAAAAAAGACATACTTGTAATCGAATTCCTTAAAATGAGATATGGTCGAGCGATTCTTCCATGCTAAAATTTTGAATCATAACCACAGCAACAACATCAAACAATAGCCTGATTAGGGTGGCGGCGAACAGGAGGGGTAAAGGTGATGTGCAGTAAATGCATGTCGCCTCCACCCACAATTCATTTACTCACTAGTGCATGCCACCCAGCTTCTAATTAACACCATTAATTTAACTCTGCGTTGGAATCTACATAGGTTACTTGCCAAATGTGCTTTTCATATCATATATCAAATTTCTTAATATATAACTCAAAAAAAATCACATAACCATTAACGTTCACCACCTTGTCAAATGAGTCACCGACATTCAATCTATCCAAATATACCATATGTGGATCAGCCACATAATTCAATTAACCATTGCATAACCATTAATACTATCACCTTGCCAAGTGCGCCACCAACATTTCACACCATATGCATATTAAACATGTAATCCAATCACAATTTCATAACCATTTACTTGCTAGCTAGGGCCTAACAATAATCAACAAGTATTTTCATGCATGCAGTATAGTTAGGATAGCTTTAAAATCTTCCTCTTGCAATTGTTTCTCACTGCCTTTAAGTTATTCACAAGTGATATTGCAGAACTAGGTCCCCTTCTCTTGCATTTGTTCTAGTTTTTTTGCCTCTCTCAAAACTGCCCTTCATATAATTTTACTAACATGTTTGTTATGCAGGTGCGATAAGAACAGACAGCGATGATATTAATGAATATCATGGGTGGTAGGAACATAAGGAATCAACACATCATAAGATAAATTCATAACCAATAACAACAAGATCTTCATCAACCATGTGAGCCGTGTCGCACATCATCTCAACATCGAAACACACATATCTTCTCTCCAATAGTTCAAGGGGGTCCCACCTATTAGTATTATTTAGTTTTTATAAGAATAGGCTTTAGCAATACTTTGCGGGCAAAACTTCGTTGACAATTTTAATCGTCAACACACTTGTCATCATAGGAGTGGTCCACTTGTGTGCCACTTGTCAACCTATAATTCATCCACCTAGAGGTACAATCTTCTCAGTTAGCTGCCAATAATCATTTGCCATGTGTCACCCTTGCAATGGTGACACATGCCACCTCTTTTTGCCCATGTACTTTAGCTCGAAATTTGACCGCTCATAACTTTTGCATAGGAACTGTGTTTGACTTGTTGTTTAGACCATTGGAAATTTGACGACGAGCTCTACGGAATGATGCCATTTTCTCAAACTTTTGATACGATCAAATTTTGAACTTTTTCTAGGTCCTTCTGGTCCTATGTGAGTGTTTTGGATCCTCTTGGATCTCTGTGAGCATTGATGGATCCTCCTGGATCATCCAATGTCCTATAAACTCCACCCTTTCCACCTCCTTTCAGGACTATCGGCTTACCACACCAGGATAATCCTGTTAGGACTTAGATGTCATCGACAACTATGTGGACAATCTCATGCCCCACACTCTATAAAACTACTCATTTGGGTCCTAGAAACCCATGAGCCTCTAAAGAAACATGTTTTCGATTCACAATTTTGACTCCTAAAGAATTTCAAGAGCCTACAATTTCTTTATGCATCTAAAGTGGCTTGGTCCTACAATGTTGTCACATCAACTACCTCATGTTTTGTTTCTTTCCACTCTATCATAGTGATTGGCCCTACAAAATTCAAGTAAACATGTGTACATCAGTCTCCAATTTGTTTTTCTGAGATTTTTTTCCCTTTTTTACCCATTAGGGCCCAACTGCAACTATTCCCACGGACAGTAGCATTCGACCGTGACTTTACCATGTAACAATCATGGCCAAAGCCTTCTTGACACAATTGCAATCCAAACGAGATTTGACACCAAGGAAATTCTTAGCCAAATAAAAAATGAAATGGATAGAAATGTAGAGCATGAGTTGAGGGCCTACCTGGTCCAAATGAAACTCGAATTCATTGGTTGGATCTCTAACAATCCGCACGAGAAGTTTGGGGGGTGAAAAAAAATTACTATGTGGTTAAAATTATCAAGGTTGAAATGGTGAAAATGAGCTCATTTACCCATATATAAACATGTGTTTTGTGCTTTTTTGGGCCTTATACCATCATTTTTTTCCCTAGTCATGACCAAAACCCCTTATGGATTATGGTTTTTTGCATTGAAATTGTTAAATGAGATTTATATTGTTTTTTTAACTCATGGATTAGTGTTCTTGATCACTTATACAGGACTACATAACATATTTTTGACACTTTTTACAATGTTATTTTACATACTTTGAGGTAAATGATTCAAACTGGCATATAGTGATAGGTTTCTCACTTGCATCTTTCAGTATTAACCCAAAAATGTGTCGACATTATGCCTTAGGTTCAACCCTTTCAAGTTGCAACATTTCCCTTTCTTGACTACTATGGGTCATAACTTGTTCATTAGTGCCTACCCTCCATCGGTCACTCCATTTAGCACTCCTTTTTCCATTCAACACCCATTTTGAGTTTTATTCGTAGGCTCGGGAGCCCTATTATCCCTTCCATGACTTAACGTTTGAGACAACTTGCTTCTTTCTCATCTTTTTATGGCCATGTCCTGGTGGGCTCCCATTATTATTTTGTTGATTTAAAGTTGCACTTGCTTATTTTTTCTTGCATTTTTGCGCCTACTACTACGTTGTTATTCACTTTCTTATGCTTATCACCATTGCAATTATTTTCTGACCTTTCTCATTTGCATCTATTACCTTTGTTTTGTGACCCTTAACCTTGGAGAAGACATTTATGAGAGGACACAACTTTCCTAGTACCTTTTTTTCATAGGTCTATTCCATGCATTTGGAATGTAGTTGCATACCTTGGCACCACATGTTTTATTCATTGTATTTTATCATAATTTTATTATTTTTATTGCTTTGGAAAACATAAAAAAGAAAAGGGGGGAAATAATTTTTCTCTTTTTTATTTAATTGAAGTGGTAGCCATCGGTCTTTATCACCCTTGAACATGGAACCTATTTGTGTCAGTGTCTTATAGTTGGGATTTAGTATTGCCTTAGGAGTTATACCATGATTTTGATTTTTCACTCCTCTGATTGGTTATTCTTCCAGTCGTTATGGAGAATGCTTCAATGCCTCCTACATTGTTG
>ML779632.1:469752-504700 GCA_009831015.1 Picea engelmannii | reverse complement strand
AAACCCATTTGAAGGATGGTAATTACATGAAATTCATAATTTTATTTTTATTAAAAGAGTTTTATATTATCTATGTTATTAAAATATTTATGTGTTATCTATGTGTAAATCTGTGTAAGAATATCTATGGTTACTGAATTCATTTGAATAATTTGTATAGATATCATATGTTGTATTGTATTTACACTTAATCCATTGTTTACCTATTCAAACACTTTGATGATAATCATCGTTTTGGTTTTGTATGAATTTTAATCATGTGAAAGGAATCAATAATTAGAGGTGTAAAATCAACAAGGATACCTAAATTAGGTTACTATTTTATTGAAGGGTGTTAAGTAAGCATTCAAAGAGTTAGCAATTTGAAGAAGTTTGATTGTTAAATTAGTTGAAATTTTGTGTTTAACCTAGAAGGATATGGAAAGGGAAGGCATGGGATGGAAAGGAAAGGAAAGGCATTGCAAGGAAATTCAAGGCATGGCATGGCAAGGAAACACAAAGAATGGCATGACAAGGCAAGAAATGGCATGACATTACAAATAAACACATGGCATGGCATCACAAGAAAAGGCATGGCATGGCATGGAATGACAAGGAAAATAAAGGGAAGGGAAGGGAAGGGAAGGCAGCACAAGGAAATGTAAGGAATGGCATGGGATGGCATGGAAAGGAAATGCATGCCATGGCAAGGAAAGGTATTGCATGGCATGTTAAGACAAGGCATGACATAGCATGGAAAGGCAAGGAAATGAAAGAAATGACATGGCATGGTATGAAAATGAAAGGCAAGGAAATGAAACACAACACAATGAAACACAAGGCAATGGAAGGCATGGCATGTAATGGAATTGAATGGAAAGGTATAGCATGGCATGGAAAGGTAAGGAATTGCATGGCATGGCATAGAAATCCAAGGAAATGCAAGGCTAGGAAATGTAACACAAGGTAATGCAAGGCATGACATGGCATGGAATGGAAATGCAAGGTATGACATGGAAAGGAAAGGAATGGCATGTAAAGGAAAGGAATGCCATGGAATGGAAAGGCATAGCATGGCATGACATGCCAAGGAAAGGAAACAAAACATAAGGAAATGGAAGGCATGGCATGGCATGGAATGGAAAGGAAATCCATGGCATGGCAAGTCTAGGAAGGACATGGCATTACATGGCATGGCAAGGCATGGAATACCATGGCATAGAAAGGCATGGAAAGGCAAGGAAATGCAAGGCATGGAATGGCATGGAAAGGAAAGTAAAGGCATGGGAAGGAAAGGAAAGGGATTGGATGGAAATTTAATGCATAGCATGTCATGGAAAGACAAGGAAATACATGGCACAACATGGCATGGAAAGGAAGGGAAATGCAAGGCAAGGAAAGGCAATGCAACATAAGGAACTACATGGCATGGCATGGCATGGCATGAAAAGGAAAGGTATGGAATGGCATAAAAAGTAAAGGCAAGGCATGGCATGACATGACATGGAAAGGAAAGGCAAGACAAGATAACGCAACACAAGGAAATGGAAGGCATGGCATGGTGAGGCATGGCATGTCAAGAAAAGGCATGGAATGGAATTGCATGGAATGGCATGGAAAAGAAAGGCATGGAACAACAAGTTAAGGAAAGTGATGCAAGAGAATTCTTTCCACCTCAGCAATGCACCAGCATTCTAGAACATCAAAGCAGATTCAAGGAAGGGAGAGGCGCAACCCTCCCATTTTTAAAAATTTTAAATGTAATATTTAATGAAATTAAATGTTGTAAGGATGGAAGAGCCGAGTTGATGCCTTTGTACAGGATGTAGTAAAGGTTTCCTTTAATGGCTAGCTGTAGGTTGATCTAGATCCGATTCAGACTATATTTTCATTTATTGTAATTAGCCTCAGTAAACAGGCACTATAAATGGTGATTAGACACCACTAGTGTAGCTGGAGGGAAAAATATCGATGAGCCCCTCTTGTATAAAGCATTGTAACATATTCCCAGTAGAGGTGGCTGAACGTTGAGAGAAAAATCATTGTAATCCAAGAGGAGAGGAGAGAGTTGAGACTTTGTTGTAGTTCGAGCCTACACCCATTGTAAACATACATTCATATTAATAAAAAGACAACAATTTTTCATGCATATAATTCTATGTATGTTTCTATGTATTTGATGCATGTTATTTGTGTGTTTATGGGCATATATGTTGTATATGTATGTGATATGTTTTAATCTGCAGGGTTAAGATAGGGTTTTCATCTTTGTGAGTTTGTTGGATTATTTATGGGTTCTTTAGGCTAAATGCAAGGAGTGCATGAAAGAGTCTTGAAAACTCTGTGGGGCAATGCAAGGAGTGTGCATATGAAATTCAAGTCAAATTCAAAGGAGAACGTGCCAGGAGGGCACACCAGGATATATACATAATGAGAGAGAAGCCTCAAGGTTGCTAAATAGATTGGAGGAGAAATTATGCAGAGAAGGCACAAAAGACAGAATTGCGGAACATTTTGTAGAAGCTCTTCCAAGAGTGCATTGAGTAGGTGCAAGTGTGAGCAGGTGAAATCTTTTTCGAGATCAGAGAAGATCAGTGTCAGGGAGGAAGACACCCTAGAGTTACTAAACACTCTGGTAGAAAGACAAGAGAAATACTTCAGAGTTTTTGAAGACTCTAA
This sequence comes from Picea engelmannii, assembly GCA_009831015.1. Lineage (NCBI taxonomy): Eukaryota > Viridiplantae > Streptophyta > Pinopsida > Pinales > Pinaceae > Picea > Picea engelmannii. Next base: position 502,042 of record ML779632.1, on the reverse strand, counting down.
AGGAGAGGCTCAACGAGGAGTGATTTGAGCAGGTGCAAAGAGTGCACAGAACCAACACGTTCTGAAGTGTTAGAGGATATTGAGGAAGACCAGAGTTGTTGAACACTCTGGGGAAGATCTCTGCAAGTGTGCATTGAGAGGACGCAATGAGTGCATTAATGAGCCTAAAAGAGATCAGGAAGCAGGAGGAAGACCTGTGAAAGGAGTGAACTAGGCCAACACTTAGACAAAGTGTTGAAAGACAACTATTTGAAGGCTCAGTCAAGCTCTAGGAGCGTGTAGAGGTGAATTTACTCCAAGTTTGGGAGCTTAAAAGGAAGAGCATAGAGCATGCCAGGAGGGCACCAGAAATCCTTTGAAGGAAGTCGAGGGTTGAGACCCTTAAGAGATTGAGAAAGTTGAAATCTCGGGAGGAGTAATGCAACATTTCATGCAGATGTAAGTGTGCACCAGGGCGAGGTCAAATTCCATTAGAAAACACCTAGGAGAGTTAGCGCAAGACATGTGATGATAGACTTATTCCAAGTCCCAAATCTCAAGACATGGAGCACAGTCAAGACCCAAAGTAGCTGGGTTCGCAAGAGGATCAAAGGCCGCAACCTTTGATGTTTACAAATTATTCTAATTCGGGAGAAATCTAAAGCTCGGGAGGAGGAGCAACAATTGTCGTCATATCAACTACGAAGGGAGATATGGACCGTTGAATTCTAAGTTTAGACATCAGAAGGAGTGTGTAGAGGAGGAGAACAGATCCTAACCATCAGATATGAGTGAAACGGATTAAAATTCATTGGATCCAGTTAAGTGCACAAGTCCTAATGTCTTTTAAAGTGCACGAGAGAGAGGACTCTCCAAAGTCCCAAAGTGGATCAGGATCTTTCATCATTCAGATGAACAAGTGGAGAAAGATCAGAAGGTCCGGGAGATCTGTGTGGAGAAGAAGAAAAATATCTACGTGAAAAAGGCCAAAGAAATCCATACTGTGGGATCTGGAAGGGACACGTGTCAGAGATCTATGTGTTTCAGAAAAAGAGTACTTCGGGGAAAACTGGGAGTGGAGCGTGTAAAAATTTTGAATCCTGAAGTTGTGGAGAATATCTTGGTCGTCAATCTCCAAGAGGCACGTGTCATCGGATTTTTTCATCCATAAGGTAAGCACTCTGGAAGAAATTAGAGTTGGTTGGATAAATAACTCCCGAAGGCCAAAGCACCAGAGTTCATCAGGGTCATCCATCGGAAGTGGATAGATGTCAGTAGATCCTTCACTTCAGAGGATAGCCGCTTCGAAGAAAAATGGTGAGGTGAATCCAAAACAGTCGAAGCCTGAAATTCTAAAGCACCTTAGGGTTCAGCCTTGGGTCACAGTCCAAGGTCATATGAGGAGAGGGGCCTAGAAGAAGGAGCTAGCACCTGACAGTTTAAAACTTCTAAGAGCACCAGGAAAAGGGCTTGCGGGTTACATAGGACCTGTGCCTAAGGAGATAAGGGGCATGTGTTAAATCAATTTGGGGGCTAGCAGGGTCCCGAGGAGATAATTCAACTTAGTTATTTGAATATCCTTGACTGATAGGTCATGAAAACCCTAATAGAGGAGGGGGGATGCATCAAGTGGTATCAGAGCCACAAATTTTAATTTATGTAGGAAAGAGGAGATAATATGATACCATCAAATGGTATCAGATCTTGATTTGTCCTGTAGATAGTAGGTGAAGGAGGAGACAAAGGAGATATTTGGATACCATCAAGTGGTATCAAATCTTGATTTTACTTGCAAATAACAGGCAAAGGAGGAGACAGAGTATTGATGCTCTATGTGTGATTGTTGGCTAGTGTGCAATAGTCAGTAGACAACCAGGTGGGTTGTAGGAAAAGATGGAGGTGCTCTCAGTTGCAGGGTAACCATCGAACTTGCCAAGAGGGCAGGAAGAGGTGAAAATGGCTACTGAAGGCCATAGGAGAGGTTGAGAAGGATACCTCCAGCAAAAAAACAAGACAGAGATGGATAAAGAGATCGAGGATATCAGAGCAAAGCTCAACAGGATAACGCTAAAGATGCAGCAGGAGGCGTAGGTACGATGGAGGTACGAGTGGCCCATGAAGCAGAGAGCAACATGGCCTATTCAAAATTTGTTGTCCAAAAGGTAGCAACAAGTATTGAGGAGGTGGATGAGGGAAGTTGAAACCCTCAGTGACACAAAGAAAGTGGTTTACATTTGTGAAACCGAGAGTGGAAAGAGCCTTAGTGGTGAGGAGGATAAGAGATCAGTTGATCTCATGAACTTCCAATAGGGCAGTGATGAAAGTTCAAATTTCCATGTGGGCAATCAGAAGAGATCAACAGTTGATCTCATAGACTGTCGGGAGGGCAGAAGTGGAATCCCAAATTTCCAGGTGGGCAAGGGAGAAGAGAGGAACTTAGCTAAGAGTTCAGATAAGCATGAATTGCTGATAGAAGTGGATCATAGGAGTGTTCTGGTCATTGGGGGAATTCAGATATTTCTGTCAATTAGCCCAGCAGAGGCCAGTGCACAAATTTCAGGTGCAGCAACAGAAAGACAACCAGTTAAGACAGTCATAAAGGAGGAGAAGGAGTAGGCATCAGAGTATACCACAACAAAATAAGAGGAGCATTTAGGTGAATTTCTCACTCAATGGGAGATGGACTTGAAGTTGTTGAAGGATTAGTTGAACAATACAAAACCAAATAAGGACTACTGGGGTGTAGTCATGCAAAGAGAAGGATAATGCCATCATAAGGAGCAACTGGAAGAAGTTGGAGTTGTTCGAGCAAAGGACCTGAAAAAAATCATTATGTCCAAAGAGATAGTTGGGAAATAGTTCAGTAAGGAACCTACAAAATTGGAGTCTGCAGTAGAGTGTCAAGCTAGTGCCACAAGTGATGAAGACAGAATGGGAGATCAAGTTGATCTTCCCTTTGATCAGCATAAGGAGAAGGTGCATTCGAGCAGTGTACAGAAGGGAAAATAGCCAACAGAGCAACTATAAGAGGTGATAAAGGAGATAAGGAGGTTGATGTTGAGATCAACACATGAGACTATCAGCAGGAGGAGGCTAAACAAAATAAATCCTACAACAACAACATGATTTCAACAACAACATAAGAGAGGAGTGGGTGGACAACTCCAAAGAGAATTTTGGGATATAGGAGGATTTAATAGTGGGGAAGAGGAGTTCATGAGTAGGAGCTCATAATTTTCCCAACAATGGAGTATGATGTAGGAGCATCCTTTCCACCTCAGCAATGCACCAACATTCTAGCACATCAAAGCGCATTCAAGGAAGGGAGAGGTGCAACCCTCCCATTTTTAAAATTTTTAAATGTAATATTTAATACAATTAAATGATGTAAGGATGGAAGATCTGAGTTGATGCCTTTGTACATGTTGTAGTAAATGTCACCTTTAATGGCTAGTTGTAGGCTGATCTATATCTGATTCAAACTAGATTTCCATTTATTGTAATTAGCCTTAGTAGACAGGTGTTGTAAATGGTGATTAGACACCACTAGTGTAGTTGGAGGGAAAAATCTCGATGAACCCCTCTTGTATAAATAATTTTAACATATGCCCAACAGAGGTGGCTGAAATTTGAGAGAAAAATCAATGTAAGCAAAGAGGAGAGGAGAGATTTGAGACTCTGTTGCATTCCAAGCCTACACCCATTGTAAACAGACATTCATATTAATAAAAATACAACACTTTTCCTGCATATTATTCTGTGTATGTTTTCATGTATTTGATGAAAGATATATTTGTTTTTATGGGCATATATGTTGTAGATGTATGTGATAAGTTTTCATATACAGGGTTAATATAGACTTCTCTAGATTTGTGAGTTTTTTGGATTATTTATGGGTTCTTTAGGATAAATGCAAGGAGTGCATGACAGAGCCTTGAAAATTTTGTGAGCCAGCACAAGGAGTGAGAATATGAAATTCAAGTCGAATTTAGAGGAGAACATGCCAGGAGGGCACACCAGGATATCTACGAATGAGAGAGAAGCCTCAAGGTTACTGAACACCTTGGAGGAGAAATTGTGCAGAGATGGCACAAAAGATAGAATTGTGAAATATTCTGTAGAAGATATGCTAGGAGCATATTGAGTGGGTGCAAGTGCACGCAGGTAAAATATTTTTCAAGTTCAGAGAAGATAATTTTCAGGGAGGAAGACACCCTAGAGTTACTGAACACTCTGGTAGACAGACAAGAGAAATACTTCAGAGTTGTTGAACACTCTGAATGAGAGGATCAACAAGGATTTCTTTGAGCAGGTGCAAAGAGTGCACATAACCAACATGTTCTAAAGTGTTGGAGGAAATTGAGGAAGACCAGAGTTGTTGAACACTCTGGGGAAGAGCTCTGCAAGTGTGCATCGAGTGGACACAAGGAGTATGTTACTGAACCTAAAATAGATCAGGAAGGAGGAGGAAGACCGACCAAGAAGCAGGAGGAAGACCGATCAGGAAGCAGGAGGAAGACCGATCAGGAAGCAGGAGGAATATCAATGAACAAGAAGGAGGAACACCTGTGAAAGGATTGCACCAAGCCAACACTTAGAAAAAGTGTTGAAAGAAAAACGTCTGAAGGCTCAGTAAAGCGTTAGGAGAGCGTAGAGGTGAATTTAATCCAAGTTTGTGATATCAAAAGGAAGAGAGTAGAGCATGCCGAGAGGGCACCAGAAATACTTTGAAGGAAGTCGAGGTCGAGACCCTTAGGAGACTGAGCAAGTTCAAATCTCAGGAGGAGTAGTGAAATTTTTTATGCAGAGGCAAGTGTGCACCAGGGCAAGGTCAAATTCCATTAGAAAAATCCCAGGAGAGTTAGTGCAAGGCATGCGTTGACAGAATTATTCCTAGTCCCAAAGATTAGGAGGTGCAACTCAGTCGAGACTCAAAGTAGTCGGGCTTGCAAGAGGATCAAAGGCCGCAATATTTGACATTTACAAATTCTTCTAATTCGGGAGAAATCCAATGCTCAGGAGGAGGAGCAACAACTGTTGTCAAATCAACTGCGAAGGGAGATCTGAATTGTTGAATTCTACGTCTAGACATCAGAAGGAGCACACAGAGGATGAGAACAGATCCCAGTCATCATATTTGATCACGACGGACCAACAATCATTGGATCCAGGTAAGTGCATGAGTCCTAACCTCCTTTAAATTGCACAGGAGAGTGGACTCACCGAAGTCCCGAAGTGGATCGGGACCATTAATCATTCAGAGGGATAGGTGGAGAAAGATCAGAAGGTCCAGGAGATAAATCTCCAAGAGATCTATGTGGAGCAGAAGAAAAATCTCTAAGTTGCAAAGGCCGAAGAAATCCATACTGTGGGATATGGAAGGGACACGTGGCAAAGATCCACGTGTTTTAGAAAAAGAGTACTTCGAGGAAAAGTGGGAGTGGAGTGTGCAAAACTTTCGAAGACCAAAGTTATGGAACAGATCATGGTTTTCTATTGTCAGGCGACACATGGCATCAGATCATTCCATCTAGAAGGTAAGCACTATGAAATAAAGAGGATTTGGTTGGAGAAATATCTCTCAAAGGCTGGAGCGTCGGAGTTCATCAAGATCATCCATTAGAAAGTGGACAAATGTCAGTAGATCCTTCCCTTTGGAGGATATCCACTTTGGAGAAAAATGGTGAGATGAAGCCAAAACAGCCGAAGCCCAAAATTCCAAAGCGCCTTAGGGTTCATCCCTAGGTCACATTCCGAGGTCATATGAGGAGAGGGGCCTAGCGAAAGGAACTAGAACCCGCTAGTTTAAAACTACTAAGAGAACTTGGAAAAGGGCCCATGGGTTACATAGGACCTGCGCCTAAGAATATAAGGGGCCTTTGTTAAATCAATTTGGGGGCTAGTAGGGTATCGAGGATCTAATTCAACTCAGTTATTTGAAGTTCCTTGATCGGGAGGTAGTGCATCCCCTAGGAGAGGAGGGGGGCTGCATCGGAAAGGAAAGGAATGGCATGACAAGGCAAGGCAAGGCATGGTAAGGTAAGGAAATGAAAGGAAAGGGAAGGGAAGGGAAGGAAAGGAAAGGAAACGCAAAGCAAGGAAATGTAACAAAAGACAAGGAAAGTCATGTCATGGAAAGACATGACATGGAAAGGAAAGACATGGAATATCATGACATGGAAAGGAAAGGCATGACATGGCATGACATGGCATAGAAAGGAAAGGCAATATAATGCAACAAAAGGAAAGGAAATGAAAGGCAATGCAAGGAATGGCATGGCATGGAATGGAAAGGAAAGAGATGGTATGGTAGGAAAAGGCATGTCATGGAAAGGAAAGGAATGACATGGCATGGAAAGGCATGACATGGAATGGAAAGACAAGGAAAGGAAAGGAAAGGAAATTCAAGGCAAGGAAATGAAACATAAGGAAATGCAAGGAATGACATGACAAGAAAAGGCATGGTATGGAATGGAAAGGAAAGGAATGACATGGTATGGCATGGCAAGGCAAGGAAAGGTAATACAAGACAATCCAAGGCATGTCATGGCATGGAAAGGCAAGGAATGACATGGAAAGTCAAGGGAAGGAAGGGTAATGCAAGCCAAGGAAAGGATAGACATGGCAAGGCAGGACAAGGCATGGAAAGGAATAGAAGGGAAAGGAAAGACATGGCAAGGAAAGGCATGGAATGAAAAGTCAAGGAAATGAAAGGCGTGGCATGGAAATTAAAGGCATGGAATGGAATGGCATGGCAAGGCAAGGCAAGGCAAGGAAATGGAAGGAATGGAACTGCATGGCTTGGAAAGGAAAGTCATGGCATGGAAAGGAAAGTCATGGCATGCCAATTCAAGGAAAGGTAGCGAAATGTAATGCAAGGAAATGATATACATGGAAAGGAAAGGAAATGTATGGAAAGGAATGATAAGAAAAGGTCTAGGTATGGAAAGGCAAGGAAAGTAAATGCAAGGAATGACAAGGCAAGGAAAGGCATGACAAGGCAGGGAATGGCATGGCAAGTCAAGGAAATGAAAGGTATGGCATTGCAAGGAAAGGCATGGCATGGCATGGCATGAAAAGGTAAGGAAATGCAAGGCAAGGCAAGACAAGGCAAGGTAAGGCAAGGTAAGGCAAGGCAAAGCAAGGAAAGGAAAGAAATGGAAAGGCAAGGTTAGGAAATCAATGCAAGTGAAGGAACGAAAATGAAAGGCTGAGCATTGATCACATACTTTGTTTTGGATGCTCCACCCACTTTCTATATTAAAAATTCATCCATGGAGTTGGATACCTTGTAATTCACACTTGTGGAGTGGTTGCATGCATGCACATTCTTGGAGGGTACATTCCATGTGGATAATTGGAATTTGAATTTCCTTGATGTCTTTTTTTGGGGGTGCATCCCCTTTATGAGAATTATTTGGTGCATACTACTACAATTTTTGGATGAGGGCGAATTGATTTGGAGAGGATAATGTCCACATGTTGTAACATGGTCAACGATGGATTGAGGAGAGATCTAACTAATCCATTATTATAACATTTATTTGACTTTTCATGGAGTTAGTTAGAGAATAATAATATTTTATTATATAAGATAAGTGACTCCCTCTATAAAGAAGATCTCTCTCTCTCCATTGTAAAGGGTGGAAAATTTGGGTATTTAGGAGTTCTCCTCTTCAGATACATTGTACAACATTTTGTCAATCTTAATGGAGAATTTGATGTATATTTTCATTTGATGTGAGGATTTATTATGCACTTATATTTTATGTGTTGATTTTGTATTAAGAAACACCTTGTAGCATGTTTTGATTTCCATTATAATGAAACATGCTTCATTTTGGATAGAGTAATGTGAGGTTTCAACCTTCTTATTTCTATTGTTATTATGTTAGCCTACATGATTCTTATTATTGGTTCATGGAGTCTTAACTAGGATGGGCCTTCAATCTTTCCTCAAATTTAAGTCCTTGAGAACCATTAATTGCGTATGGATTTAGCACTTAGCAATCTTTTCCACCATAAGGGATTCATTAATGAGTAATGCAAGTATTTATAATCACTTTAGAAAAAACAAAGTATTTTTACTTACATAGACTTCCTTAGCACTTTAAAAAGTAATTTATCAAATTAAATAAATTATTACATTGACTAGTGCAATAATACACTCCAAATTTATTTGAATACACAACCGAGTTGAGAAAATAATTATTTCATTTCATCAAAATTTCATAAATCTATCCAAATTTTGTGAAATAGTTTCTAGAACCTAAAATATATTTGTATAGTCTTCAACAAACATCTACTATAATAAGTGGATTTTTTTAATATTGCAAAGTTAATTGTAGTTTCTATTAGTTAAATGTAAGTTATTGAATATAAAAATTCATCAAAATATACATTGATGCATTAAGTGATCCTTCTATGTTTTGATGTATCATTTTCTTCTTCCAACTATTGAAAAACAATATTCAAATTATCATACTAAGAGATCTTAAATTGAAGGTTATAGGATATTTTGAGTTTGACATTTCATCTTCTCATCATGTCTTAATTATCCCAAATCCATCCATAATCCCAAAGTTTTCCATTGATTTCAACTCATGGATTATTCTATTTATGTTTATGTAGGTTTCTCCCTTTATAAAATAGTGTAAATCTATGTTTCCTAGGAATATCCTTGTAGCGGTATTTTTATGTGGAATTAGTTCTTAGAAGAATAGAGATACATAGTTGTTTCTATTTACTGTTTCTGATATTTATCTTTTGAGAATAGATTTCTTTAAATCCATTTAGATTATATTTATTTCTTACAATTTTGTATATAACATAAAAGAGTGAAAATTGAAACACTTTGAAATTCATACATTCATCAACATAAAATGTAGAAACAATGAGATTCATAAAAAAGTGTGCCATGAAATGTGTGTGTGTGTGTGTGTGTGTGTGTGTGTGTGTGTTTGCCTATTTTGAGGAAAGGTCTATTTTTTGAAAGTAAGGCGTAATTTTAGAGAAGAACATATGGCAAGAAAAGCAACACATGCGAGGAAAAGATGCATGAAAAGGGGGAAAGCATGCAATTCATGCAAGAAGGAAAACCTAACCATGTTAGGGTTAGGGTTTTGGTAGAGATTTTAACGTATAACAAGATTGTAAAATAGTATAAATAAGAACCTAGAAGGTCTAGGTCGGGGTTCTGCTCAATTCAAATACTAGTTCAGTTTGACTATTGTAGTTATGATATTGTTGTAAGATGTTAAGTTGTAGAAGGGACAAGTAGGCCAGATTTTAAGGGTTAGATCACAGGTTGAGGAGCTTGGTGTGATCTAGTCCACCTCATTCAATTTATTGAACATTTTTATGATTATATGATGGGAGATGTAGTGCACGCAGTGCCATATTTTACAGAAATCTAAATAAAAGAGCATAGAAGCCATATATTTGTGGACGTAGCCCAGGAGGGGGTGAACCCCGGTAAAACCTATGTTATGTGTGTTATTTAGTGCATGTTTACTTTCTGTCATTGATTGATATTATTTACCTTTTGTCAATGAGTGATTTATAAATGAATGGTTAATCTAGATATGTTAGAATGCATGCATGACCTAAAAGATGAATGAATCTTAGGAATAAAAGAAGGAATAATCAGATTAAGGCCTGAATAAAATCGAATGCAATCCCATATCACCACTCCTTCCTAGACTGCAAGCACTTGATCATTGCAGTCACCCATAAAACTATCTCGAGTGAGACTACATAGTGCACTATGTGTGTTGTATTTCCTTTTGGTTTACCAGGAGGGTTGGTAGTTTTAGAGGGTTTTTTTGGAAACCTGTTCAGATCTGAACCTGGTTCAACCCAAGAAGTGGAAGAGAAAGAAGTTAACCAAAAAATGGTTCCATTGTTGGCTGTAACTGCATGGGATTGAGTGGACGGGATCCACTCAATAATGTGGAGAATGAAGGTATAAAAAGGAATGTTCAGGCCATGGAATCCAACGAAGGTGGATATTGAAATATGGTTGAAAACAAAGGAACTTGAGTTTGCATAGAAAGATAACATAAACTCTAAGTTAACACCGCACAAATGTCTTGACAAATACGTGTTTAACGACTTGTATGAGGTATTTTTCTGTGATTTCCCACATGGGTTGCAAGAGTGGCTATTGAGGTTTAAATACAACCACCCAATAAATCAAATCTGACAGTTGGAGTGGAATCTCGTGGAGATTGTGCAGTTACAACAAGTTAAAAAAAAAATTATACGCACAATAGATTTATGGTTAGACAATATTGTTGTAGGATTTATCATCGAATTTGCAATAGATACCATGAAGTATTCCATCGTAGTAGACCAAGAGTTTCTAAAAGGACCCAGAGGTAGGTATAGCATATCGTTGTACACTTCAATCAATATTTTATTGTATAAGAACGATGTAATGACCATGGAATCAAACAACTAAACTTCCCTGCGTTCAAGGGGGAAGGGGGGAAGCCCTAACAAGAGGTGGATAAATGGAGGAAGAAATGGATAAGGGAAAGAATAAGGAGGCCATGGACCCAATCATGATGGAGGAAGACTAGATAAGTCAGATAATGGCATCCACTAGAAAGACGCGTAGTGGAGTACCCTACCAATATAAGATGAATAATAAGAAAAGAGCCATAGTTGATAGAGATGACTTGGAAAGTGATGAGGAAGAGATAGAGGATATCCAAGATGTGGAGCAGATTGAGGAAATCCTATGTGAAACATATGAAATGGAAACAAGAGGTCCAAGGGAAGGAACAAAAGGCAAAACTCCAATCCAATTCAGTGTTAGTGTGGAACCCATAACCCTATGTGGAACTAGTACACCAGAAAGAACACCACCATTTAGACAACCAAATTTTAGTGGAAGAAAGAAAGAATGAAACACATCCAAACAAGGAGTAGCAGCTGGAGGAGACAGTTCAAGAAGTAGCAGTAAAATATCTACACCGCGCAGAGGTAGTAGTTCAACATAGTTCAAGATGGGAGGACATGATCCCATGAGCAGGTTACCATAATTCCAGGGAGAGGCATCCGAGGACCCTAAAAAATGTATATATATCTGCGAGAAGATATGGGAACCAAAGAAGATCAAAGATGAGGATACAAAACTTGTGCAATTATCTATCACGCTAAGAGACCACGCACTAGATTGGTGCATGAGCCTAGTTGTAAACAATCCACCAGGAGTAACAAGGACTATTGCAAATGTATAAAAGCTATTGATAAATTAATTTTAGAAACCTAGCTCACAAGATCATTACATGAATGAGATGATTGAAATCAGGAAAAAACTAGGTGACTCTTTTTGGGAGATTGATCATAGGTTTAAGCATCTTAAAGGTAAGTTGAAGTATGTCATGATTGACATGCAACATTGAAATATCTTTGTGAATTCACTATTACCACATTTGAAATTCCCTTTAAGACAAAAGAAGTTACAAACTCAGGAAGAGGCTCTGCAGGAAGCCTTACAACTGAAAGAAAACTAGTATCGGAAGATAGATCCAACAATAGAGAAGTTGAAGGAGGATCTCAAGAATCTAACATTTCATATTAACCAGAATAAGGGAAAAGAGACAAGATAAGTTGTTTGGTGTACCACATGCAGGATAAAAGGACAACATAAGAATGATTTTCCAACTTTCCTATAGTATATGGAAGAAGGAGTACCAAACCCTTTGCCAAAAAGAGGACCATGGTGCGAGATTTGTAAAACACATGGGCATGATCCATATCATTGTCCAATGATGCAGAAGTACCAAACAGTACCCAAAAGCTCATACTGCAATTTTTTCAAGTCAGTGGGTCATGATGATAAATATTGTAGGACGATGGAGCTGATGAGACAAAGAACTTCAGATACTTATGGGGTGCAAGCAGAAATGATGACAGGGCAAGATGCACCTCATTTCAACCAGGTACCACCTACATATAATAACGTGTAGCAACAGTATAACACTGTGAAGCCACAATAAAACATTGCATAACCACAGTATAACTCTGTGCAATATAACTAGGTACCTCAATACAATGCACCGCGAGGAGATCGAGCTAGATACAGAGGTGGAGGATGAGGTAGAGGAGGATTTGGAAGAGTTAGAGGTCCAGTAGTGTTCCAAAACTGCCAACATCCAAGAAATTATGCAAGGGAATGTCCACTTCCACCTGCGACATGTATGTACTGTCGTGCAATAGACCATGATACAAAAGATTGTACAACACTCTTGGGGAATATCCAAGAAAAAGAGGAATCAAAACAACCAAAAATTATAGTGGATCTCTGCAGAAGTGAAGGATGATGGAAGAAATATCAACATAGTCACATTAGGAGGAGCTAAGACATGAACTGACGCAGTAAGACAAGATCCAACACAAAACCAATGGGTGAAGAAGAATATTGAACCACAAAATCATTTTTATGTGCATAAATAAAAGGAAACATTCAAGGAGGTAAAACAGGAGTTTCTCAATAAAATTTTTACGTCTACATCAACTGTGCAGAAAAATAAGAACTCTCCTATGTACGAGATGCCTTACTCAATGGACCATACTAGTGAAGCAAAACCTCTAGAGCAAGTAAGTAACATAAAATTTTCTGCAATCTTGTGTTAAACTACTAAATGACCCATCATCTGTCAGGATTTTGCAAAACCTGTTACGAAGATGTAACATAGAGGTAGAAGGAAAATCAGAGAAGAAAACAGTGAATCATATCCATTCAAGAAGAAGGACAAGCAAAGAATTCAAACTGAATGCCAATATTGGAGACTTCAATATGGGGGATATTATACTGGACTTAGGCTCTAAAGTAAATGTGTTACCTAAGAAGACATGGAAGTGTATGGGAGAACCCACACTAGGTTATTCACTTGTCCAATTGAAATTAGAAAATCAACACATAGTTCTACCAATTGGAAGGCTTAAAGGTGTGACGGTAGATTTGGATGGAGTGTGCACTAAGGAAGACTTTGAAGTAATAGAGATAGTATATGGCACAACACCTTATCCAACATTTCTTGGATTGGATTGGGAATTTGATAAAAAGAACACAATCAGATTGAAGACAATGAAAATGACATTTGAATCAGGCGAATATAGAGTCATTTCACCATTAGACCCTTCAGAGGGAGAAAGGTTTGTAGAACCCACTTGTTTAGATCTAGAGGAAATAAATCAATTGTACATAACCACCACACATAAAGAAGATTATGTTAACCCAACTGTAGATGGAGTACTTAGTTGGAGAAGCATCACATCATGTGTTTCTGAATCGGATATAGGTTTGGAGAATTGGCAACAACGATTACATAAAGTTTCCACAAGAAGGTGCATAAGAATAGACCATGCAGTAAGATGGGTTGGTAAAGAGATAAGAGGACCTCCCAGTTTTTTGGCGGTAAATGACTTAGAGGAAGTTTTGACAAAGTATGAAGAACAAGTGTCATAAAATCATAGGTTCTTAGCCCTAGACATTTAACTCAAGGATACACCTGCAAGATGGTGGGGTGCACATAAAAAAACAATTCAGGACTGGTACCAATGCAAACGATTACTGCGCATTAGATTCGTCACAGAGCAGGGGAGCAATAAAATGTAGAGATATGATGGGAAAGGAACACAAAAAAACACTTGGAGAAGTGAAGAACACAATAGAGGATGACACCACCAGAAGAATGTCCTCATCAATTCATCCACACACTCGAAGGAATCCGAGAAAACTAGTATGTAGACCAGGAGATACGCATAGGCACTACATAATGTACAACATTACAACATAATTTTGTAGTAACCTTCTCATTTGAACATGAAAACCCCAACATTGATTCAACATTGAAGCAGATAAGAGGTGTAATATCTATTGATGAATCAAAGGTTGAACTCATGACATAGTATCAACATTAGAATAGATAGACAGTCAAAGAACTACTTTTGTTCTATCATGTTGAAGAGGTAGCATTGGATGAAGATGACCCACGCAATATTTAGATTAGAGAAATTGAAGGAGAAAGAGAGGTGGAAGGTCCATCTTTTGAGTCATAAGTATTTTCTTCACCAATCAAGGTGAAAAAAGTCAACATTGGGACAACTGAAAATCCCAAAATGGAAAGTATTGGAGACTATTGGGATGAACAAACAGTAGAAAGAATATCAGAGTTACTTCGCGAATACAGTGACTTGTTCCCAACAATGTTTATAAATATTAAAGGCATAGAAGGAGAGCTAAGAGAGATGAAGATACCTCTCAAAACTGAGGCAAGACCTATCATATAGAGACCTTACAGACTGAATCCAGTATATAAGAAGAAAGTGAAGGTAGAAATTGGCATAATGTTGAAAGTTGGTATCATAGAACCAGTAGAGGAATCTGAATGGATAAGCCCTATGGTATTCCAATAAAAGAAACAAGGGGGGATAAGGATTTGTGTAGATTTGATAAAAATTAATGTTGCTTTCTTACATGACCCTTTTCCTACCCCTTTCACAGATGAAGTCTAAGAAAATGTGGGAGGCCAAGAAGAATATTCATTTATAGATGGATTCTCAAATTACCATCAGATCAAAATAGATCCATAAGACAGGTATAATACTACTTTTGCTACAGAATGGGGATCCTTCTAGTACACAATCATGCCATTTGGGCTGAAGAATGCACCAACCATATTTTCAAGAGTAGTCATAGTTTCTTTTAAGGAATTCATACATCAATTTTTAGAAGTATATCTCTATGACTCCATGGTATATATTCTATTAAAGGATCATGTAGAAGCCTTAAGGATAATGTTGGAAAGATGCAGGCAATGCCAGATATCATTTAATATCAAGAAAATCATTTTTGGGACACCTTTTGGAATATTATTGGGACCTATAGTCTGTAAACAAGGTTTACTAGCAGATCCTGCTAAGATTGCAGTCATTGTCAATTTACCACCACCAAAATCAGTGTGCCAATTGAGAGAAACACTGGTACATACAAGCTATTACAAGAAGTTTATAAAGGGGTATGTGTAGATTACTGCACCAATGGAATTTTTTTTAAAGAAGGATATCATATTTCAGTGGAATGATGACTGTCAACAAGGATTGGACACCTTAAAAGAAAATATGGTCACAACACCTATCCTAGTATTCCCAGATTGGGAAAGGACATTTCATCTGCATGTATATGCCTTAGCCATAGAACTTGGACAAATTATGGCGCAGCCAAGAGCAAGGGACTTAGACCATCAAATATCCTTTGTAAGAAGAAAATTGTCAGAACAAGAAGAGAACTACAACACCACAGAAAGAGAAGTCCTAGCCATGGTATATGCACTTCATAAGTTCAGGCACTACTTACTGGGTAAACACTTTAAGACATTCACAAATCATTATTACCTGAAATATCTAGTCAACAAGAAAGTGTTGGGGGGAAGAATTTGTAGATGGCTATTGTTATTCCAAGAATTTGATTTCAAAGTGATAGTCAAACCAGGAAAGTTGAATGCAAGACCTAATCACCTATCAAGGGTAACTAATGGACAAGAACCTACCAATTTGGAAGATAACTTCCCTAATGTGCAATTATTTTCAGTACAAATAGCTGAGGAATAATTTACTGATATTATTGAATAATTAAGTGCAGGGATTGTGCCACACAAGTTTAGCACTGCACAAAAGAAAAATATGGTAGTCAAAGCTACAGACTATCAACTTATTGTAGGAAACTTATACAATATGGGTGCATAATTGTTTTTTGAGAAGGTGTGTATTAGGGTATGAAAGGCCTAGAATTTTTGTAGAAGATCATGAGGGAATATTTGGAGGACACTATGCAGGAAAAGATACCACGCAAAAGGTATTTTGTGCAGGATTATGGTGGAAAAAAATTCACAGAGATGCCAGGGAATATTGCTAGAAATGCAATGTTTGTTAAAGGGTTGGAAAACCCAACAGAAAGGATGAGATGCCCCTAAGACCCCAAATAACCTTGCAGGTATTTGAAAAATGGGAAATAGAATTTGTGGGACCAATCCACCCACCAGTAAGAATGTCAGGAAATAGATATATTATTACTGCGATAGAATACTTAACAAGATGGGAAGAAGCAACACCATTCAAAGACTGTAGCATAGAGAAAACAATAGACTTCTTGTTTGATCAAGTCATCACCAGATTTGAGTGTCCAAGAATTTTGATGAGTGACCAAGCTACTCACTTTATCAATAGTACCATCAGGGTTATGACTAAGGAGTTTGAATTCTATCACCATAAGAGTACACCATACCATCCTCAGGAAAATAGAACAGTAGAAGCCTTCAATAATATCTTGGAGAATGGTCTAACTAAGATTTGCAATTTCAATAGGGATGATTGGGACTTGAAAATACCAGTAGAACTATGGGAATACAAGACTACATGTAAGAAGTTGAAAGGGCATACACCATTCATATTGGTTTATGGGAAAGAAGCAATAGTACCATTAGAATTTCTGGTACCCATTCTGCGCGTAGCAACAATTACCAACATGACAGAATGAGGTGCAGTAAAGGGGAGGGTGAATGAACTAATGGAAATGGAAGAGCATAGGATTTTGGAAGTATTTCACCAAGAAGTACATAAAGCAAGAGACAAATCTTGGCATGACAGACATATAAAGAGGAAGATTTTCAAGGAAGGAGACCTAGTCTTTCTCTATGATAATAAATTATTTCAACATCCTGGAAAATTTAGAATGCATTGGCTAGGGCCCTATGAAGTAAATACTATCATATATGGAGGATATAAACAACTAAATGATATGATAGGAATAGAATTGAAAGGAATGATCAATCAGAGTCGAATGAAACTGTACAGGGACAATCGACCTCCTAACACTTAAAAGTTACAGCGTAGTGAGAAATACATGTGCATTGTGTATTATAGTAGAGTTTAGGACAAAAAAATGAGAAAAAGAGGGGAAAAGAAACACAAAAATAAAAAAGAATGAAAATAAAAAAATACTAGAAAAAGTTGTGCGTAGTAATTACCGCGATAAACATCGGAAGACAACGTGAAGTAAAAAATAAACTTGGTGAAAATACACAAAACAAGTGAAAAATGAACATGACTGGGTCTATAAAAGGTGGAAAACAATAGTTATTAAACACTTAGCGATTTTTGAGCCCAGAGCGAGAAAAATAGTGCGTTCCATAACTAGAAGTTTACGCAAGAGAAAGAAAGTTTGTGAATTAGAGAAGAGGATGACTCCATTGAAGTTCGATGTGCCAGGACAATTTGTCTGGATTACTCGGCAGGGCCAAAGGCCTAAGGAGAGAATGCAACAACCTGAAAATGTGGTCGAGTTGGAGGATGTTACCACCTCAGACCCAAAATCAATTAGGCTGACGTAGGTCGAGGAAGAGATCCCCACAGTGTAGCAAGGAGAAATAGGGCAGAGCTCCAGGGCCCGGAATGGTGTTTCAAAACCTAACCCCGAGATGCTTTCAAAACCTAATGAAACGATGGGACCACGACAGCCCTAAGAACAAGAAGAAGTGTCGGTCGAAGACATCATCGATCGACCAAAGTCTAAAAGGGAGGAAGAGGACGCAGACACATCATAGGCAGGCACATCTTTTGTGGGACATAAAAGAAAGATGCTAGACACCATGGATATTCAACTCCCTTATCTTCCAGATGCAGTCATCACTATGGATGATATGCTGGGAAAGGTACCTAAGCTTAGGTACGTCGACCACGACGTGCGTGATGCAGCCAAGTTTCTAGAGTTGGCCAAGGATAATTATTTGATAAACACATGGTAAATTGGACCCCTTGAAAAACCTATACTAGATCGCATGCAGTGGATAACGGGGTCTACAATTCATGAATTATGAATCTACTGGACATACCAAATTTTGGGCACAAGAAGAATGTTGGCCTATGTGTCAAACAACTAGTAGTCCATGTCCATGGAGGCATCTTGTGGATGGAGAGACTGATGCATATTTTTGTGGAATTAATTTCCAAAATCACAAGACTCCCCATAGTCGGCGCACATCCTGAAGAATACCTAGAGAAAAAGGCATGCGAAAAAGAACTAGCGGATCAGGTTAAAGCGTAGTTCGGAACTACTTGGGGAAACATAGGCATTGTCATAAAAGACATCAATGACAGCACAAAAAGGTTCTCTAGAAACCTAATGGCTTGCAAACTTTTGAGGAAATACCGCTGAGATGAAGCATCAGTAGGCGTTATTGCAACAGTTGCGCACTGTGCAAAAGGAGTTATGTTCAACTGGGCACCATACCTGTTGAGCCCATTTTTAATAAACTATCATGATGTGAAGGATAATGGAACTAAGTTCCATTATTCATGTCTAATCATATTGATAGAATTAGCAGGGTGGCAAGAACCCAAATTATTTCCATTTTTGGACAGGATGGGAAAATGTTACGCGGCTAGATATGAGTCCCTCTGGCATGCCAAGGATAACAAGATGCAACAGGCCAATAATGTAGTCTTATCCATGTTGCTAGAAGACATACAACAACACACAACAAATGTATGGCGCATACCGATAGAGGTAGTGCAGGAGATAGAGGGGATGGCCAAATTCAAGGCATCATGTATGGATCCAAGCCATGAGGGATCCCAAGAAGGCGTGGTTGAAGATGAAGTATTGCATCACCAAAGAGGAAGTGGACTGGATCATTAAAGATTGGCATGCGCAGTGTAAGCTACTAGTAGCAAAACCATCCATGAGGATAGGAACAATGAAGTCCTCTAAGCCTAAGGATAAGGAAGAAGAAGGTTTGTCAACCAGAACAAGTAGCCCAGCTGACAATACTAGAACAACTACAATGCGAACTCAACCAACTCAGAGCAACAAAGTGCCAAAACAGTCGAGGAGAACACCAAACCTAGAAAGGATAGGAAGTCGACTACAGAATGGGAAGAAGGAGACTACACAAGTTGTAGAAGAAAGAACCCAAGGAACAAGAAGTGGGGTGGATCCCTCACAGACAATGAGGAAACCCACTCAGGAAAAAAAGGCGCATAAGAAAATAAAGTATGAGACAGAAGAACTAGACATCACCCTGACATAGGATGATGCACAACTCATCATGAAAAAATTCTATGACCGAGGGGAAGAAGTGGTCTGAATTGCAGAGGCACAGAGAGAGGAGATCATGTCCAAGGTTCTAGAGGTCCATGAAAATATACAGCAA
This sequence comes from Picea engelmannii, assembly GCA_009831015.1. Lineage (NCBI taxonomy): Eukaryota > Viridiplantae > Streptophyta > Pinopsida > Pinales > Pinaceae > Picea > Picea engelmannii. The sequence goes on along the minus strand of ML779632.1, from coordinate 482,840 downwards.
CTATAGAGCTAGGAAGGATCAAATTCCTCCACGCAACAACAAGAAAGGACACAGAGGCCACCTGCGTAGAAATAAGGTGAAGAGACAATGTAGTTCATCATCCAGGGTAGGGAAACATTCTTGGTAATGCATCAAACGATCAGATTTGATCAGGAAGATTTCATCAAGAGACTACATAGAAACCCCTGGAAGAGGTAGAACAAGTGGAAATGATAATGGAATAAATACCTACAAAGGCCTTATATGAGCTATAGACTAGTGTCATTCAAGAAGTGCATTCTAGGGCCCATGTGGATTCAACAAATTTAGAGGTGGGCATAGGGGTCGTGAAGATGCTTTAAATAACATGCGACCAGTTGATTGCAGAGAAGGAGGAAGAGAAAGAACGCGTAGACAAATTGAAACATGGATTGACAACAATGTACAATTGTATCCCAGACAATGTGCAAGCAGCGGAGAGAAGCGCATAGGAGAATATCAACCTCATTACACAAACCATTGATTAGTATATATAGGATATTGAGGAGATAAAGGAAAGGATTAAACCTACAAATTATACCAAGGTTCGAGAGAAGAGGAAACAAGAAGTTGCACTCCAAATAATGGAGATGGAGAACCAAGCAAAGGAAGCAGAGGAAATATTTAACATAGCCATGCATTTATGGACAGTATTGGAGGAGGACGATAAGGTCCAATAGTGGAACCAAGAATAGGAGACAATCAACACAGCCATATAAGATCTCAAACAAAGGCAGAAAAAATGAGCATCACAGAGTGCCTGAAGGGCACTCAAGACATGAACAAGCTGCAGACAGAGTTGAAAGAAGAACAAATGCAGAAGCAAGAAAGAAAAGAGGAATTGGAACCCCTCCAAGAAAAAGCAACACATGTTATTGCACGGTTGGAGGAAGAAAAGAAAAGTGTGGCATAGACATAGACAAAGAGTGCAACAGTAATGCAAGAGGAAATAACAACGCAGATTGTAGAGGCGCTAACAAACAAAGGCGCGCAGATGAGAGAGAAAGGAAAGGAAGTAGCAGAAAAGTTCCTTAGCTTGGACAGGGCAGTGCAAGGAGTGCGCACTACCTAGGTGGCTTTGGATGAGCCACATGTTAGTATTGGGGGCCTGTTGGGCGCAGGCCTATTTTTAGTAAAGGTCTATTTTTGGAAGGTATGGCCTAATTTTGTAGAATAACAACTAGAAGGAAAAGAAACACATGCGAGGAAAAGATGCATGAAAAGGAGGAAAGCATGCAAGACACACAGGCAATAAAACCTAACCATGATAGGGTTAGGGTTTTGGTAGATATTGTAATGGATAAATATCTTGTAAAATACTATAAATAAGAACCTAGAAGGTTTAGATTGGGGCTCTTCTCGGTTCAAATACTAGTTTAATTCGACTATTGTAGTTCTGATATTGTTGTAAGTTGTTGAGATATAGAAGGGCCAAATAGGCCATATTTTGAGGGTTAGATCATAGGCTGAAGAGCCTGGTGTGATCTAGTCTTCCTCACTGAAGTTATTGAACCTTTTTATGATTATATGATGGGAGATGTAGTGCGTGGAATGCCATATTTTGTACAAATCTAAATAAAAGAGCATAGAAGCCAAATCTTTGTAGACGTAGCCCAGGAGGTTTGAACCATGTTAAAACCTATGTTATGTGTGTTATTTAGTGCATGGTTACTTTCTTTCAATGATTGATATTATTTACCTTCTATCAATGAGTGATTTATGAATGAATGGTTAAGCTAGATATGTTAGAATGCATGCATGACCTAAAAGATGAATGAAACTTAGGAATAAAAGAAGGAATAATCATATTAAGGCCTACAGAAAATCCAATGCAATTCCATATCCATAGTCCTTCCTGGACCGTAAGCACTTTATCATTGCAATTGTCACCCATAGAACTATCTCGGGTGAGACTAAGCAATGCACTTTGTGCGCTGTGTTGCATTCTGGTTTACCAAGAGGGCTGATAGTTTTAGAGGGTTTTGTTGGAAGCGTGTTGAGATCTGAACCTGGGTCAGCCCAAGAAGTGGAAGAGAAAGAATTTAACCAATAGACATCATCTAAAATGTACATTTTTTACAAAATGGCACATCATTCATAATATAGAAAATGGAAACAAGTTCCCTAACATAAAAAAACTGCCATATGGTGGCCTAGATACAAAATCACAATAATTGGTCACTTATTGACCACTTCCACCCTCACCACCCTCAAGAGCATCCCGTAAATAAATTTTTCTTCTCTTTCTCAAAGAAGAACCTCAAGTGGTTTTGCATCTGGGCGTGGTTCGTCGCTCTGGAGACTGCTCAAAGAAAAAACATCGTTATAAGTTTTTTTCACAATGAATTAAAAGACTTACAAAATTATACTTTGTCAATCAATATTATAAAACTCACCATAGATGGTAATGAAAATCATGAGGGTGTTACCCTCCTCCATGATTAGAATCTCTCAGTGATGCCACCCAACATCGGTTACAAGGATCAAATCATGAAATTAAAAAAAAAATATGCATAAAATCAATTTCATTCATGATACATAAAAATTGATCATCAACACATTATCTCACCATGAATATATCGAGAATTGATGGAGATTCACAGGAAGGTGGAGCGCTCGACTATACAAACTAATACGAGGCAACATCTATTGTGGCAGCCTTGGTTGATGGTGCAAATGGAAATGGTTGTGGGGGTGGGTGGAATGTGGGTGCATCCACTATGGATGGATGTGATGGACGAGATGGTGCGAGTGGGTGGCATGTAAGTGAAACCAGTAAGGATACATGGAATATGAAATATGGTGGGGGTGGGTGGTGATGAACCCCCACTGGATGTACAAGTGATGGAATAACACTTTTCCTAGAAAAGAGGTAACCCAAAAGCCATGGTGGAGTGCCCAAAGATTGGACTAGTACTGTAACTAGAGAAAATATCAACAACTTGCATACATATTAATAATATGTTATTAGTACCAAATAGTAAAATTCAACAACACAAATACAACAAATTTGAGATTTAAACAATATTTAACTCAACATATGATACATGTGAAGAAGATGACATGTCTATCCCAAGTGGACATTGGTCGGCATCACCTGGTCCTGCAACCTATAGAAACACAAGAACATTATAAATTTGAGGATGCCATAAAATAAGTAAATCACTATGGTGAATTTATCAAATGTGACACATACCTGTGTATGAATTACACCAAATGAGAGGGGTGCCTCTATTATTGCATCAATGGTGGAGATAGACATTGATGCATCTATCAACGTAGAGGGTCTACTATAGGGGAATATCTACTGCAAAACATCATACAATAAAATATCGAAATAAATACATAGAATATTGTATAAATATATAACCATGAAGAACATAGAGATGGTTAAGATACTAACCTCCTCCATGAAGGTATGGTGTCCAATGGCCTCCATAGGTCCATAACAAGTCTACTCGCAACTCAGGCAATTATGAGGATCACTTGAATGACTGATCCATCCATGTTCCCTCTCATTGTTACACTCTACTCTAGGGGTTGAAGGTTGACCCCTCTCTCAATGTAACCAACAAGAACCTCCTACTGAGATAGTGAAACAAAACTACCATGTTGCACTAGACTCTGATTCAAGGATGATAAATCTACATGTGTCTGATGCAAGGCATCTACAATGAGAGGATGTTGGGTAGGGGTTTAGGCCTTCACCTATGGGGACAAGGACCTAAAATGGGATCATTCCTAGAATTATCTCAATCTTATGCAGACCCTTGAACCATACCCTCAAAATCACCAATGTCGAAGTAGTTCACATGGTGACCCAAAATAAATTATTCCCATGATTTTCTCAAAAATGATAAAGGCACGTCATTCTTATTTCATAGAGGTTTATCAAATACCATGAACCACCTATCCATATAGTTTTCAACAAATTGTGGGTGGATGCATCAGTCCATACAAATGCATTTCTTGTTGACAGTTGGTTGTTTTCTTGTTCTAGGATCAATAAAAGGAGACATAGAATATTGTTTTGAAATACCCAAGTCTCTAACTTGGTTTCTATCTAGTCCAGTCCTATAAAACTTGAAAATTCTATCAATATATTCAGAAATAGTAGTTAATTTCCCTTGGGAAATTGAAATGGAAAGTACAATGGTGCTTAATTAAGTGGCCAAGGACAATTGACTAGGTTCTCTTGTGCCCCTTGATTCATAGACAAGTGATCTAAAGGTGGCCAACCCCTCATCAATCTATTTGTTTATGTTTGGTGGTTGTGGTGGGTTGGGTTTTTCTGGGCCTTAGTATTCTTGTGTGTGGTTTTCATTATCTTTGGGTTCCATCTTATATGATACAATTTATTAAAGCATGACATATAAATTAGGTTGGTTTTTTTTAATTAAAATAGAAAATTACAAAAAACATGCAAATACATATTTTAAGAAATTTATAAAAAAAATAATCACATGCACATGCATGCATTATTTTGTATTCATAATATATTTGCATTTTCTATTGTGAAAACTATCACAATTTGACAATGAATAATATATGGTAGAAGGAAAAAATTGTATACCATCAACAAGGATGATGAAACGATACAATTATTTCCATTGAAGGATGAATAACCTAGAGAAGTGTTTCTAGTGTTTGAAAATTTCATAAGCATGGTTAAATAAATGAATGAATGTTATGATGTTGGTTAGAGAAGAGGTGAGTCAAGCATACAACACAATGATGTTCTCCTTCTAGACAAAAAATGAAGAGTATTAATGAAATTTATGAACAAGAAAATAGAATATATGGAAGTGCACTTATGACAAAGGTATTACAAAAAAACAAATCATTGGAGGAAACTATAGGAAATAATGATTAGAAACAACCCATGAATGTAGAATATGATGCAATGATGAAGAACCAAACATTGGAACATGTGCCATGTCCTAAATGAATAAATGTTATAGGTTCCAAATGGGTTTATAAGACAATTTAATTCAAATGGGGCATAAAACTTCCTAGCAAGAATTTTCGAAGCTACCAAGTATGTTGGGAATGTTGGAGGTTTATAATAAGGGAGGAATAGATGCAAAATGTCCCCCTCCACTTCTCTTTTTCTTGTAAATTCTCTATAGTTATTTTTAGGGGGAAATGTTAGGAAATGAAAGTGGTGAATCTCTATGAATTTTCTAAATGAGATTTGTCTAGAATATTATAAGTTTCTATACTTTAGATTCTCTTAGAAGATATTAAATTAATTGAATAAAAGTAAAAAAAAACTAGAGTGGGAGTAAAATTCAAGCATACCTAGTTTGAGTTGGACATGGTGGAAATATCTCAATTCTTTGCTTACTACTCCGCTCCTCTCTATCTCAATGAAAAGAAAATGTGAGGCGTGGTCTATGAAAATGGGAACAAATCATGCCTGTATTCCCTTAGAAAAGAGAAAAACATGAATGTGCACCCATTCTTAAGAATGCACATGCATTCTTAGGAATGTGCATGCATTCTTGTAAACATGCCTATGTGGCATGTTGAGTGGAGGTTTGAGTTTTTCTAAACCTATAAAATTAGGAACACGTGTGGGTGTGCATTCCTATTGACCCCCTTACAACATTTTGTCCACCAAATTCATGCACTCACCCCTTTATGAACCAATACACATCCTTACAACATCAATTGTAAACCCCCACATAGAATACTTTGACTAATAAATATTGTCTCCTAAGTCAAAGGATGTATAAAGTGTACTTAGAAGAGAGTACATTCCCCATTAATTCCTATATATCCAAGGTACTACTCCTATAAAGTAATCACATCTTTAGAGAGGGAATCAACCTTTGAATTGAATTCTCAAAATATATCTAAGAAGGAGATGGACTCAAATTCAAATTTTACCTATAGAAATCTATGCATAGTATGTCCTAGAGCTAAGTTTATGATGTGATTGTTGTTTTTATCCCATTTCATCAATAAATTAGAATCCTCGAATATGTACAATTGATTAACAACTTTTTCTGCAACAAATAATAACAACAACATAGATCCATCATAACCCCAGATCTATCAAGCGTTGAGAGGGATCAAATATCTCTAGGTGAAAACCTTTTTTATAGTACAAAACTTGAGGAAAGGTTAAAGGTTTACACCTCAAGATATTTTATCTCTCTCGGTGCTTGATAGATCTGGGGTTAAGATGGATCTATGCTGGTTCCAATCATGGGCGGTCACACAAACTTTGTAGATCAACACTGATATGTATATCTATATGTCGAAGATTAATCTGATCATTTGAAATTTATTTAGTTACATCAATTTGTTGAGAATATAGAGAGTATGAATCAAAAGTATAGGTCATGAGTTACATGAGGAATATGCAGAATATAAAAAGTAACAATGAAAAATGATGAAAAATGTGATAATAATAAGAATTTAGTAAATTACAAATATTTACATGGTGATCAATCTCAATGTTTCTTCTTTTGTTTTTATGATTTTCTAGTTTGAGTACATTTATCACATTATATATATATTAATATCATAATTATTTTAATGTGAAAATACTAATAGATAAATCACACATAACCAAGAAAAGTACATGACTTCACCTTATAATATATGTTTTCAAATTTGTTTTCATTGAGTTATTGCTAAATTCATTTCACTTGATGATCTGTATTTATGAGAAGAACGAAATGAAACACAGATATATAACATTAACATAGATATACAGAGAACAATAACAAAGATACAGTGAAACTTAACTTGTATTCAATAAAGAAATATGTTGAAACTATAAAATGCAGAATGAAACAATCTTGATCGAATGGTGGTAGATAATATTTGAGAAAAGATGTGGAGGCTATGCGCATTAGTATGATCAAATTAAAATGATGCCTCCAAGCTCTTTTAGCATCTAGAAGAAATCAGAAAACCCTAGAAATCCAAAAACCTAACTCTAGGAAATGAAGTGCCAAAAATCATGTGGGCCTCGATGGGGTAAGTTGGTACATCAACTTCCGGGGGTCGTAACTTTTGCATACGATCTTTGTTTCAGGAACACGATAGACCATTGGAAAGGTATATCCAAGAACTAAAAATTTTGTCATCACACTTGGACTTTGACTATAGGCTGACTGTCACAAGCCCAAAAAACATTGTTTAGGGCCTCAAAATGACCCCTGAAGTTTAGGACCCGAAAAGCTTGAAAAAAAATGCCAAGATGAAAAATGTATGTGAGCTAGTTGGAAGAGATGGGTGGCCACAAATATACACATGGATCAATCCTCCCCCCATACGAAGAAATGGTATCCATTGCATTGAGTTCCCCCATCAAATGAGGATATGTCTATTGAATTTGGCCCTGGGGGAGCCACTTCCCTTGGTGTAGGAGTTGCCCTACTTTGACAACATGATAAATCAGATGCTTATATTGGTGAGTACCATTGACTTATGTGTCCATGAACTGATCAGTGGATTCTTTTTCCATGAAGTAAGGGTTGAGATATGTCATTGTCAATTGTTCTTTTATCTCTTAGGTGTCCACTATTGGTGGAAAGTACGTCCGAAGGAGGTCCACATTAAACACTGGGTGCAAGCCAAGGAAGGGTGGAACATTGAGCTCAAAATAATTTTCACCCACAACCTTGGGGATGGTGTAAGGTCCATAGTGGAGTGGACAAAGCTTTTGATGGGGTCCTATAAGAAGTTATTTCTGCAAATGAAACCAAACTTTATCATCCACCTGAAACTTATGGGGCACCCAATGTTGATCATGGTGCTTCTTGTACATGGAATTGGAATTCTGCAAAATATCATGAACGTGTTGGTGGATGTGTTGGATTTTTTCAATGAACCGAGTGGCTTTGTCATCTTCGGTTTGAGCATGGGATGATTCTTCCTATGTGGACGTAAGGAGTAGTGAAACATCCATGTGACCCAATGGTTGAAATCCCAACCCCGCCTTAAATGGGTTGTGGCTAGTTGAGCTAAGCATGGCTTTATTGTAATTGTGATGAACATGGGGAAGACTCTCATCCCATGTGTGTGGATGCTTGGAATTGTACATGTGAAATATATGCACGATGATCTCATTGACGACCTCAGTTTTCACATTCGTTTGGGGGTGGAAGGTCATGGATTTCATGATCTTGGTGTCTAGTCGTGACCAGAGGCTCGACCATAATTTGTTGAGGAATCGATTGTCCCGATATGACATGATGGTTTGTGGAATCCCAAAATGTACCCACATGCATTTGAAGAAGATCTTGGCAGTGGCCCCCACTGTGATGCTCTTCTTGCACATGGCCAAAATCACCATCTTGGAAAATCGATCAACAACCACGAAAACATAGTCATTTTCATGATTGGTTGAAGGAAGTCCCGACATGTAGTCCATCGAGATGGATTCCCAGGGTGTGTCAGGAGTAGGCAAAGGGGTGTACATGCCTTGTTTCTTAATGGTCATTTTGGCAATGGTGCAGGCCGTGCAGGAATTGATATACTTGCTTACATCATGTCAAAGTTTCAGCCAATAGAAATGTTGTTGCAACATTTTCACTATATTTTCTACGTTGAAGTGTCCTGCCACCCAACTGTAGTGAGCTTCCCAAATCATCTTTGCTCACTCACTTAATGGGATGCAGACATGGACTGGATGGCACAAAAACCTGTCTTGAATATGGAAATAAATGACAGTTGTGTTTGTGCCCAGCATATGGTAGGTAGTGACGAAGTCAAGATATCTCTTATAGAGTTGGGGCCATCCAGAGGTCTCATGTCCGTAGGAGTGTAGCACTATGGTTAGTGCTACAATTAGAGGTTAACTAAGGAATTTAGTGATGCGGTTGGTGCTCCCTGTCTAATAATTGATGATGAGATGGAGTACATGGACCACTTCTGATGGTAGTGATTCTACAATTTACCTTGTGTCTGCATGAACTGCAGAGGCTTATGATCAATGTGGATGATTGTCTCCCTCTTGAGAATGTAATTCCTCCACTAGCGATAGTCTTGTACAATGGAGTACATTTCTTTGTCGTAAGTGGTGTGCTCATGGATGGTATTTGATATAATCTCACTATGAAAGGCCACAAGATGCCCATGTTGATTGAGAATTGTGCCCATAAAATAGTCTAAAGCATCTATCTCAACATCAACAGGTTGTTGCAGGCTGGGTAATGAGAGCACTGAGGCTGAGCACAAGCACTACTTTAAATCATCAAACTCTTTTCATTGCGATTGGCCCCACACAAATTTTTCCTTGCCACCACCCCTAGTCACTTGGCTAAGGGCCCATGCAATGTGGTAGAATCCCAACATGAACATGTAATATAAATTGGCAAGGCCTAAGAAGATTTGAAGCTTAGTGAGTGTGGTCGGGGTTGGCCATTCACAGATGACCTAGATCTTGGCTAGATTGACATGCACCCCATACTCATCAAAAATGTATCCTAGGTACTATACCTTGTTCATGTCGAAGGAGCATTTTTCCAAATTTACATATAACTTGTGTTGTCGCAAAGTGTGCAAAACTTGTTGAATATGTTGCAAGTGTTTCTCCCAAATCTTGCTAAAGATGAGGATGTCATACAAATACACCACTACAAAAGAATTGGTGAAAGGCCACAAGATATCATCCATCATCCTCATGAAATTTGTTGGGAAATTTTGCAAGCAAAGGGAAATGATGACCGACCATTCAAAAAGACCTTCTTTGTATTTGAAGGTGGTGTTCCATACATCAGTCCACTCTATTGGGACCTGGTGGTAGCTAGACTTCAGATCAATATTACTGAAGTATTTTCGCCCCTTGAGTTGGTCAAGGAGATCATCAATTCGAGGAATTGGGTATTGGTTCCTGACTGTGATTTTATTTAGAGCCCGATAATCAATGCAGAATCCTTAGGTCCCATCTTTTTTCTACACAAGCACGATTAAGATTCCACAAGGTGATGAGCTTGGTTGGATGTGCCTGTTTTCAAGTAGCTCTTGGATATGGCACTTTATTTCCTCATTTTATGATAGAGAATGACGAGAGATTGGCCCATTGGGTAGCAGTGCATCAGGGGTCAGATCGATTGAGTGCTTGACCTAACAGTGAAAAGGTACCCCAGTGGGTCATACGAAGATGTCTTTATATTCTTCCATGACCTTATCCACTTACTTCTTCTGCGTGGAGAGACTTGTTGCAGAGGCCATGGATGTGGCTACAATCTTTTGCTCACTTTGAGTGCAAATAAAGAAGAAGAAAAAATTATCGGTCTGAGAGATGACCTTCCTGCATTACTTGGAAGAGATAAAGGAAATGGAAATAGTTGTGACTAACTCAGATATCCTATACAATTTCCGGTCTAAAGTAATAATAACACTATGAGGCCTAGACTCATATACAACATGATGTTTCCATAAATAAGGTTGGCCCAAAAGAACATCACAAACTTCAAGAGGGGTGACATAAAAAAATACCTCATCTTTGAAGGGATTGATGTCATAGGGAAGGCGACACTATTGGCTGACGTGGATATTTATCCCTTGGAGGAGCCATCCGATGGTGTACGGTTATGGGTGTGGTGTTGTTGGCAGAGCCAACCACTTGAAGACCTCCACTGAGATGAGGTTCTTCTTTAATTTTTCGTGTTCAATTATTTTTATAAATATGAGCAATAAGATAGTAATAATTAATATGAGATCTAAGGAAATAAATTGTATACTACAATATTTCAAATATTGTAAGATCTATTTTGATGAACTATTCCAGTGGAATATCCACGATAGTTTATGGTTAAAGATGAGATACACTAGACCTTTTTTGAGGATACATGCAAGAAGCAAGGACTAGAAGAAGGAAAAGATGAGGACTCCATCATTCAAGCAAGAATGGATAAAAAGAGAATAAAGAAATGAGGAGAGAGCCTTTTCTTAAGAGAGGAGAGAATTTACGAGAACTCCCTACTGTAGTCTTCAAAATGTAGCTAACAAATAGCTCACACTACCCCATGCAACATGATCATGGTGTTGGAATACCAACTAAGAAAAAATACACTACTAAAAGGGGTGTAGAGGAGAGTGGAATAGCTACTCCATTTTAGGATTAACCAAAAAACCCTAGGGTAAGACAAAAGAGGGTGAAAATAGTAGGGAAAGCCACTAGATTAATTATGACCCTAAGATCTTCTTAATAATGACCTTCAGTTACAAGTGATTAGGGAAATTAAATTAGGTTTTCGATTAATTTTTACCAACAAATTAAATGAGAAAAGATAGTCAAGTAAGTAGGATTAATTAACTGATAATTCATTTAATGAGCTAGAAACTCTAATGTTAAAAATGGAAAGAGGAAAAGGGAGAGAACTCACTTGAAATTCATTATTGTAGATGAATACTTGAGGTGTATATTTTTTACGGTGTTCTAAAAGTGATGCATGTCCTAGATTGATCTCCACACTTAGCTCCACATTCTCGTAAGAGAATACTTGCCCCAATGTACAATACAATGATATATATGCAATATAACCAATAAACACTAAATCTTCATTTTATAAATATAAATCAATGAAAGATGTTGACTAAAGAGACCTAGTGCCTTGAGAGAGGATAATACCTCCCTTTCCCTAGTTGTGATGGAACCCACCTTAAGGTTGTAGGGTTAAAAATTCTAAGGAATGATTGGAACTATGCCAATGAAGATGCCATTAGATGAATCAATCAAACTTGCAATATTGGATCCAAACTAGTCGAATGAGTCCTTGTAGAGGTGATGGGGATGTTAGATGCAAAAAACTCTATGGGTTTGAGATATCTGGAGGGAGTCCAATCACTAATTCGAGTGTGTACCTACAAAATTAGGGTGCCAAAGATAGACTAAAAGCTAATCTGTTGTAAAAATATTTACAAAGAGGAATTAAATAATATAAATAGGAAAATAAACAACCTTAAGGCATAAGAGAATGTTTAGTTAGCTACTGAGGTAGATGACTAGTCATATGGAACCATAAAACCATGTATGTTGACTTGATGTCATAGATTTGGTATAACAATACCACGAGTTTTGATGCCCAAATCCACTCTCAATTACAGGAGTTGTGGATTCATAGTGACAATACCTCCAAACGAACTCATGGTATGCATACTGTCAAGTGATCGAATAATTGTTTGGAAGTTCGAGTCAAATTAAATCCATAAATAATAATTCTCAAATGGGTTGGAGTAGCAATCGACCCAAATCAAAGTATCTCAGGTGGTCATGAACCTAACTAGACCCATGAAGTTATGGAATTCTCCAAGGGGTCAAAGTGATTCAAACCAACAACCAAAGGCTCAAGGACAAAGGTGAGGGATGACCTACAAAACAAATCTAAGAACTAGACATCCCAGTTAGATCCCATGTCTACGCTAAAGTGAGAGGGACTCTATGAAGGTGATCCATCACATTAAAAAAATAGTCATAAATTACCATAACATCGTTAAATGAGTCACACATAAATATGATTCAAGGGTGGATCGCAAAAAACCCCTCTCCATGAAAAAGTATATGTGAATATCCAATTGAAAATGTCATACATTACACACAACACATTTGAAAAAGAAATACATCACAACCTAAATGTAAGAATGGAGATTACTTAAATGCAAGAATAACCTCCTCATCTACAAGACATAAAATTTCATACACCACACACAACACATTAAAAAAATAACATACATCCACGACCTAAATTTAAGAATGGAGATTACTCAAATGAATTAATAACCTCCTCAACTAGAAGACATAAAGTTTCATACACTACACACAACACATTAAAAAAAAGTAGATACATCCACAACCAAAATGTACAAATGTAGATTACTCAAATACAAGAATAACCTCCTCAACTAAAACACATCATCATACAAGCATCTCACAAGGGCCATGCTTAATTTCGTTATTGGACCCTCCAATAACCCAAATCTACAATCAGATTACGATCAAAGTTTCACAAGAGATCTGTAATCCATCAACAACACTTTGATCCCATGTTAAAAATTTATCATTACATGATAACAATGTTTGCAAAAATAAATGTTTCTTAATATAG
>ML779632.1:456738-469652 GCA_009831015.1 Picea engelmannii | reverse complement strand
AGTTTAATACCTAAAAATTACAATCAAAGGATTAATTAAGCATGTAATTCTACAACATGTTATCCCATATATCTTAGATCAAAATACTTGCATGAGAATTTCAATGTCATTACATAAGCTCTCTTTATTCCTATATCTTAGGTTTCTTCGTAGTTGTGAAACATGGTTTATCATAATTAATAGGATTTACATAGAGAGTGTTGTCACTAAATAGGGTTATGTTCCATCCTTGTGGTGAAGTCTCATTATACTATTGATCCATAATTTATTTTGGATTGCATACAAAAAATAACTTCAATGCCTTATTTAAAATCAAAGAAATAAAAATTAATCTTTCAACTCAATAACTAAATTATAAGATATAACATGTAAACCTAGACCTAGACCTATACCTTTGCTTCCCTTACCTTGCCATGTCTAGCCTTGCTTATCCTTGTCATGTATTTCCTTTCGTTGCCTTTTATTTCCATGTCTAGACTTGCTTATCCTTGTCATGTCTTTCCCTTCCTTGCCTTTCCTTTCCTTGTATTTCCATACCTAGACCTAAACATTACCTTGCCATGCCTTTCCTTGTCATTCCTTGTCTTTCGATGTTCTAGGTCATGGTGTAGGTCATGGCCTATGTCATGGTATAGGTTATGGTAATGGTGTAGGTATAGGTCTTGTTCTAGGTCTAGGTTTGTGTCTAGGTCATGGTTTAGGTCTAGGTCTAGGTCTATGTCATGGTCATAGTTTAGGTCTAGGTATAATGCCAACATGTCCTTGAATGTATTGAGGAGGTGAGTTTCAACTCATGATAAAAATCTAATTGGGCCTCACATTGGAGAACCCTTAGTTGCATTGGATCTAGGGAACTAGGTTTCAACTAGTGGGGCCCCTCCATTGTCATTCCATTTCCCAGAAAAACATTTATCAGAGGATCTATGGAACTAGGGTTTTTCTCAGTGAGGCACATTACAATTTCTGATCAAGAGGTTGATTTTCAAGAAAATTGTGTAGAGTGATTGTGGGTATCATGGTAGCGTGGGTATTGGAAAAATAGATGTGTCAAAGATTACAAAACTTGGCTATCCTACTCAGTTTGGATTTTATGCCCCTCAACCAAATTTCCAACATGTCCCTGAATGACTTGAAGAGGTGAGTTGCAAATCATGACAAAACTCTAACGGGGCCTCAGATGGATGAACCATTAGATATATTGGATCCATGGACCCAGGTTTTAGGTGGGGTCCCTTTGGTGTCATTTTGTTTTTCCGGAAAATTATTTGTTCGAGGATATCTAGAACTAGGGTTTTACTAAGTGAGGCACATTGCAATTGAACAAGATGTCTATTTTCAAGAACATTGTATCGGGTGATTATGGGTAGCGTGGCCATGTGGGCCTTGGAAAAATAAATGTGAAGAAGATTATGGAACTTTGTTATGATGCTTGGTTTGGATATTATGCCCTCGAACCAAATTTCCAACATGTCCTTGAATGGCTTGAGGAGGTGAGTTGCAACCCACAATAAAAATCTAACCATGCCTCATATGGATGAACTGTCAGTTGCATTGGATCCAAGGGACTAGGTTTCAGCTAGTGGGTCCCCTCTATTTTCATTCTTCTTCCCAGAAAATAATTTGTTGGAGGATCTCCGAAACTATGGTTTTTCTTAGTGAGGCACAATGTAATTTATGAACAAGAGATCTATTTTCAAGAAAATTGTGTCGGGCGATTGTGGGTAGTGTGTTCATGTGGGCCTTGGCCAAAAATATGTGAGGGAGCTTACCAAACTCCATTATGCTACTTAGTTTATATTTTATTCCCTCTGAGCAAATTGCCAACATAACACATTGAGGCCAAAACAACCCCACTTTACCTTTGTTTTTACAAGTGAAAGGAAAGCCCCCCCCTACTAAATTTTTCATCCCTAATACCTAATATTATAATGCTTGATCCCAATGTTAATTATTTACTTACATTGAGGTAGTTGGGTTTTTAATATTTATTGTTGATTATGTTTGATGGAGGTTGATTATCCCTTTTGATATTATGATTCCAAATGTCTTCATAATTCTTATTGAAATATGTTGTTTCGTTGACATTTGTATGATGGAATTGACATGTTACCATTGAACGTTTTTCAGATTCCAAAGTGCTTGATGATCATATGTGGTAGTAGGGTGTAACTTTCTATTGATGGTTTCCTTGAATGAGTTTGTTGTTGATTATGTTTCTAATTGACTAACTCAAATCATGCATCTTCCCTCTTACATGTTGTGCTTCATGTTTTCATCTTTATTCTTTCGCATGTGGACTCTACTCTTCTATTTCGAACTCTAAGTCTGAATCACAAAAACACTAATTCTTCTTTCAAGTTAAAAATGGGCACATGCAGTATCAAGATGCTTATCTATAGCAACCCATAATTATTGTTGAAGAAACTAACACTCATTTATAAATTTATTTGAAGCTAGGGATTATAATACTTATGACATATTGGAAACTATTATTTTTATCGTAGGACTGATCTCATTTTTCTTTTTTGAAGAAGCAGGTTCATGGGTCCACTTCATTTACGTGATCACTTTATCCTTGAGGTGAAACTGGGGGAATATATTGATCCTTATCCAAATCCTTGACCTTGATTCTCACCCGAGATTCCCCTTATCAGGAAGAAAATTACCTTGTATTGTAGTTTCCTCAAGGTCTGAAGCTCCCAAGGCTATCATATCCACCTTTCCCACAGGGATATTCCTGAGCCTCTTTAGATTGATCTCTATCAAAGTCATTTTTCGATTTTCCCTCTCTTTGAAACCCAGTCCTAGGCCCATTAAGGTTCATGGATGTAAGTCTCTGTCATGTTGTCTCCTAATGCCTATTCTCTATCTGTCACATTTGTATCATGTATAATGGTTTGACATAAGGACTATTTCCTTGACTTGATTGTATTCCGACTCCTCACGATATTAGCATGACCTCCCTATGAGATGTGCATATTGGTTAGATTTACTTGTGTTTTTCATCTTGCTTAGCGTCGATATCCTTTTTCCATTCATCCCTACTTGTGATGTTGATTCATCACATGAAGTGTCATTTCCTTCCCTTCTTTGTTTTTCATTCATGGCAGTTGAATCACAATGTTCTTCATTGTCATATGACATAGGTTCTCTTCTTAATGTTTGGTTTCTCAAAATACACCTTATATGCCTTTTACCTAATTTATACCCCTAGGTTAGAAAACCTTATTGGTGCAACCCTTACCAATGGAACCATGAGGGGCATGGAACCTTGACTTTGGTGTAATTTGGCCTAATTTCTTAATTTGTGTTTTTATTTTTATTTTTCTTTTTATATTTTTCTGTGTGTGCATGTGTGTGTGTGTGCGTGTGTATTAGTATTTATTTCTTTGTCCCCGAGGTGTAGGATATTCGGTGACAGAGTGTGTTGTTAAGGCACTCTGTGATGTCAAGTCACTGGTTCGAAACCTGTGGGGACAAAAACTCCAGCCACATTAAGGGTTGGTGTGGCTCACGCCGGGTGCGATCCCTGAGTGATTATGACGACTTAGATTCCCTTGAGTCGTGGTTTCTAAACCACATGCTAGTCCCGCATGTCACAGACAAACTAGGAAACAATATTTATTTATTTATTTTTATTTAATCCTATATTACCCATGGTTTTGGAAAACCACATGGTTTATTTTCCCATGGTTTCTCCCTAGGGTTTCCCCTATAATCACTTTGGATATTTATTTTTACATAGGGGAAAACTAATTCACATTAGATATTTGTCTTTACTTGGGCTAAATATATTTTTAAACTTTTTGTGTTACATAAACAAACCATTTGTTAACTAGTGTGTTTTGACCAAGATCTAAGGTGTAATATGTACATCTTTTTTTCAATTTTTTCTCATATATTAGTAAAACTAAACTAACAAAAAAAAACAAATTGACTTTTCATATATATATATATATATATATATATATATATATATTCATTTCATTTTTTTTTTTAAATTCCATTTTTATTTTGTTTCCCTTTTACTCCCCTAAACCCTAAGTTGTGCATACCCATTCTATTTTTCCTTTTTTGATTTAGTTTTAGTTTAATTTTTTTTATTTTTACCCTCACTCACCAAAATATCAACGTAATTTACCATGAGACCTTTCCCAAGTTACTCCTGATTGGTATTCACATGTGCTTTATGATAATTCCCATGGGAAATTAACATTTAAGACATACCTCCATATTTTGCGGGAATCCTCCCTATTTTCATGGAACCCTACCTATCCTCCTGAAACAAATTTGAAACTTTATGATTTTTTTTAATATTCTCAATACTATTGGTTTTCACATGTGCTTTATGATAATTCCCATGGGAAATTAACATTTAAGACATACCTCCATATTTTGCGGGAATCCTCCCTATTTTCATGGAACCCCTACCTATCCTCTGAAACAAATTTGAAACTTTATGATTTTTTTTAATATTCTCAATACTAAGCCATAATGAAATTCACCCTAGCCTTATTATATTATTATTCAAATGGATCAACAAGAGGGGTTGTTAGAATGATCCGTCCAAGTCTTCAACGTATTCAACCCTCAAAAGGAATATTATATGATTATATTGGTGTTTTTCATGGGAATCCTACGTCGGTGAAGAAGTTACCATAGAAGATTTACCAACACTCACCTAACCTCCCTTACTAAGGACCATTGGAATGTGTTGTTGGAAGATTATTATAATAATATTTTGTTGAATTTGTCCCATATGAATTATTTTACCTATTTCGTCGTCAGAGATGTGAGCTAGAGTAGGAATCCTACATCGTCGTTCGAGAAGTTACTAAGGTTTACCGCCAACCCCGACAACGACCATGCCTTGGATATATTTTCTTTAAAGGATTATTCAATATATTCATGGGATAACGTGCATTATTATATTATTTTGGAAGACTTTCACCCTTCGGAGAAATACTATTAGATTAATAGTATTCATATTCTATCGACAGTTACCGTCATGGTCGAGATTTACATTTACCATAAGTTACCCAAACTCACCTCACCCCCGACCAACCATCCTGATGACACATTGACTTTTTCATTGTTTTAATATTATATATTGAAGAGAGTGCACTCATGGAAAGGATTATTATATTAATATGTATATTCCTATGTCGTTGGTATTTATCATCGACAAGTTACATTCACCAAGACTTACTACCCTTCCGACGACCAAGTACCCCTACAACCATGCATTGGATATATTATCATTGAAGATTATTTTATTATTATTCATGGGAGTGTGCACCCTATGGGAAATGTTATTATTTATGTTCTTCATATCACTTGGGGAGCATGTCGATAACGATGATGAATACTTTGGGGGAAATGGGAAATTATCATATGGGAATTTCATTTCCACGATGAAGACCTGGACTATGTTCCATTTTGGTGGGGGCGGATTATTATTATTATTTTTTGTATTTATTATCTTTTATTTATTTATTGTAGATTTTTTATTTTTGATTTTATAAATTTCTAGTTTCATGTTAGTTGTGGGAATATTTTATTATTTTTTAATTCCTTTATTAATTTTAATTTTCACACTAGTGGGAGGTAATTGGATTATTTTTAATTTTTTTTGTGTAGATTAGGGGAAATTTTATTAATTTTTTTTATTAATTGTAATTCGCATAGGTTAATTTTTAATTAATTTCTGATTTTATTTATTTAATTTTGTTTTCCTAATTTTAGGAGGAAAATTAAGCAAAATTATATTACAAGCCATGGGTCCTATGCCTTACCAGGTTCTTATTCAAATTAACTATAGGGGATAGAACCATTTAAACCACTGAGTGTTAGATTCACATATGCATGTGGGATTTTTGTAGGTCAAGGATCATTGGCTCAGATTCACCCACAAGCATGATCGAAAATTACTGAGCAACATTTTTTAAACAAGCATATATTGGGCTGCAGGTGTCAGAATTAAGCCCGTGATACCTTGTTGGAAAGGTATTGAACAAAGGAGTGCAGTGGCAGCGGTATTCATGTCTAAAATGTAATGAAAAAACTCAGAAATTGTAGAGAAAATAAGGACACAAATTTTGGAGTAGAAATGATTGTGCAGACTTCAAACAACCATATTTGGGGCTATGAGCAATGAAATCAAGCCCGAGATAGCTCGCTGGAAAGATGGAAGAAGGAATAACAAGATGGTATAGAAAATGTTGGAATATTGAGAGTGTAAATTCTATGGAAAATGAAGAAGACATAAAAATCCAAAATTTAATTAAAGAACGGGCTATGCTATGCTCTAGTAGTCATATCGAAATCCACAAGAACAAAAATCATACCAACAAGAGAATGATTGAAACATGAGACATAGGAGAAGAAACCATAATGATATTAACCAACAAAAAAGCACTATAATTGTCCATAAATTTCACGAGGAATAGAAGAAGACACCAAAAGGTGTAGTCAAGAAAATAACCACTTAGGAGTCTCTTCAGCTTATGTTTGTAACTCCTGCATGTTCATTTTTGAAAATGAAAAAGAAATTTGGAATATAAAAAGAAAAAATGAAGGGAATGAGTTGAACAATCATAAGAGTTGGAGAGTCTCTCTTGTATTATAAAATAAGACTCGTTAGATTTAATGAGAGACTTTTTCCCTTTGTAAATGAAAGATGTTAGTATTACTTCTGAACAAAGAAAGAGCAAGAGGCATTATGGAAATTTATGACTTTGGTAGATGTACATGAGACTATTCTTTTTTCATTTTTTTTCTTTCTGGGTAGCATATAATTCTATTGTATGAACTATTTCTTCTCTCTGCTCTCTATGCTCACATTGTCATATGTTTCCTCATGAATACACAAATAATGTTATGAGTGCATTGTACAGCTAATTTTTCATGTAAATGTAGCATTGTTGTTATCACTTATCATTCACATGCAAGAATTATTTTTGGTTCTAATGATATTATCTCTCACTATACTCACTTTGTTATTTTTCCTCCCACGAGATAGGTTAGAATTAGTTAGCTTATATTATTTTGGTTTCAATTAGATTAGACTTAGGATTAATTAGAACTCTTTGAGAGACAATTCATTGTCTTTTCCCTTTTTCTTCTTTTAATTCTAAGTGGTAACCAGACCCACATACTGGTTGGAAATTCTACACCAAATGAGAGTACATCTAATTGGGACCTACCATCAGGAATTCTCCCTTACCTACTTGACATACCATTTGGATCCATCAACATAAATGGAACTAGAAGGAGGGCCAGATGACAAGTTGATCTTGTGGATTCATTTTTGTTAATGGTATAAATTTACTAATGGATCCATCATGTATCCCTTTATGGACATGTTTTTCTTGTACTGTACCTCCCAAACCTCCTATAAAGATTTTATATTTCTTGTCACAACTTAAATTTGATGGTGAGGGAGTTACAGATGCATACAAGCATGCTTTTAAATTATGTAAGTTTTGTTGTTCTCACCAGATTACTAATGGAAATGTCATTTGGAGGTTGTTCACTCTCACTCTTGCAGGTCAGGTCAAGCACTGATGTGAGACTTTGTCGACTGCCTCTATTCACACATGGGAGCATTTTATGCTTCAATTTTGGCATGTGTTTGAGAATTATGGTTATGATGATTTGTGTGCAGAGATATCAAAGCTTAGGAAGAATGAAGATGAATCTCTAGAATATTTTGTTATCAAACTTACTCATTTTTGCTACAAGTTTTATTTGGATGATAGGACCTCTACCAATGATTTGATTTCCTTCTTATTTTCTCTTACTAATGAAACATATGAACCAGTGGATGAAAAATCTAAATCATGTTTTAATGTTCCTTTACAGATTGATTTGAATTTAAATGAAAATGTTGAAAATGTTAATGACTTGGTTGGACTTCGTTTGTCTGGATATTTATTTACTATGGGGGATGTAGATCATAGAGATGATTCTTTTTAAAAATATATATATGTATCCTCCCACCACTCCATCCCTCATTTCTTTCCTTGTGATGAAAAAGAGGCCTCCTGCAATGTAAATTTGAATTTAGGTATTTCTATAGCTGACCAAGAGATGGGTTTTCCCATTGATAATGAGACACTTCGGGTCACATCGATGGTTATGTTAGGTTCTCATTATCCTATCTAGTCTATTACATCACAAGAAATTGAGGAAGCTACGGATCAAAACTCGAATGTTGATCATTTTGTTAATGAAGAAAATTTGGGCGCTCATGAAATGAATTCTTCCTCACCCATGGATAATTTAGAATTAGTTATTTTTTATTTGAATTGTGCTACTGTTATAAATTATCCTGTTATAGCTGACACAGAGTAATAATGTTTTCCTACTGATGAAGGTATTGAACCTTCTTTTCCTAATAATTATTGTGATTTTCTCCTCTCTTGTAACCATGGATATGTTTAGGAAGATATTTCATATTCTCATATTGTGCAAGAGAAAAACAACCATGTTGATCATTTCACTCAAGGAGAAGAAATAAACATACAATAAATATCTCTTTTAACACAACAACCCTCTTTTTGTTTGCAAATGGAAAACAATCTCGAGGAAGAATGTTTTGATTGTGAAACCATGCCTAGTGTGGAGCTTACCAATTCACAATCAATCCCCAATGTTCTTAAGGAGGAGGAACTAACATTCACAGAGTCACTTTTTGAAAATGTTTCTTGTTCAAGATAAGATTTCAATTCCCTTAATTCTTCCACTTATTATTATTTGTATCATGATCTCTTTAATGATTTTATTTTGCAGGAAGCCACCCATTGTACAATTCAAATAAACTCAGTAGGGACTACCCCTGTTGAAGTACTTAATGGTCATAAGGTGCATATGGAATATAGAGAGGATAAGGCCTCTTCCCATGAAGTCAGTATGACTATGCCTTATCATACTTTTTCATAGGATGAAGGAAATGTTGTAGCAAATGTATATCAGATGATGTCTTCTTCTTCTTAATCTTCAATTTTGATTAGTAGAGAGTCTTCTTGTACAAATATCCCTTTGGTTGAGATTGTTAATGTTAGTGGCTTCCACCAATATCTCAAATTTATCTCTCATACCATGGTGAATGCTAGTCCATCTATATCATTTGATTTCACTAATATATCTGAAGTTAATGGTTGCTTAAAGTCTGAGTCCAGGGAGGCTTTCCAAGATAATTAGGCACTTCAATATACACTGATGGTTATGTCATACCCTAATTATTTTGGTTTGACTTCATGGATAACCAACTTTATTAACACGAATATTCTTTCACCAAGCACACTTTACACAAATTCTTTGCACGGTTCACATTTGGCATGCTACTTTTCCTTGAACACCCTCCACCAATTATATGACATTAATGCAATATTTTGTGATAGAAATGAAGCATGGTTGGAGATATATCACTTGGATAGATTCCCCATGAATTATCACTGTGACGTATTTAGTATGGTGAATAGAGTTTTTGATGTTTTAATTTTTCCTATTTTTAGTCTACTTCTATTACAAGTTATGTTACTAATCTTGTGTCTTGAACATATGTAAGAAGGATTGGGATTACAAGGATGGATACATTGGCATTAT
Source organism: Picea engelmannii (assembly GCA_009831015.1). Lineage (NCBI taxonomy): Eukaryota > Viridiplantae > Streptophyta > Pinopsida > Pinales > Pinaceae > Picea > Picea engelmannii. The sequence continues at coordinate 460,043 of ML779632.1, read as the reverse complement.
GAATTTGCATAGTTAATTTTTCATCCATTTGTAGTGCAGGATAGGAGTAGGTTAGAATAGGTTAATGTCTTTTCCTTGCATACAATTATCTGTGCTTCCTAGTTTTTTTAATTAGTTTTGTGTTTTCCTTTTCTTTTATTCATTGTTGGTTGAACATTACATTATTTCTCAACAAAGGTGGAAATAAATAGAATTCTTCCCCACTATTTTTTTCCTTGAATGGATTTTGAATTTAATTTTCATTTGGGGAAAATTTACTTCATCTTATTTTCGATTTTTTCTATGTGTTAGGTAATTTTCAGATCAATAATTTTATGAATGATCACCATGTCAAATCATTTTCAAGCATTGGGTCATCTTGCAAGTGGGATATTTTAAAAGAATATCATTTCATCCCTCTTGTTGTGAGAGTTAACACTCATAATGGTTTCATATCTACATGATTTTGACTTGAAGACTTTTCTTGATTGGATTTCTTTAGAAGTGTTGATCTTGTTTTCCAATACACAATGAATTTAAATTTTGAATGTTAATTTCTACCTTGCTGAAATTCGAGCCGAGACACTACAATTCCTTTCATTTTATTTGGATGATTATTTTGAATTTAGAGTTATCTAAATGATTCATTTCCCATTGAATATTTTCTTTGGTTACTTTCATCCCAAAAAATGTTCTGCATATACTTTTTTTTAGCATAGTGAGCTTGACTAATTTTTCTTTTGAGTTATTTTCCATCGCCACTTTTAGTTTTAATTTATGGTCATTGGATGCACAAATATTAGGATCTATTCAATTAATTTTTTCAATGAGGAGTTTATCTTTCATCTTCCAGCTTTATTAATCCAAGTTTCCTCTTATACATAATAGAGAGAGAGATATATTTTTTCAGGTTGCCTGGAAACATGTTTTGACATTGCAGACGCCACTCTTATATTAAATCTTTCTACTGATATCATTTTCAAAAAAATTCTTGATAATCAATATTTTTATTCCCCAATCAATTGATTGACCAAAGACTCAATATTAACACTGTCAATTCAAAGGAATTTCAAACCTTATACTTTCTTGTAAAATATCTTTCCATCCCTTGGGTTTATTCATTTTGGATCACTCATTATGGTTACATTCACGATTGATCTAATTTTTGTCATGATTTAACACTATCCTCTTATATGAAGTGTTGAAATAATTCAAGTACTTGGGAGTTGTAAATACCTTGATGAACAATCCCCATGCAACTTATAAGATTCTAAATTTCAACATTTGTTTTGATCTTAGCCATGATAATAAGTTTCAAAATGTGAATTTATTAAGAGTTGAAACTCATCAATCTATTGGGCCCCACACTCTTCAACACTCCTTGAACCAAAACTCAGTTTATTCATAACTTGGGAAGATAAGAATGTTTGGTTCATGACTAGAGTATCTTTATTTGATCCCTCTTACCAATGAGCTTGTTGATTTTGTTTTTGGGATTATATGTCTTATTATTTTTAACGGAAAACCTATCTAGCATAGAGACAAGCTACACACTCTTCCTTTTCACTTCATTTTCTTCATATACTATGACATATGTAAGCTCAACTAAGTGAAATTAATGGTTTCTCTACTTGGAACACTCTTGGGGGATTGAAGATATCAATTTGATGGATTTTCCCATCATGCCAATCTTCTCACCTATTAGAAATCTGATCTTAATCACCTCATTCCATTTAGATTTCTAATTATATCTTTCATTGGGGTTGGGGAAGTCAATCCGTCTAGGCTGTGACCTGAGATAATTTGCACCTTTCCAACGTATCTTAATTGCTCCATTTTCATAATGGATTCCTCTTACATCTCACAAGGGTGAATATGATCATACAATGTTTCACATCATTGTCATAAATAATCATAGGAAACACATACCTTGGGGTGCAATGTTGATAATCTTTGAATTAGATTTTTATGACTAAGATTTGTTGGTAGATTGGTATATTTAGAAGATAGATGGAATTGAAGTCTTACGGTCATGTTTGTTTAACTTGATTGATTCTAATTACGGTAATGATATTGAATGTCTAGAGGATCTAATTCTCACAACAATCAATGACAATAATCCTCATGTTGAAGGGAATATTGTGGGAAGAGCACATAGTGCTTGTATATAAGGAAGAAGGTTGTGATATTTGATTGAATGGACAATAAATTGATACTTTATGAATGCATTGCCATTTTCATAAGTTTTATGACAACTAATATAGTCTAATTTTACATTAGCTTAGTGTGTTTTTCTTAGGATTAGTTCAATTCTAGTATTTATTTCTCTTTTTAGTTTATTTTCATTTAATAAGTTAGTCATTTAAAGGAAGAGTCTTTCCCAAACTGTCAAGGCTGATCATAACATTCTATTTCTTTATGCAAATTGGGAGATGGCTTGTGCAACCAACAACTCACTATTTTTCTCTTGAAATGAAAGCAATTTAGGGAAGTGTTAATCTAAACTTAGCTGCTTAGATTCCTTTGTGACATTTTTTATTGATAAACCAATATTGTCACTAACTAATAGCCGATCAAAAATATCATTTGTCTCATTCATGTATTCTCATTTTGGTTTTTGATCTAGTTGATGTTTGGAGCCATTTTAATGATTATTTTAATGACCTCTATAACTGTGATATTTCTTCTTTTCCTTATCAGATTGAATTATTTGAATCCTTTTGGTTAAAACATAGTTACCAACTTAATGAGAACTCTACAAAGTTCTTGTTTTTTTGGGGGTCCAATTTTTTACCCCATTTTTAAAAATGGTGCTACCGATAGCACCCCCTCTCCCCTTTTAGTTGGTTTTTCGATATTTTAAATTTTTCAATCCACAATGTTTCCACATTTTTTTTAAATTATTAATTTTCATCTATTTTCAATTTTTTCTAATTATTTTTTATATTCAACGGTGTTTTTAGTCATTTTTCCATGCTTCTTTCAATCTTAAAAATATTTTTTACCATTTACTTTTTAGAAGTTACGATTTTTCATATAATTGTGTCTCTTTAATTAATTTATTGGTCCATACTTTTAAAATATAGTGGAAAACAACATTTTTAACACATTGTTTACCTTTACTTCAATACATAGAAAAAAAATTGTAGTTAAATAACATTATTTTTTAATATTTAGCAAAAAAATGTAACTCAATTTTTTTTGATAAATTTAAAACTAAAAAAAAACTATGAAAAATAAAAGAATTGAAATTAAAAATAAAAAAGAAAATTCAGATAATAAAAAAAAATTAAAGAAAAACATAAAAAACTAAAGAGGAAAAAAAA
>ML779632.1:428046-443674 GCA_009831015.1 Picea engelmannii | reverse complement strand
GAAACAAAATTCTAAAGAATCACAAATAATCACTTACCCTCTGGTGATCTTGGAAAGCTTCTCTTAATGATTTTCGAGCACAAAAACAAAATTCTAAAGAATCACAAGTAATCACTTACCCTCTTAAGGTCTGATAGACCAATTAGGTCTTAGTGGACGTTAATCATCATCATCATCATCATCATCATCATCATCAAAATTGTTTTTAATTTTTTTTTTTTAATTTTGGTTTTCTATTTTTTAAAATTTGCTTAGAAGTATATTTTAAAATTGGTTTTAAAATTTTATTTTTATTCTTTCGTTATTGACTTTATCAAAATTGTTTTTTTTTTCATTTAAATATTGTTTTTAAAATATATATTTTTTAATTTTTTGTCTTTTATTTTAATTTTAAAGTTTTAGTTTAAGATTTTTTAATATTTTTTATTTTAGACATTTTTTTGTTGAATTTTGTTATCTTTTTGCCCCTTTCAAGTATTTTTTGTTTTTTGTTTTTTAAATTTACTTTTTAAAGGTTTTTTAATGATTCTTTTGTACAAAAAAATGTATAATTGTTTTTAAAATTATTGTTTTTGGAGGAAAATTTTAAGCTTATTTTTAGTTATTTTTCTTTTACACGTTTTTTAATCTTTTTTGTTTAATTGAATTTTGAATATATTTTTTTAAATGTTTGTTTTTGGTCATTTAAAAAAAAAATATTTGCGAAGATTTTGTTCTTTCTATTTATTTATTTTTTAATGTAAATTTAAAAAAAAAGTTTGTAAATAAGTTTTCAAGTGACCATTTGGTGTTCAATTTTGGGTTTTTTATTTACGTAGGTATTTGTTGTCAATGTCACAATTTCAATTACATCGTAAAGAGCTATGATTTTCATGTTTAGGAAAAAACATTTTTTTTTACGTAACATTGCTTTTTGAGTTAGGTGTTGATTTTAAGGTTTTTATGAGCTATTGCCTGAGTTTCGAAGGCCATGTTTGAAAAATGTTGTAATTTTGACCCCATTTAAAAAAATGGTGCTACCGGTAGCACCACTTTTTTATTTGGGGGTTGATTTTCATGTTTTTTATGCAAAAATATGGGTTTTAAGGGCTAGAGTTCTCATTTTGAGGTCACAGTTCTCATTAAGTCGGTAACTTTGTTTTAACTATTACCTTTTATATCAAAGAGAAAGTGATACTTTGTTGAAGTATATTCCATGAAATGTTTGTTGTTAAAAAATAATTATTTTCAAGTATGCAAGGGACTTGCTTATTTCAAGAAATATTGAGAGCTTATGGGTTTGTGGAATGTTTTATGTAATTGGATCCATTTTGACTAAATCTATACGTTAAGCCATTTTGCTAGATTCCCAGAATATTTTTTTGCTGCACTAAATTAATGAAATTGTATATGACGGTTGAAAAGGAGGATTGTGTTGCAAATATTTTCCACTACATTATCAATTCTTGTAATCTTGTTTGTTCTTCATTTCAAATCTTTAACCAAGGGATCTTTCTGTTAGGCTCGATGTTGAATGGTTAATATTTATTGACTGATTACTTCCCTTGGATTAATTTCCAATCTTTCACTGAAAACACTTACTTTGTTGTTTCCACCAGATTTGTTACTTGTAGGTTTCTCTTTTATTTTTCCATCAAATTTTCATTCTTTCTAGATGAACAACATTCTAACTTTAGGAATCTTTTATCTTAGTTTATTTTTCATGAACTAACTTTCAGTTTCATCACTTGCTTTCTACTTATACAAATTGCTTCCATATTTTAAGTTGAATGTTGGTATATTGCCTGAGCTGATTTGAATCTTTAGTCTTCCTTGAGGATTACTCTTTAAATTTGAGTGAGGAGATGGTCCAATTCTGGTCACATACTAAATAAATTTTTACAAGTCATAAGATGCATGGGGATGCTCTATCTCAATGAACATTGATGAATTTCTTGGTTGTAGGTATGGAATGATAGTTATGGTCGAACACATGTTCCCACTGAGAATACCATGATAATCCATAAGTATAAGAAAGTGTCTATCTACGTTTTCTTTTGAGCTCCATTCACTTCATATTAATAATATGATGGTTTTTGGGGAGACCTATAAGTTAAACTAAAATGCATAACATCTACTCTGCAAATCAAAGTAATTCTCATACCACCCCACTTCCTTCACATCCTATGTGCATATGCATATCTATATATAAATTGTTGTGTTGGTTTTGTCATTTGGGTGAGCAAAACAACAACATTTGCATGTCTAGATGAGCTTGCTAGATAAGACATAAGTTTGTGAGTGGGTTAAGTAATCCAAACACATGTGATGCAGACACCCCCCCTACCTCAGCAGGTTCTGTGCAACCTCCCGGTCTAAGGATCGTTCAATTTCCCCTTGAGCCGAAACGGCTCCTTCGATTCCCTGCTGGAATCTCAAATATTCGATCCACAGGTCTTTTAACTTCCTCACGGTCTCTTGAACACGACCGTTTATTTTTCCTCCTTAGGAATGAAAATTCGGGTTTCGGGACTTCTTGTGTCCTGATGTCGAGAGTCCTTGACTCTTCGATCTCTCGAACTCCAAAATGTCGATTTGTCGAGATTGGATTTAACTCGTGGTTAGCCCCTTAGACTATACCCTTTGTTCATGTGACCACCATTCATACGACCACAGTCCTATTTCAGGGTTTCTTGACGCAAAGCACCCAACCTCCTGTCTTCTGGACTCCCGAAAAGACGATATGTCTATGCCCTAGCTTCTTCCTTCTTTCGTTATTTCGGAGTTTCAATCCCCGAAACCCCGAGTTCCTTATCCTTCGCACCTCCGATATCTGGAGTGATGAAATCTCCGATCTCCCGGATTTCTATCTCCCTTCGGGATTTCGGGTTTTCTAACACCGAAATGCTCGATCCCTTGTCTTCGGAACTCCCGAAGTTCTGAACTCCGATATGCCGAAATGTCGGCTACCTCCAATCACTTTTGAACTTTCACATTTTGGGATTTCCCGATGCAAGGCCTACTCTACCCCTTCTCTCTAGACTTCCCGGTATCCGAAATACCGATGTCCTCCGACTACTTCCACGTGTCCTCCCTGTTTCGTCAGAGTTTCGGGGTTTTGTGTTTCAGAACTTCACGACCCCTGTGACACTTCTCCTCTGTTCTCTCGAATCCCTGGTATCCGAAATCCCAGTGGACTCCCCGATCTTTGCCACGTGTCCTCCCATGAATGGACGGTCTAGATCGTTTCGGGACTTCGCCACTCGCGAAGTCGAAAGACTCCCTTCAATGCTTTCTGATGTCTGAATCCCCGAAATGGAGATCTCGCAACACTTGTCCTCCTTCCAGATGGATGGCTCAGATTTCTCTCTCTGTTTCGGGACTTTCACTATGAAGTACCCTGATCTCTCATCATCAGGACCTCTGAAATCCCGAATTCCCGAAATTCAAAATCCTGATATTCTTGCCCTGTCGGGACTTTCTCGGATTTCTATGCTCTTCTCGTATGTGGGCTTAACTCACATGTTCCTTCTTCCAGATCCGATGACTGTCGACAATCTGTGTGAGATCTGATGGCTCACTATCTCTCCTGCTTTGTGTGCTCTCCCCCTACTCCTTGGACATGGAAAATTCAATGGTCCAAAGCTTCCATTCGGCCTGATCCGACGATAGCTATGCTCTCCTTTTGATCATGTGCTTTCTTCCCAAACTTGGAAGAATTCCCAAATTCTAAAGGCCTCGACCTTTGCTTCTTTTCTGCAAGCTCTGTGACACTTGGTCTCACTTGCATTCTCAAAGACGTTGTGCCTCCTGAGCCTTTGGGATTCTAAACTCTCCAAAAAGTTCCCTCTTTTTCCCTCTGCGATATTTGTAGCTATGACCTGTGCGTAAAAGTACTACTCCTCCTGAGCTTCTCTCCTTGAATCCTCAAAGGATTCTTTGACTTCTGTGCATATGACAGAGTCTCTGCACGCACAACGGTGCTATCTCTTCTGAGCTTTTCCTGTAGCTTTGACCTCTAAGGAATTAATGCTTTTTCCTTCTCCCTCAGATGGAGAATCTGATGCCTCCTGACACTCTCTTGCTCAAGCAACTTCTTCCTGAGTCTGTAGGGTGTTCAATAACCCTGTGAAGATCCCTCCTTGGACTCTTCTCTATATCTAAACTCAAAGAGTTATCTCCTATGCTCTCTGGCACCTACTCAATGCCCTCCTAGTAGAGTGTCCAGAATCCTCAGTGATTATGTTTCTCTATGAACTCATAGCAGAGTTCCTCCTCAACACTTTGTGCCTGTGCTCAATGCCCTCCTGGCAGAGCTCTATATAATCCTCAGTAGTTCTATCTTCCGCCTGAACTCAATAGAGTTCCTCTGTGCACTCTATGCACCTGCTCAATGCCCTCTTGGAAGAGCTCTATAGAAATACTCAGAGATTCTGTCTTCTACTGTGTCCTCCTCTGCACAGTCTCACCTCCAAGGTACTTAGTAACCTTGAGGTCTTCCTCTGAGTCAATGATTTCAGTTGGTGTGCCCTCTTATCACGTCCTTGTCCAAATTCCACAGAATTGGAAGTTCTCTCTAAGCACTGACTATTAGAACCCACAGTGTTCTGTCACGCCCTCTTGGCATGAAGCCTTAAAGAACTCCAACTTGAAATCAAAGAACTCTACAAATAGCAGAACCTATATGTCCCTGTAAATGCACATCTACAACATACATTCACAGCATAAATAGAACACACATAGACATTCACACAACACAGACAATATGCAGGAAAAACTGCTCTGGTTTGTATTAATATCAAATGCCTCCTTTACAAGGTGTTCTTGAGCTCAGACTTTGACAGAGTCTCAGCTCCTTCTCTCTCTCTCAACCTAAACAAAATGAGATACCAAGCTCTTTTTACATGAGGGGGCTCTTCGATCTCTTCCCTCCAAAGCTACATACCCTATTCAATTACATTAACTCTACAATTAAATGGGTTGTCTAGTCCAGATCGGATCTAGATCTCAGCCTTACAACCATTAAGGCTATCTACATCTATGCCTACGCAATGGCATGACTTCATGGCTCAATGGCCTTATATGCATTTAATTACATTTACATTCAAATTTTAAAATGTGAGAGGGCTGGCGCCTCTCCTCCTCATTGAATGTGTTCATTGATGTGGGCTGGCTGGCTAGTGCATGGCTAGTGTGGAGAGATTCTCCTACATCATACTCCTCAACTGCAAAATTCATGAGCTCCTACTTATGAGCTTCCCATCTCAGTTGTTGAAATCCTCCTAGATCCTAAACAATTCTTGGGAGCTATTCATCTGCTCCACTTCCCTACTATTGTTGCTGCTTCCGTTGCTTTGCTGCTTCTGCTTCTGCATCTGCTTTCTTTATGCTCAACCTTTCCTTACTGGAATTCTCTGTTGATCTCAACATCAGCCTCCTGATGACTTCTATCATCTCGTCCAGCTTCTACAATGGTTGGTTCTATCCATGCAGTCTCCTCAGCTACATTTTCTTTCTGTAGATGGGCAGATCATCACGATCTCCCATGTCATCTTCTTCATCCTTTGTGGCCTCAACTTGCCACCCTATTGCAGATTTCATCTCTGTAGTCTCCTTACTGAACTATTGTTCAACCATCATCTCTGATAGTTCTTCTTCCATTCCTCTTGCTGGTATATGTCCAGCTTCTTCCAACTACTCTTCTGCCTGGAATTTCCCTTCATCTGCTTCCAACTTAACTTGTTCGATGTGCATGCCCTGCACTATCACCCTTCTCTCCAGGGATTCAATCTGTTCACACAGATCAACAAATATTATGCTATCTGCCTCTTCTTCTTTTGCTTCTGCAAGCTTCAATGCTACAGTCTTTTCAGCTTCCTGGCTTAAAATATTGAGCCATTCCTCAGAATGATCATCTCTTTCTTCTGCTTGGGCAGCTTTCGACATTTGCTCCAATGCTTCTTTTATAGCCACAACTGGTTGTCTTTCTCTTGTTGTTGCTGCTTAATTGACAAAACAGACTTTGGCCTCCTCTGGGCTAAGTGGCAGGAATATTCCAATTCCCCCAATCATCAGAAGATCCCTCCAATATTTTCCTGTCAGCTGATCTGGCTGATCCAAATCCATCTCTGGGATCATCTTCTCTATCAGCTCCTCGAGCTGATTCAAACTCACTTCTGAGTTCATGAGACTCTCACATAGCCTCATTTACGTTCCCATGCCCTCTTGGAAAATTGGGATTTTCATGCTACCCTCCTAGCAATCTATGAGATCCCGTAGTGATCTCGTATTATTGCCCTCCTGGCAATATGAAATTCCCTGGTTGTCCTCTTGACAGTCTATGAGATCCCATTGTAATCTCATCTCATTGCCCTCTTGGCAATTGGGAATTTCCTCTCTGCTCTCCTGGTAGTCTTTGCACACATGGCAGTCTCTGAGACCCTCAACTGATCTCTGTTCATCCTCAACATCACTGAGATTTATCCAAGCCTCTGGTTCACATACCTGAATCATCTCCTCCTCTGGTCCATTAAGGTATTCAACATGCCTCAACCATCCCTTTAACAGCCTCTACTGTCTTCTGGCCACCAATTCCCTAACTGGCCATTTAGCTTTCCTTTTCATGGGCCATTCATATACCCATTTTGATCTTACATCCTGCTGCATCCGAAATGCTAGCTCATCCATCCTCGCTCTGATCTCAACGAGCTCTTTATCTCTCACAATGTTCTCCTATTGCTGATGGATCTTCTTTCCACAACACTTATTGCCTTCAGTAGCCATCTCCCTGCTATCTATCTACCCTCCTAATAGATCTATTGTCACCCAGCAACCTTGAGTGCTTCCATCCTTCCTTACAGTCCTCCTGACTGCCTTCCCTGACTGCTGTCTACTTGCAACAATCACCACAGAGTTCCCAATACTTTGTCCTCCTCTACCTGTAATATAAAAATAGAGTTATGCTCTAATACCACAATTGATGCAGACCCCCCCTTCCTCAGTAGGTTTTGCGTGACCTCCTGGTCTAAGAATTGTTCAATTTCCCCTTGAGCCAAAGAGGCTCCTTCTATTCCTTGCTAGAATCTCAAATATTCAATCGACAGGTCCTTTAACTTCCTCACGGTCTCTTGAACACGACCATTTCTTTTTCCTCCTCAGGAATGAAAATTCGGGTTTCGATACTTCCAGTGTCCTGATGTCGAGAGTCCTTGACTCTTCGATCTCCCGAACTCCGAAATGTCGATTTGTCGAGATTGTCTTTAACTCGTGGTTAGCCCCATGGGCTATACCTTTTGTTCATGTGACCACCATTCATACGACCGCAGTCCTATTTCGAGGTTTCTTGATGCAAAGCACCCAACCTCCTGTCTTCTGGACTCCCAAAAAGTCGATTCCTGAAAAGTTGATATGTCTATGCCTCGACTTCTTCCTTCTTTCGCTATTTCAGAGTTTCAATCCCTAAAACCCTGGGTTCCTTGTCCTTTTCACCTTCGATATCCGGAGTGTTGAAATCCCCGATCTCCCATCTTTCTGTCTCCCTTCGCGATTTCGGGTTTTCTAACACCGAAATGCTCGATCCCTTGTCTTTGGAACTCCCAAAGTTCTTAACTCCGATATGCTGAAATGTCGGCTACCTCCAATCACTTTCAGACTTTCGTGTTTCGAGATTTCCTGATGGAAGGTATCCTCTGCCCCTGCTCTCTAGAATTCCCAGTATCTGAAATACTGATGTCCTCCAACTACTTTCACGTGTCCTCCCTGTTCTGTTAGACTTTCGGGGTTTCACGTTTCAGAACTTCGCGACCCCTGTGACAATTCTCCTCTGTTCTCTCGAATCCCTAGTATCCAAAATCCAAGTGGACTCCTCGATCTTCACCACGTGTCCTCCCACGAATCGACTGTCCAGATCATTTCAGGACTTCGCCACTCGCGAAGTCGAAAGACTCCCTTCTATGCTTTCCTATGTTCGAATCCTCAAAATGGAGATCTCGCGACATGTGTCCTCCTTCCAGATGGACGACTCAGATTTCTCTCGCTGTTTCGGGACTTTCACTGTGAAGTACCCCGATCTCTCATCATTAAGACCTCCGAAATCTCGAACTCCTGAAATCTGAAATCCTGATATTCTTTCCCTGTCGGGACTTTCCCAGATTTCTCTGCTCTACTCGTATGTGGGATTAACTCACATGCGCCTTCTTCCAAATATGATGGTTGTCAGCGATCTGTGTGAGATCTGATAGCTCATGATCTCTCCTACTTTGTGCGCTCTCCCACTGCTCCCTGGACATGGAAACTTCAACGATCCAGATCTTCCCTTCGGCCTGATTCGACGGTAGCTGTGCTCTCCTTTTGAGAATGCGCTTTCTTCCCGAACTTGGAAGAATTCCCAAATGTTAAAGGCCTCAACCTTTTCTTCTTTTCTACGAGCTCTGTGACCCTTGGTCTCACCTGCATTCTCAAAGACACTGTCCCTCCTGAGCCTTTGGGATTATAAACTCTCCAAAGAGTTCCCTCTTTTTCCCTTTGCGATCTTTGCAGCTATGACCTGTGCGTAAAATCACTACTCCTCCTGAGCTTCTCTCCTTGAATCCTCAAAGGATTCTTTGACTTCTGCACATCTGACAAAGTCTTTGCATGCACAATGGTGCTATATCTTCTGAGATTTTCCTGTAGCATCGACCTATAAGAAATTAATCCTTTTTCCTTCTTCCTCAGATGGAAAATATGATGCCTCCTGGCACTCTCTTTCTCAATCAACTTGTTGCTGAGTCTGCAGGGTGTTCAACAACCTTGTGAAGATCCCTCCTTGGACTCTTCTATGTCTCTAAACTCAAAGAGTTCTCTCCTATGCTCTTTGGCACCTACTCAATGCCCTCCTGGCAGAGTGTCCAGAATCCTCAGTGATTCTGTTTCTCTGTGAACTCACAATAGATTTCCTCCTCAACACTCTGTTCCTGTGCTCAATGCCCTCCTAGTAGAGCTCTATAGAACCCTCAGTAGTTCTATCTTCCACCTGAACTCAACAGAGTTCCTCTGTGCACTCTATGCACCTGCTCAATGCCCTCTTGGCAGAGCTCTATAGAACTCCTCGGAGATTTTGTCTTCTACTGTGTCCTCCTCTGCATAGTCTCACCTCCAAGGTATTCAACAACCTTGAGGTCTTCCTCCGAGTCAATGATTTCAGTTGGTGTGCCCTCTTAGCACGTCCTTTTCCAAATTCCAAAGAATTGGATATGCTCTCTAAGCACTGACTATCAGAACCCGCAGTGTTCTATCACGCCCTCTTGGCATGAAGCCTCAAAGAACTCCAACCTGAAATCAAAGAACTCTACAGATAGCAGAACCTATCTGTCCCTATAAACGCGCATATACAACATACATTCACATCATAAATAGAACACACATAGACATTCACACAACACAGACAATATGCAGGAAAAACTACTCTGGTTTGTATTAATATCAAATGCCTCCTTTACAAGGTGTTCCTGAGCTCAGACTTTGATAGAGTCTTGGCTCCTTCTCTCTCTCTCAACCTACTCAAAATGAGATACCGAGCTCGTTTTACATGAGGGGACTCTTCGATCTCTTCCCTCCAAAGATACCTACCCTATTCAATTACATTAACTCTACAATTGAATGGGCTGTCTAGCCCAGATCGGATCTAGATCGCAACCTTACAACCATTAAGTCTATCTACATCTATGCATGTGCAAAGGCATGGCTTCATGGCTCAATGGCCTTACATACATTTAATTACATTTACATTCAAATTTTAAAATGTGAGAGGGCTGGTGCCTCTTCTCCTCATTGAATGTGTGCACTGATGTGGGTTGGCTGGCTGGCATGGAGAGATGCTCCTGCATCAACATGTAAAAACAAAGAAATAAAACTAAAACAACTAAGAAATAAATGTTAGAAAGAATGAAGAACTTATAACCATGAAAATCAAACAATGACCAACATAATGCTACCAATGGATCAATAGATTACTAGGAAAAGCACCGTGGAAAAAAAAAGGACTTATGAGTCCCTTCTTCCTCCTTGAGAGGGATCTTGAGTTCCCTAATGGAGAGATCTTCATACAATGGAAGAAATGGAAAATGGTGAAGAACAACAATGCCTATTCCCTCAAGAGGTGAGTAGAATGGCCTATTACAATGGTTCTTGAAGTCTTCCAAGAGAAAAGAGGATTCCCAAGGAATAATTCTTGCAAAATAACAATACTATGAAGATTTTGGTTTCTTAGCACACCCATGGCTCTTATTTATAGCAATCATACATGGAAAAATGTGATTGGTTCATAGTGTGAATAAGGGGCCTTTTAGGGCACCCTCTTGCCTTTGACCAGCCCCCAAGATAGATTTCACTCAGATATGAGTGTCAAATTGTGTTGGGGATCGGTCCATAAGTGGTTGAGGGGCAGAAAAGATCCATAAATGCATCATTCATAGAAGTGCATGGATTTTCTGGTACACAGTCACACATTTTGCGCATTGAGGGTTGTGTTGGCCTGCGCACACTGTGCATTGTGCACGTGCTTCCTTTAGTGAATCTGTGCATTTAAATTTTTGACCCAATTGTATAGTTTTTTGCCTTTTGAATGCATTTTGGTGTTGTTGTGAACTAATTGTTGTTGGAATTGATGTTTTTCTTTAACCATTTGTGTGTAATGTTGCGGACGATTTTTCAATGATAACAGATTCCCCCTAATGTGTGAGGTTAGGATCATACGTATAGCTGAAATACATCAATGTTTATTTTTCTGAGAGTGCCATTGTAATGAAGAGTGAAGAGAGGAATTGCAAGAGTGATCCGTTGGAGGGAGAGGGAAAACTATGGGACCCAAACCTTTCTCTAGGGAGAAAAAATAAAAATTGTGTACAAACGAGGCGGGCATGCCCCATGCTTGTGTCATGTAACCAAAATGTGAGATTGTAACTGATGATGTATGTTGATGTAGATAACTGTAGTGCCCTCAGGGGCGGTTGATAATGACAGATGATAGTTCTAAATGCTAAACAAACTCTGAAGTGAGGCAGGGATGACTGTAAGAATTGTCAATGAATCGTAGGCATTGATGGCCTAATGAATTCAGAGGTCTTTGGCTGGTATGAAACAACTGCAATAATCGCATAGAAGACCCGCTGTAACATGAGAGTTTGTTAAAGTTTAATTTTATGGGGGTCAATGGAATCAGAGAGAAATGATGGTTCTCTTTGTGTCCTCTGAGACTCCTCATTTTAAAGGTAATGAGAGTCAAGATATTTCCGCCCTTCTGGAAACTGTGCTAATGTCGATAGGAATGGAGACGCGACTCCAAGAAGCAAATTTCTTCTTGAAATCAACTAGTATGGTATCAGGTACTGACGGGTAACATGAACGAAGTCAATATTCAGGGAGACTCAAGACTTCCCGTGGTTGGGGAATTTTTGAAGGATGATTGGCAGCAACCGTAAAACTAGATCTAGTGTCAGGGGGATGACTAGATATGGGGTTAAATTATGCTAGAGGCTAACAAAGTGGACAAACTCAAAGATCATGGGTATATGTATTTGGGATACTCGGGGTTCATGAATGATGTCGATATGAAAAGAGATTGGATTCCCCAACCAAGGGTGACATGGGTTTCTTTTCCATGAAAAAGAAGGCCATCAAGGGTGACGACGAAAAAACTAAGTAAATGTTGGAAACAAAGGCTTTTTACAATTACCAAATAAATAAAGAATAATTTGGGTTGAGTATACAGATACATAAATGGGTGCCCCAATGAAATATGGCTTGTCTTGTTAGGGCGCAAGTTGTGAAAGAGAACTGGTGGAGGGTGGGGGGCCCATGTGTGGGTTTTTGTATTAGGTAAGTGGATGGAGGACAATCTGCAGATGGGAAAAATGATGGTGGATGAGATGGAGGGATAATGAAACTATGAAGGTGCAGTCAATAGAACCGAGATGAGATGAGCTAGGATTCCATTGGGAAGGTTAGAAATATGATGAGAAGAAGTATGGGGTTCATTATCAGAAGTTCATAATCCTATCTGGACTCCCATCCCGAGGAGGTGAAATTAGCATGAGTGTCAATGTGCCAAGGGGAACTATGAATGGGACAACACATGTGGGGGAGATTTCTATTGGGTGACAGTACCCAAATGTATTAGAGGTAAAGGAACTATAGAGCCAGATGTAAGGACCCTAAAGGTAAATGTCAGAGGGTATGACTGGGATATGCAATTGATTTACAGAGGGAATAATTACATGCCAGTGTTGAACACATACCTGAAGGGGATGTAATATTTCGGAACAAGTACCTGCACACATGAAAAACAAATAATCGACGTGAACAATATATGATGATAAAGAACATATAATAGCTATTTGATAAAATTGAACATGAGCATGAATACCTGAATGTGATGTGAGAAAAAATGCTCCTTTGGGGAGAAGTGCAGATGATATTGGTGATATTGTGAGAGACATGTGAGGTGATGGAAGATTGCGGGAGCTTGGGGATACCTATCCAGGAGTTGTGAGAGACAGGTTAGTGACCTTATCATCCTGTGTTGTGTGATTTTGAGGGAGGTTATCTAGGGACTGTACGGAGGGTCATACATGAGGTTAGGAGTGTGAAATACCTCTAGTGAGAGGAAAAGAACTTGATGATGGAGCGTACTCCATGGGAAATCAGGGGTAGTCATTTCCTCCAGGATATCCTCATTGGAGTGAAAAATGTGAGAGTACAGGGGATCTTGGGAGGTGACAGGGGGAACTGTCAATGGGTAGGTGCTATTGTCCTTAAGAGGTGAGGACACAAATGAGATATCATGTACATGGTGTGAGGGACCGCTGGTCATAAAGTGAATGTCCCGAGACTATGAAGGGTACCTCATTCATCGGGGACTGACGATGAAATATATGAAATATTAGTAATGTGAGCTGCAGTAGGGAGTGGTTGAGAGGGCTCTGGTTGAGATGTTTGGCATACTATGGCTAATTTTTGGTGAAACTGAGGTAGAACTGGGAAATCATGAGCGTAGTGGTCATATTCTGAATAGATGGAAAGAGAGAATTTGGTTCACAACCCTTTATTGTTTATGGTGGAGGAATCTGTAGTAGTAGTGGATGTACTTGGTGGAGTGGCGAGCAATGTGGTTTCTCTAGGGAGCTGGATCAGATTGCGTAACTCGAGAAGAGTAGGACATCTATTAGTGGGGTGTCCTTCTCTTTCGCATAGTGCACAAGGAGTTTGAACTCAGGGAGGAAGTGTATCTATGGGTTCTTTCTTCTTCCATCTTCCCCCAACGGTAGTGGTGGTGCTAACAGTTGGGCGTGAGGGTGGTGTGGAAGGATCCTGTACTGGGATTTTCATGGGTAGGCCCTCTATCTGAGGAGGGAGATATGATGTAGGAACCATCACGGGTGGATGAAAATACCATACAGGGATGGAGAGCACCATGTTAGGAAGGGTAAGGATCGTAGCTACCTTATATTCTTGGACTCTATGTGGGGGGTAAAAGAAGGGAATTTGGGAAATGGCTTGGGGGACTATCTCCCAAATTGGGGTTTTCCCTTGGAGGGGGGGGAAATATGGGATAAGTGGTGCAGTGGGGTTCTCAGGGAATTATTGAGGTAATAGTTCTCCAACTGGTGGAACTTCAATGTGGGGAGGGGCCTGTATGGGAGGATTATTGTCTTTGATATCTGTTCCATTAGAATATACTACACATACTTTTTTGGAAGGGTGTAGGAGAGTTGGTGCTCCATGATATGCCCCCGACAAGGATGGGTCCTTGAAAATTATGGGACCCATGTTGATGACTGAATAAGAATCTAAGCTAGTGCGGGCAAGGGGGAGAATGTTATCAATGTTGGAGGAAGTATTAGGCTCGTAATGTGTAATTTAGTCGATGGTAACGATTTTCTCATTGTGGGGGAACATCATTGTTCGAAATACAGAAGAGACTACCACCTTCATAGCATACATGTAGATACGTCTGAACAAGATATTGTAATCAAGTGGGGCATCGATAACTTCAATGTCAATGAGGATGGTTTTTCCCCAATTTCTATGGGAACATTTTGGAATAGCCCTTCAAGGGACGATGGTCGGCCGTCATAAGCTATAAGGGTGATGACGGATGGTATTAGATTTGCTGAGCCAAGTTTTTTCCATACGAATTTGGACATGATGCATGTGGATGCACCTTCATCGATGATAAATCGATGAACTGTGATGTTTTGGATCTTAACTAGTATTTGGAAAGCTACCAAGGAGGGGAGGCATGGTTCTCCACTATATAGATCAAAGGTCATGAGTCATGTATCAACTGGGTCGACTTCCCCCAAGGTGGAAAGAAAGGATTTCTGCTGAGTTGGATAGGTTTGGAGGACCTCCAATACAGACATGGTTGCAAGAGACTGTGCTAAATCGTTGACAAGACTATAGTTATGTGCTTCCCTAACATGAGGGTTATTAACATTCCATCGTAATGGAATGTGAGTTATACGAGGGTTTGGTTCAGTGTTAGGGCATGGAATCATCAATATTTGTCGGGTGGTAGCTGGAGCCACTTATGAGGTGGTTGGGGTAGATTCAGGGGGCATGCCATATTGATGACCGCATTGTTGTAGAAGAATATCTTCTTTGTTGGTGAGGAGGATATTTCCATCAGCTGGATTTCCAAGTTGAATGGGACCTGGGTTTTGTTATTGCCCCATTTTTGGTGGGTCAGGGTGTACCTCCTGTTGGGTATTCATCACACCTTGGTGTGGAATAGGGTTTTGCAACACGGTCGGAGGTGGTTGTTGCAAGTACTATTGTGGGGCCTATTGAGGGGTAGGTGGCACTGGAGGACGTTGCGCATTCATGGATTCTTTCATCTGTTTGATGTCAAACATTTGGGGAAAATGGTGAGTATAATGTCCATACTCACCATAGAGAGTGCAAGGGAAGTTCATCCAAAGATTTTTTTTGTTCTTCCCTAGTCGTTTTTTATTTTTTTCCCCTTGGGGGTTCTGGTTGCCCCCAACATGATGATTTTGTTGGGGGTTATTTCCTCCTGGTCCCGAGTTATTATTATTTCAATTTTTTACTTTCTTCTTGACATTATTCGGATGATGAGCTAGATTTGTCTTATTCAATTGTTCAAAAGCATGAATATGTTGAATGGGAGAGGGTTGAACAAAGTTAACATCGACATGTGGTTGTCCTTGTGGAGAAGCAACTGGCTGTGGAGGACCAGGAAATGGAAAATATGGATTGTTTTGGGGAGACGATCTATATGGTGTATAGGAAGTTGAAGTAACTCCACAAATGTTATGGTCACATGTAGGGGTTGGGGGTGGAACTGCACTTGATTGAGAGATAAGATGTATCGGGGGAACCGGTGGGGGTCGCCCCAACGGCTGAGGGGGAACAACAGGGTATGATTGTTGGTGAGTGGGGAGAGGGTAATAGGACGACACTCCATATGGTTTCGGATACTGAGGTGCACCATAAATAGGTGATGGTTGGATGTAAGGGTTGTGGGGTGTTGTTAAGAACCTGAATAGATCTACAAATATAATCACCACAATTACTGAATACAAAATAGATCCATAGAGAAAAGATAGAAGAAACCACACTTTATTATTACCAAACCCTTGAGGTAGGG
>ML779632.1:400682-425533 GCA_009831015.1 Picea engelmannii | reverse complement strand
TCACATGGGACCCTAATTTTTCGTCCACATACCATTTGGCTGAGGAACCAGTGAGAGTTCATTGAAACAACCTTAAGCGGATGGAATCATCCATGATTTTGTTTGAAGAGCACCATAAGTGGAAGGTCATAACATGGTTGGCGGGATCGTCCCCTAGTTTTCCTTCAAACTTTGGAATGTATGAAGGTAATTTTGTAGGCATATTGGGCCAAGTGGGATCATGCAAAATGGGATCTTTCATGAGTTTGGTTAAATCAAGAATGTTAAGGGATGTCAAGTATGGCATAGGGAGATTTGGTGGAGGATTATTTCCAACCATCATGTGAATAGGTAGTGGACCTGTCCCTTGAGAGAGATTTGGTGGGGTTGTACTTCTCCCCTGAGAAGAATTTTGACCCCTGCCTCCTTGTGAAGGAGAAATAGTGGATGGATAGCCTTGGGAATTAGACCCAAGCAATGTGGAACCAAGTAAAGATGATCCAAAAATAGTAGCACTCATAGGGGTGTGATATGGTTGAGCCGGTGAGTTGGAAAGACTAGGGATGCCTCCTAAAATAGGAGGGAGATTCTACAAGCCTCTGGAACAACAAGGATTTTGTGGGTCCCCTATGGTTTTCGACTAGCAAAGTGAATGTGTGAAAATGGTGAGAAGAGAAAAATAAATGAACAAAAGATTTGTATATTTTGGACCTTCACAAGATAGTATAACTCACAATTGCATGTAATCAAATGAGCATCATACATAAATAAACTGTAAAATAAACAATCACGTGGATAGGTGGATTTTGTCCATGTGGGAGAACAAATAAAAACAAATGCTTGTGTCCTAAAAGATGTATCGTCCATCCTCTCAAATAGAAATGGGCCTTCCAATAACACTCAACAGTGGGGTCTGAAGCCACCAGAAGAGGAACTAGTGAAGGTTGAAACAGTCAGTTATAATGAGGGGTAGAGGGTGCATATCTCGAAAGAGTTGGTGATATTTCCAAATAGCCACACAAAATCTGAT
Organism: Picea engelmannii; assembly: GCA_009831015.1. Classification (NCBI taxonomy): domain Eukaryota; kingdom Viridiplantae; phylum Streptophyta; class Pinopsida; order Pinales; family Pinaceae; genus Picea; species Picea engelmannii. The sequence goes on along the minus strand of ML779632.1, from coordinate 424,524 downwards.
GAAGGTGAGATTGCAGCCCACAATCGCCACCTGGGTAGATATCCTATGTTTGGTCAATAGATACCTCAGTCAAAGTGCGGAATTTAGATTTTTGGCCTCAGAAATGGGTCACGGGTTGGATTCCCTTCCAAGAGTTGGGTGACTCAAGGAGGGATGCGCAGAACAACTGGACCTCGACCTTTGACCCTTTACCGGTATCTCCCTACCTTATGGTGTAGGAACACTTGACTTGGAGGATTTAAAAGTTCCCTATTTCTCAAATTCTATTGTTTGAAAATGTGAGAACTAGATAATGGGGGGTTATTTGGATGCCTGCCCCCGAGATCCTACCTAGACTAAAAAATTTCTTTTGGCACCTCCTGTGGAGGAAACCTTAGTGTGTTTTTAGATTTTTTTTAGATGTGGTGGGATGAGAGATTAGGGGTGTGGACCAATCTCGTTTGAATTAATGGGTGTGGATAATTTCCAAAGAAGTAGTGAGACATTTTAGAATTCCTTTGGAGAAAACTTACTTCAACCTCCACTATTCAAAATAGAAATTATGTGTGTGAGGAGTGGCTTTGTGTGCAAGATAGTGACAAGTGTGAAAATATTTTTAATAAGTTAAGTGTGAGAATGTAACATGTGGACTTCCTGTGGTCCTTACAAATCTTCTTTACCTAGCTTACTATGTGTCTTTGGTACAACCTTGCAAAATATTTAAAGCCCTAAAGAACTAGCAATGTTGACATATGGGTCCTTTAAAAATCCTTTAAACTCCCTAAATGTTGTTTACACTAAGAAATATTTGAAACTGTCCTAGATTGCAAGCATGTGGGCATGTATGGGCCCATTACTTTGACCTTTAAACTTCCCTAGATTGTGATGTAAACTAAGAAATAAATTTTTAAGAAACTATCCTAAGTTTTCAACATGTGGGCATGTATGGGCTCTTACAAAACTTTAAGATGATTTCAAAAAACTAAGAGGAACCCCAGGGGGACTTTGTCCCCTCCTAAATATTTTTGTTAAGGGAGATGAAATGTCCCTTTAACCACCTTTCTAATTCCCAAGATCACACTAGGGTGTGAGGGAAGAGCATACTTGAGGGTCAAAGTTAACTTCTAGTCCCAATTTAAGTGATTTATGTATGAAAGAAATAACCTCAACTTAAAAGTTTACAAGCCAAATAAGCCATCCATGTGGAAACAAAGAAAAAGAGGAGAATATTGGTTCTTTTTACCCCCTAAGTGCCTATGTTAGCTAACCTTTCATATCAGAAAGGACTCTAAGTGTAGTATAGTTTCCTTACAAAGTGCATGAAAATAAAAATCTGAAGGCTAGGGGCCCTCAAACATTCATAAAAACCCTTACAATTTTTAAAAACTAGAATTATGCGTGGGTTACAAATTTGACAGATTTATAGAGGGCACATAGTGTGAAAAATGCGTAGTGTAAAGAGGCATGTTTCGTGCACAGTGCACGTCTGTGGGCAGGCAAATCCGTGCACTTCCTGTCATGTGTCAGGGGAGAAATTTCCAAGTGAAATACTCCTTCCCCAACTCTAAATTTTGACTTTGGCAGGTTGGGCTAGGCTGGTTTTGGTACCTGCAAGAAAAAAAAATCAAAATGAAGTGCTCTCTAAGCTCAAATAAGGAGGAATTTGATATCGATCCCCAGTATGGTCGCCAAACTGTTATGTTGGTTTTGTCACTTGGGTGAGCAAAACAACAACACTTGCATGTCTAGATGACCCTACTAGACAAGACTGAAGTTTGTGAGTGGGTTAAGTAATTCAAACACATGTAAAAACAAAGAAATAAAACTAAAACAACTAAGACATAAATGTTAGAAAGCATGAGAAACTTAGAACCATGAAAATCAAACAATGACCAACATAATGCTACCAATGGGTCAATAGATTAGTAGGCAAAACACTGTAGAGAAAAATAGGGACTTATGAATCCCCTCTTCCTCCTTGGGAGGGCTCTTGAGTTTCCTAATGGAGAGCTCTTCATAAAATGGAAGAAATTACAAATGGTGAAGAAAAACAATGCCTATTTCCTCAAGAGGTGAGTGTAATGGCCTATTGCAATGGTACTTGAAGGCTTCCAAGAGAAAAGAGGATTCCCAAGGAAGAATTCTTGCAGACTAACAATACTATGAAGATCTTGGTTTCTTAGCACACCCATGGCTCTTATTTATAGCATTCATACATGGAAAAATGTAATTGGTTCATAGTGTGAACAAGGGGCCTTGTAGGGCATCCTCTAGCCCTAGACCAACCCCCAAGCTAGATTTCTCTCAGATATGAGTGTCAAATAATGTTGGGGGTCGGTCCATAAGTGGTTGAGGGGCCAAAAAGATCCATAAATTCACCTCTCATAGAAGTGTGCGTCTTTTCTCGTACAGAGTCACGCATTTTGCACATTGTGTGCGCTGAGGGTTGTGTTGGCCCATGCACATTGTGCACTATGCACATGCTTCTTTTGGTGAATCTGTGCATTTCAATTTTTGACCCAATTGTATAGTTTTTTTCCTTTTGAATGTATTTTGGTGATGTAGATGGACTAATTGTTGTTGGCATTGATCTGTTTCTTTAACCATTTGCTTGCAATGTTGCAGACGATTTTTCAGTGATAACATAAATCTAAAAGGGTGAGAAGATTATGAAATAAAAAGGAAGTTGAAAACATTATGAATAGTGTGAGAAGTAAAAGTAAACCCATCGGGGCTATCGATGTCTACTGGTAGTGGAGCTATACTTGTGTGGTACTGAGGAAAATTTGTTGGGGCTATGGACGATCACTACCAAAAAACCAATGTTGGGAAAAAGAGATGAGGAACACACTTATGTAGATGTTTTCTTGTTATGGAAAGTGAAGAACCATGGTCATACCTCAACCAATATGAAGTGTGCAACAAATAAAATAATTTACCTCACTAATTGACTCTTTGAAAAGGGTGTGTTATATTAGAAATGTTATAAATATTAGATTGTATCTTTTAGAAATTTAGTGTCATTGTGATACCCATTATTATTGGAAAATTGTTTGCAGTTTGTTGAGCTTATATTTAAAATTAACATCTCAAGTAAAGTCCCTAGACTTCTATTGACATAGATAACTAGTTCTTCTAGTGTGTCTCCCTTTATTGAGGCCACAACAACACCACTTTACTTTTTATTTTACAAGCAAAAGGAAAACACCCCCTACTAAAATTTTCATCCCTAATGCCTAATCCACTACTTCTTGAGCTCAATGTTAATTCTTTTCCTACCTTGAGGGAGTTGGGAGTTTAATCTTGATTGATAATTATCTTAGATGGAGGTTGATTATCCCTTTTGATCGTATGATTCCAATTACCTTCATAATGCTTCTTGAAATATGATGTTTCATAAAAAATTGTATGATTGAATTGAAACGTTACCTTTAGACCTTATTCAGATTCCAAAGTGGTTGATGATCATATGTGGTAGTAGGGTTTAACATTCTAATGATGGTTTCCTTGAATGAGTTTGTTTTTGATGATTTTTCTGATTGACTAACTCAAATTATGCATCTTCCCTCTTACATGTTGTGCTTCATATTTTCTTCATTATGATTTCGCATGCAAACTCTACTCTTATGTTTTGAACTATAATAAGTCTGAATCGAAAAAACAAAAATCCTTCTTTCAAGTTGAGACTAGGCACATGCAATATCAAGATGATTATTTTTTAAGAAACTAATACTCATTTAAAAATTTTCTTGAAGGCGGGGAATATAATACTTATGGAATATTGGCAAGTCTTTTTTTATTGCAGGACTCTCATTTTTATATTTTGCAAGAGCATGTTTGTGGGGCCACTTCATTTGCGTGACCACTCCATCCCTGAGGTGTAAGTGGGGGAATCTATTTATCCTTATCCAGATCCTTGTCCTTGATTCTCACTCAGGCTTCCCATTATCAGGAAGATAATTACCTTGGCGTGCAGTTGCCTCAAGGTATGAAGCTCCCAAGGCTATCGGATCCACCTTTCCTATAGGCTTGTCCTTGAGCCTCTTTAGATTGATCTTTATCAGACTCCTTTTTTTATCTTCTCTCTGGCCAAAACCAAATCCTAGGCCCATTGAGATTCAAGGATGTAAGTCTTTTTCGTGTCATCGCCTAATGCTTGTTCGCTATCTGTCACATTTGTATCATGCATAGTGGTCTTTCCTAAGGACCTTTTCCTTGACTTGATCATATTCCCTCTCCCTGTGATATTAGAAGGACCAATATTTGAGATGCACATATTGATTAGATTAAAATATGTTGTGCATCTTGGTTGGTGTCGATCTCCTTTTACCATTTGTCACTACTTGTGACATTGATTCATCACATGAAGTGTCATATTCTTCCATTCATTGTTTTCCATTAATTGCAATTGACTGGCAGTGTTCTTAATTTCCATATGGAATATCTCCTCTCGTTAATGCTTGGTTTATCAAAACCCACCTTATATGCCTTATTCCTAATTTCGGCCCCTAGGTGTAGAACCTTGACTGGTGGAACCTTGACTAATGGAACCATGAAGGGCATGGAACCTTGACTTTGGTGTAATTTGGCCTAATGTATATATTATTTATTTCTTTTTATTATTTTTATTTATTTATTCCTATTTTACCCTTGGTTTTGGTAAAACCACATGGTTTATCCCCATTGTTTTCCACTAAAGATACTTTAGATATTTATTTTTACATAGGGGAAAACTAATTCATATTAGATATTTATATTTACTTGGGGTAGATATATTTTTACATGGATAAACCATTTTTGTTACATAAACAAACCATGTGTTACCTAGTGTGTTCATACCAAGACCTAAGGTGGAATATGTACATCCTTATTTTTATTTTTTTTAAATTTCATATACTCGTAAAACAAAACTAAAATAAACTATTTGACTTTTCATTCTTTTATATATATTCATTTATTTTTTTAATTTTAAATTTAATTTTTATTATGTTTCTCTTTTTTCCCCCTAAACCCTAAGTTGTACATACCCATTCTATTTTTCGTCTTTTGATTTAGTTTTAATTTAACTTTTTTATTTTAACCCTCACCAAAATTTCAACATAATTTCCATGAGACCTTCCCTAAGGTATTATTGATTGGTCCTCACATGTGATTTATGATAATTCACATGGGAAATTACATTTAAGACACACCTCCCTATTTTCATGGAACCCCTACCTCTCCTCCCAAAACAAATTTGAAACTTTATTAATTTTTTTAATATTCCCAAGACTAAGCCATAAGGAAATTCAATATAGCCTTATTATATTATTATTCAAATGGATCAATGGGAGAGCTCGTTAGAATGATCTATCCAAGTCTTTAAAGTATCCAACCTTGATGAGGAATATTATATGATTATATTGGTGAGAGTCATGGGAATCCTACGTCTTTGAAGAAGTTAACGTAGAATATTTACCAACACTCACCTCACCTCCCTTACCGAGGACCATTGCAATGTTTTGTTGGAAGATTATTATAATAATATTTTGGAGAATTTATCACATATGAATTATTTTACCAATGTCATCATCGAAGATGTGAGATGGAGTGGAAATCCTATGTCATCATTGAATAAGTTACTAAGGTTTACCGACAACCTTGACGATGACCTTGCTTGGATATATTTTCTTTAAAGGATTATTTTAATATATTCATGGGAGAACGTGTAGTATTATATTATTTTGGAAGACATGCACCCTTGGGGAAATACTATTAGATTAATAGTATTCATACACTATCAGGAATTACTATCGTGGTCAGGATTTACATTTACTAGAAGTTACCTAAACTTACCTCACCCCCAACCAACCATCCCGACGACCCATTGAATTTTTCATTATTTGAATATTATATATTGAAGAGCGTGCTCTCATGGAAGCGATTATCATATTAATATGTGTATTTCTATGTCCTTTGGATTTTTGTAAGCAATTTCCATACAGAGCCTTATAAAACATAAATTTAAATATAGAAATTCTATCATATTTTCTTTTCAGATCACTATTCAGCATAATAACAATGTTCAACAGAATTAAAAAAAAAGAACAGCATAATAATGAACAACATGTTCATCATAATAGTTATAAACAAAATAAGAATAATTAATAGTGGCATAATAATAATGATAATGAAACGTATCTACCTCAAACTAATGTTGAACTGAAGCTCTTCCCAAACTGATTAACCTCCCAACCAGCTAGGAACAACCTATCCAGCTCCCTAGCCCCAGGATTCCTTACGGTTTCCTGGCCCCTGAGCCCAAAATTCCCAGCAACACGTGCCCCCGTGACAGTCTTCAAGCAAGCTGCAAGTAAAACCAATAAAACAGATGCAACCCAAACTGTTCCTCCCTTCACCTTCTCCCTCTCCCCTAAATTTCTCCCCCTCCCATAGATTGAAAATATATCTTCCAAAAAAAAATCTCTCCCTTCCCGAGTCCTCCCCCTTCCTTATCTTCCTTCCCCTCCCTTATCCAACTGCCTTCCCCTCATTAATCATTCAACCACCTTATCCCCCCCCGATAAATTGGTTCAACTACCAATAACAATTATATTATAAAATAAGTCTTCAAAAAAAATCTATTTTAATAATTCATTAAACTAATATTTATTAATGATGATATTTAAAGAATTAATTAGGGTTGTTACATACACCCACCTTTCAAGAAACTTTTTCCCGAAGTTAGAGTAATTTACAATATAAGGGGAATGACACAAGGTGCATACATTCATATCCAAGAAACAACATTATCAGTAAGTAAGCAAAAGAAACTCATACATACTAGTGTACATGTGCAAGAAATGCATGTGTAGCTAGCACATACAAGTCTCGCGCATGTACTAATGACAATAATTATCACACCTATAATAATTCTTGTATGCCTCCAATCCAATCAACAAGACTATTCATTTTATAAAAGATAATAAACCAACTAAAAATTTTGCAAAATCCCTTAATTACAATAATTTAGCTCAACAATGTTCATTTAGAGAATTGTAGTTCAGTTAAGTGATTATGAATATACATATATACATATTTTCTTTTCAGAAGGGAAAACAATAAATTCCACCAAAAGGAAAATCTCCATACACTCTCAACTATTTCTATTCATCCTTCCTCCCTAACTTACGTCCATCTTCCATTCCTATCCTTCCTCTGTTGGACTATCTTGGAGCGTCAACTATATTGACCTAACTCCAGATAAAATCTGTAAGCGGAAGTGTCACTATCTTGACCAAGCTTCCCCAGCAGGCAACTGACATTCATCATCAGACGTTTAGGGGAGCGTGAGCTAACACCGTCCTCCCATGACTCCAAGTTTCAGAGGATACACGGTGGGAAATGCCTCCACCCCTCCTAATAGGACTAGGGTCCACACCCTACCATGGAATATACAGTGGCACTATGCTGCTGGGAATTTTGTCATCGTTTATTCAGGTTTAGGCAGTCTCACCACCTGAAATCCCGCACTGGTCCACATGTCATAGCAATTCATTTGAGCCAATATAATTTCACATACAAATATTCATACCATATTGTTTCTCGATCGGTGGTAATGACATCCACTTTTATTACCATTATCCCCTAGCTATTTCATATCCCATTGACCTATAGATTAGTCTATAACACAAACTCATACATATCTATGCATTATCATCATGTAAATTCATACAACCATAATCTCAATTCAATATCCATGTACCAACAACTTTAAATGTCAAAATTTTCAAGTTAGAAATAGATCTCATAATATCCCCATAATTCAATTAATGTTACCCGTTCATAGAGTTTTCATTTACATAATAGATTGCATCATATTCACCATCATTCACATAACGTTAAACATTCATAGATTTTACATTCACATAATAGATCGCATCATATCCATCATCATTCAAATAGAATTTAAACATTCATAGAATTTACATTCACATAATAGATAGCATCATATCCATCATCATTCAAATAACGTTTAAAAATTCATAAAGGTCCATACTTCTTAAAAGTTCAAGTGTATCATTAATAGTTTCACCATGAATAGAAAATAAAGGTGATTAGGCCTCAGGTAATCCTAGCCGTCTAAGTCAAAAGATGGTGTTACATACAACCAACCTTCAAGAAACATATTATCGAGGTGGTCGAAAAAGTGAGGGATAAACTCATCGTAATGTCCTGGCATCCTCCCAAGTAGCAGATCCTAGACTATACGTGTCCCACTGGACCTTAACTTGGTCTATCAGATGGTTCCTGAGATGTTGCAATATACGGTCCAATATGCATATTAGTTCTACTGTGAGGGTTCCCACGTCTGATACCTGCAATTGCTTCCAATTTAGTTTATGTGATTCATCAAGAACATAATGACATAGAACAGATACATGAAAAACATTATGAGTTTTATGCAAGTGGGGTGGCAATATGAGACGATAGGCAACGGGTCCAATTTTCTCTTAGATTTTGAGCGGTCCTATAAATCGAGGTGACAACATTATCCCCTTCTAGAACCGAATGGTACTCTTATTAGGCCTGATATGAATGAAAACATGATCTCCCACTTTATAACTTCAGTCAGTCCTATGTGCATCAGCATAACTTTTCTGTCTATCTTGTGCTTCCTTTAGTCTCTGCCTAATCTGAATCACTTGTTCCTCCATCTTTTGAATCAATTCTAGCCCAACTTTCACTCAGTCTTCTAATATTTCCCAACTCAACGGTGTTTTGCATGGCCTCCCATACAGAGATTCATAGGGTGGCATTCTGATGGAGCTATGAAAACTGTTATTGTAGGCGAACTCTATGAAAGGTAGGTACTTCTCCCAATGGGTTTGATTATCTATGAAATACATCCTAAGCATGTCATCCATGACTTGATTTACTCTCTCAGTTTCCACATTTGTTTCTGGATGATAAGTTGTGCTTAAGTTCAACTGCATCCCCAACACTGACTGCAAAATTTTCCAAAACCTAGAAGTGAATCTGGACTCCCTATCTGAAATGATATTCTTGGGTATCCCATGCAAATGGATGACCTCACTTACAAAACATCAGTGACATCGTAAGTGTCTCTAACCGGAATAAAATGAGCACTCTTGGTCAACTTATCAACTATCACAAGAATGGCATTGTGTTTATGAGATGTGAGAGGAAACCCCACAACAAAATCCATAGAAATGACTTCCCACTTGGACATAGGAACATCATGTGGTTGTAGGAGACTTGTCGGGTGATGGTGGTCATCTTTCACTTGTTGACACTCTAGGCACTTGGCGATGAAATGGACTACATCGCACTTCATGCCTACCCAGAAGAAAATCTTCCTCATGTCTGCATACATTTTATTCACACCCGGAAGTGCACAATAAAGTGATATATGGGCTTCCTTCAGTATGATGCTTCGAATATCCCCACCTTTGGGGACGTACATCCTTCCTCGATATCTTAATAGTCGGTTTTCTTCCAGGCTATATACTTCATACTTTGGATCTAATTTCCTCCCACTCTGGAGGTTTTAAGTAAACTTTAAATACAAATTGTCTCCAAGGAGTTGCGTTAATAGATGCTCCCTTAGATTGACTTTTAAGGTTACCAAGGAGAAGATACGTGGTCTCCTACTCAAGGCATCCACGACCACATTTTCTTTTCCCCTGATGTATGAAATACCAAAATCGTGCTCAGTCATAAACTCACTCCATCGCCTCTGCCTGGCATTAAGATCCCTCTGAGTGAAGAGATGTTTTAAACATTCATGGTTTGTTTTGAGCTCAAAGTTTCGCCCCACTAGATAGTGCCTCCAATGTTTTAGAGCTAGCATTACAGTTGCAAACTCTAAATCATGAGTAGTGTAAAGCTCCTCATGTTGCTTCAACTTCCTTGACACATATGCTATCACTCCTCCATCCTACATTAGCACGCCCCCCAACCCTTTCTTCGAGACATCTGTGTTGACTGTGAAGTCCTTTTCCATATCTGGCACTCATAGAATTAGTGCACTAGTTAGTAACCTATTAAGCTCGATGAATGCACTATCACATTCTTCTTTTCATTCATACCTGACCCCCTTTCATTGCAAAGTGGTGATGGGTTTCTCTATTTTAGAGAACCCTTCCACAAATCTCCGATAATAACCTGTTTGTCACATGAAGCTTCTTACCTCATGAGAATTTTTCAGCACCGGCCATTCCACAATGGCCTTTACCTTTTCTGGGTCTGTAGAGATTCCTTCACCGGAAATGATATGACCTAAATAGTGAATTTTGTTCTGGAAGAAGGAACACTTCGACAACTTCCCATACAATTTGTTCTCTCTGAGGAAGGAAAACACCACTCGCAAGTGTTCCTCATGTTCTCTTTTGTTCTTGGAATAGATGAGGATATCATCTAGAAAGACTTGTACAAAACTATTTAAGTACTTTTGGAATACACCGTTCATAAGGCTCATGAATACTACTGGCACATTGGTCAATCTGAAAGGTACTACAACGAACTCGTAATGCCCAAACCGAGTTCGAAAGACATTTTTTGGAATATCGCCTTCCTTAATCCTTAACTTGTGATACCCTGATCGCAAATCAATTTTTGAGAATACTACTGCTCCTTTCATCTGATCAAAGAGATCATCTATCCATGGAATTGGGTACCTATTTTTCACTGTAGCATGGTTCAAGTCCCTGTAATCTATACACAGTCGTAAGGAACCATCCTTCTTCTTCACAAAAATTACTAGTGCACCCCAAGGTGAGACACTGGGCCTTATTAGCCCTAAGTCGAGTATCTCTTTCAACTGCATCTGCAACTCACAAAGTTCTGGCGTCGTCATCCTATATGGAGTCTTTGAAATTGGCTCTACACTAGGTTTTAGCTCAATAGTAAAATCAAGCTCCCTCTCGGGAGGTAACCGTGGTAACTTGTTCGGAAAAACATCCTTAAACTCTAACAATACTGGGTACTGATCCAAGGAGGGTCCTTTCCTTTCATTCACTGCTTCCACTACATATAGTCGACATCCTTGCCTCATGCACTGCTTAACCTTCATAGTTGAGATAAAGCGTAGAGACACCTTTCTCCGTACACTGTGGATCTCTACTGGCCTTCCTTCATTGTCAACACAAAGCACCCTTTTTGCGAAACATTCTACCATAGCTCGATGGGATTCTAACCAATCCATTCCAATGATTAGGTCATACATCCCAAGAGTAGTGATGTATACCTTCAACCTGGTAGTACACACTCCCAGGTCTACTAGACAATTATCAATGCTAGGTCCTAGCTCTTGTTTTCCCCCCAAAGCCATCTCAACTTGTTTAAAGTCATTGTGCTCATAGGTTGCCAACCCACTCTTTTCTAATGCAGATGGTGAAATGAAACTATCTGTAGCACCAAAATCAAATACAATTTTAACATTGATATGATTTAGCATTCCTGGCGACTCCACCACCATGGATTGATGTTCTGCCTAGAGATTATTAACTGCTACATAAATCTGGTGGCTACCGCTTTCTCTTCCCATCGGGCCTTTCCTTCTCTATGCATAAATCCTTCTTGCAACTCTGGGCAGTCACGATGGTAATGGGGCCCTCCACATCCCCAACATGTAACACGAGATGGAACCTACACACTGCTCTGTGACGGTCTTTGAAATGAGTTCCTTCCCCTAGAACCCCTACCCCTACTAGCTTCTCCCTGAGGAGGTCATGGACCTCCCTGTGTCGTTGATGATGAATGGGATGTTGCACTCACTGTCATTGAAATACCTATGGAAATTGTCCTTGGCGTGACTCTATTACCATAAGGAGGTGGCCTAGAGCTCCCTCCCCTAGAGAAGGTCCTAGAGGCCTTCCCCACGACTACAGGATAATGTGGAAAGGTTGATCTCATACCTCCGTTTAAGATCATGTGTTCCTCAGCATAACGTGCATTTTCAACTGCTTCCGCTACTGAAGATGGTTTCCACATCTGTACCATGGACCTTATCTTAGGGTTTAACCCATAGAAAAAGCGTTTTGCCTATCGTTGATCATTATCCATGTACGAAACATATTTTACCAACTCCATGAACCTGATCTCATACTCTTCCACGATCTTGTTTCCCTGTACTAGAGAATGAAATGCTCCCACCTGTTTTTCCTCGTAGTAAGCTGGTAGATATTTCCTTTGGAACCTTTCCTCAAAAAATTTCCAAGAGACGATGTTTGGGGTAAGGTGAAACTGCCTCTCCAGGTTGCCCCACTAGTTCAAGGCACTATCCCTCAACTGAAATATCATTATTTTCACCTTTGATGTGGAAGCATAGTCTCTTAAGGTGAAACATCGTGTTATTCTTTCCAATGATGCCTTTGCACGTTCACTAGCACGATCCCCGGCAAACTATGGAGGTTTGATCTTTTGTAGTTCTCTAGTGATGTCCTCGGGTGGAGGCCCTCCCCCTGAATCCCTCGACGCTTCAGGTTTACCCATTCCATATGGTGTGGGATCCACTTCGATCCCTGCTGGTTGACGCCCCTTTAAAGTCTCATTTATGGCCTCCAAAGAGCACAAAATGAGAGCTAATTCAGGCAATGGTGGTGGCGGCGTTGGTGGTCCTTGCGACGATGCCCCTCAACCTCGATTTACTTGAGTCCTAACCATCCTGTATAATTGAATCTGCATCAAACCAAATGTTTTTCAGGGAAGAGTCTAAGGCAATTCACATTTGCGCAACTTATACTTGAAAACATGAGGTTAGGTGTAAGTTTTTTTTTACTTATCTATAAACAGACGTTACTCTCTTTAGGGTAAGTGGCTAGGTCAGGGTTAAAGAATCTAAGCTCGATGTCTTCGCCTAAAAAAACTACTAACTCTCTTGCCTCAGTAGCTATGCTATCACTGTACTACACTCGCCAATTTCTCTAACTTACCTTCTTAACGCGCATGAAGCCCCCACCATAATTTCTTTTAAAACCAGTTAATGTGATCTTGTACATAATTAATCATTAACCTTAATCATTAAATATGTACTCAATTATTAACATTAATTACTCACTTTAATTAATTAATCATTCTAATTAATTAGTCACTAGTTAATTAATCACTAATATCATTAGTTGAAATAAAATTTAAACTTTAAATTTAATCAAATTAAAAATTAAAAATTAAAAATTTACAGTAAATAATGATTTAAAATAATTAACTTTGCACTAAAAATACTTACTTTACATTAATTAATTTTCATTATATTACTTTAAAATAATTAAAATAATTACTTTACATTACATACTACCAATTAAAATTTTAAAACAATGTTTAAAAATAATTAAAATCAAACGGATAAAAAATAATAATAATAATTAAAAAAATAAAAAATAAAAAAAATCAAAGTCTGGCATCGTGGGTCCTCACATGAGGCCCACGTGACCCTCTTCCCCACTCTCAATTCCCAAACCCTACACCCACTCTTCCCTGACACTCCATCCCCAAACCCTACACAGAACATTCTCATAATTTTCTGCCACCTCTCCACTCTGCACTCTACCTCTTGGCAGGCTCGACTAATGCTTAGGGAATAACCATCGACCTATGGGTATCCTTCTCAAAGGATTAAATCCTGGTTTTGGGCGCAGTGATACACCATACATTTTATAGGTAGTTTAGTCTGTAAGGCCTGGTGCTTAGTCGTGGCCAGAGAAGCTAAAGGCTCGGCCCAATATTTTTTTTTTCTTTTCTGGTTATGCACAGACTATAGAATCCTTTGTAGGCTTAGGGATAGACTCGAGAGCTAGGTGTTGTGTGTTGAGACTCGAAACTGGTGTTGTGTTGGTGTTTGGCTCGCAGACTTGGAGATTTGCAAGCAACATAAGATGGGATATTGGACCTCATGGGCTCTCTCTTCGACTTGGCATTGCGTTCTCCTTCTAGATCTCAACGCACCAGTTAATGCCAAATCTCAACACACAAGTCACCAAGTAGAGCCCTAATATCAATGGAATGGAGGGCAATAGACTAAATCGAATAATCCATCCAAGGGTGTGTTAACCATGCAAATTTATTCCAAGATAATTTTGTCCGCGTATAAGTTACTTAACTTTGTATGCAACATGTGGAATGGAAAAGACTTGGCAGTAGTAAGGAGGTCGCGGATTCGAGCCAGCTGTCAAGGAGTTCAAAAAAAATAAACGGAGCCTTCACTGAATAGCATCCGAAGTGGGTTCCATGACCTCTCAATTGCCAGAGGTTTGAAGACGTAAGGTAGACTAGGGAGATTCCCTTGCATAGGAAGCTACCAATAAATAGGCTGTAGAATCAAAAGAAAAATGCATAGCTACAGCAGGGGTTAGAGAGTAAGAGTTCTGAAGCCCAAAGCCCAGTTGCCTCTATTGGGAAGAAGGTGAAATGTTTTCTCTGTTTATTTTTTTTTGTGAAAGCTCGGTTGTCTCTGTCGACGTGTTGAGAACATAGTTTCTCCCTCTTGGGTTCTCCCCCATGTGACTTGGTGCTTGTGTGTTAGGCTCTGATTTGTATGTTGTGTTATAGGTGATAGGGCTCAATAGCTATAGTAGTTGAATATTGGGTTTGCATGCCCAATAATTTATTATATTTTTTTTTATACCTTTATGCTTGTAGTGCACTGTTGAACTCCCTCCTCGGTGGCTTGGCGCATGGCGCTTGGCCCACAGTGTTGTGGTGTATTGTAGTGTTGGCGTATTGTGCGATTTGGTATTTAAACTAACTTTCATTGTTTTTTTGTTTGGTTCTTGGATCGACAACTTGTAGACTTCGACCTCGGTGCTTGGTGGTCTTAATTGGGAGATCGGCCTTTGGGCCAATGCATAGTGCAATAACAAGCCTCCCTCATGGGCTCTTCCATGTAACTTGCGCTTGTGCGCTCTACTTTATGCAATGAAATTTAATATGGTGTAGCTCTCGGATGCTTGGTTTGTGGACTTGGAGATTGGGTTTCTGGCCATATATTTCAATATCTATATGTGTCTATTTATTTATAGCTAGTATTAAAATATGTTGTATTTTTTTTTTTTTTTGTGTGCTTGGCTTGCAGGTTGGGTGGAGCTGGAATTGGCCTAGATTTATATATATACATTTATATACATACTCCTATATATATTTTCCATATATAAAGTATTCATGTGTGTCTAATCATTTATGTTTACATAACCCCTTTCAAGGATTTCACTTGTACAGGTGAAGGATTTCACTTGTACATGCCAACAAGTTTTAAAGTTTTAGAGGGTTTCAGGGTTGTTTTCCCAATTGTTGGAAAGGGTTTCAAGGGTTGTAATTAAAGGGTTTCAGGTTGTAGGTTTTCAGGGTTGTTTATAGGACACATAACATAGCTTTCAGTCAAGATTCAAGAGGATGGGTGGGTAGGTAGGCCCTTGGCCCTAGATTTTAAACTAGTGCTCTGATACCATGTGTAAGGACTATCCATACCGAGCCTTATAAAACATAAATTTAAATATAAAAATTCTATCATATTTTCTTTTCAAATCACTATTCAACATAATAACAATGTTCAGCAGAATTAAAAAAAAAAGAGAATAGTAATGAACATGTTCAGCATAATATTTATAAACATCATAAAATAATGAACAACAATATAATAATAATGATAATGAAATGTATCTAACTTAAACTGATGATGAACTGAAGATCTTCCCAAACTGATTAACCTCCCAGCCAGTTAGGAACAACCTATCCAACTCCCTATCCCTAGGATTCCTTACGGTTTTCTGGCCCCCGAGCCCAAAATTCCCAGCAACACGTTTCCCTATGAGATTTATCAAGCAAGATGCAAGTAAAACCAGTAAAACAGATGCATCCCAAACTGTTCCTCCCTTCACCTTCTCCCTCTCCCCCAAATTTCTCCCCCTCCCATAAATTGAAAATATATCTTCCAAAAAAAAAGCTCTCCCTTCCCGAGTCCTCCCCCTTCTTTATCTTCCTTCCCCTCCCTTATCCAACTGCCTTCCCCTCATTAATCATTCAACCACCTTATCCAAACCCATAAATTGGTTCAACTACCAATAACAATTATATTATAAAATAAGTCTTCAAAAAATATCTATTTTAATAATTCATTAAACTAATATTTATTAATCATGATAGTTAAAGAATTAATTAGGGTTGTTACAATTTTCCGTTGGCAAGTTACATTATTCTCAACTACAATTATTCACATGCCCATAGGAACTCATTCCCTCATAAAATGACCAGAAATTAGTTATATCCAGCCAACCATGGTTGTTGGTCTTCAACAATTCATTTTCCCTTCCCCATGTATTACCAGGAATGAGAAAAATAGTGAATTCAAGAGGAATAGCTCCAGAAACGAATTTGGTTCATAATGAAAATGGCCAACCCCCAAGACAAGCAAGAACAAGGATTAAATATCAAAATCACAATGTGGTATTCCCCAAGAAGCTCATGTAGCCCCCTCTTTCTCTCCAAAATTCCAAGGTGAGAAAAATAAAATAATTTCAAAGTGTAAGGGATTAGCTCCCTTATCTTTTCATGCCCCCCTCTCTCATGGAATCATATCCCCATATAAATCTTGTTCTTTTCTGTCTATAAGCTAGTGATGCATTTTATTATTAATAATGATCAATGTCTTGCATTTCCTAGGCACTTCGGCCTCTTTCCATTGTTTAGGAACTATGACCTCTTTCCATTGTTTAGGGACTCTAGCCTTTCCTTAAATAAACAAAATACATCAATAATTCTTGGGACAAAAAATCAGGGTACTAAATTCCCCTCCCCCTTATTTTGGCATTGTCCTTAGTGCATATAAAAAATATAAATAAAAATTTCAAAACTATTCAAAAAGTCACAAGTATTCTACCCACATGACATCTTCATGCTCCCAAGTAGCATCTTCATGACCGTAGCAGGTCCACATAACTTTTACCAGTTCTATGACTTGATTCTGGAGCACTTTGAATTTTCTATCCAATATACATAGTGGTCAGACTTGAAATTGATCTCCCTCTGGCTCTACCTGAACCAAATTCCAATCAATAACATGGTTAGGATCATGTACATACTTTTTCAGCAAAGATACATGAAATACATTATGCACATTCATGGAGACAGACAATGCAATCATGGATGCAATTGATCATATTCTGTCCAATATTGCAAATAGATCACAAAATCTGGCTGCTAGAATTGTACAAATTCCCAACTACAATGAGCTCTTCTTGGGATTCACTTTCAAAATTAAATGCTCTCCCACTTTAAATTCTCTAGTTGTCTTATTATTATCTACATTTTTTTTTCTATCTTGTTTTTCCTTCAAATTATGATTAATTCTAACCATTTGGTCTTCCATGTCCTTGAGAAATTCTGGCCCAAGTACCACTCTATCTGTTGGGTTGTCCCAACTCACTGGAATATTGCATTTTCTACCATACAAAGCTTCAAATGGTCTCATCTTCAAGGAAGCTTGATACCCATTATTATAGGAAAATTCAACCAAATGCAAGTAATCTTCCCACTTAGATGGTTTATCATCACGTACATTCTTAACATGTCTTCGATTACTTAGTTGACTCTCTTTGTCTTCACATATGACTATGGATGGTATGATGTGCTAAAATTCAGATTTGTGCTAAATCCTTTAAATAATCCCCTCCATAAATTTGAAGTAAACTTTGTATCTCTGTCAAAAACAATTGTCTTAGGTATGGCATGCAACCTAAAAATATCCCTGATGTAAATTTTTGCAATATTAGTTGTTGTATGCATGTAATTTTTATAGGTATAAAATGAGCAACATTTGTCAATTTATCCACAACTACCATTATTGATTCATTTTTCCTTGTTGTCCTGGGCAACTAAGTTATAAAATAAATGGTTACTACTTCTCATTTCTTCTCCAAAATTGGTAATGGTTGTATAAAACATATTGGGTGTCTATGTTCAACTTTAACTCTCTGAAATTCCATGCATATGGAAATAAAATAAAAAAAATCATTCTTCATCCCGGGCCAAACGAATTGGCTTCTTACTACTGCAATTTTTTTTTTTTGGTAACCGGGATGTCCAACAAATGGAAGATTGTGCATTTCCTTTAATACCAAATTCCTAAGTTCTCTGGAACTAGGAACATAAATTCTATTTTTATAAGAAATCCATCCTCTTTAATCTCATACCATTTGAATTTCTATTGTACATTCTCTTGTTGTAAACTCTCTTTTACTTGTAGGTAATGTTGGTCTGTAACAACAACTTTTAAAATTTTCCTTTTTAAATATGGCTAATGCATACTAATGGTTGTAGAATGAATGAGTGCATCAAAAACTTTGTTTTATTTTCCTTTGATATGCTTGATGTCAAAAGTGTATTCACTTAAACATTTCAGCCATATTGTCTACCTAAAATTCAAAGTTGGTTTCTCAAAAAGATATTTCAGACCACTGTGGTCTATTCTTAATTCAAATGTCTTCCCCATTAAATAATGCCTCCACATATTCAATGTGTGCACTATGTTAACAAGCTCCAAATCATGGGTGGCATAATTTATCTCATGTTATTTAATCTTCCTGGACTCATAACTAATTACATATCCATTTTGAGTGAGGAATCAACCAAGTCCTTCTTTGCATGCATCTGTACAAACCACAAAATTCTCATTTGGGTCAACAATCTTTAAAATAGGTGTACTATTAAGTAATTCCTTCAACAAATTAAAATTTTCTTCACACTTTGTTGTCCATTCAAATTTAATTCCCTTGTTTTGTAAAGAAGTGACATGATGAGAAATCTTAGAGAACCCTTCTATAAACCTCCTATAATATACAACTATTCCCATAAAATATCTAACTTATGAAACATTCTTTGGTGTTGACCATCCTCTAATGGCTTCAATCTTTTGTGGATCCACTATTATTCCATGTTCTGAAATAATGTGCCCCAAATAATGGATTTTCTCTTGGTAAAAATAGTGCTTACTAAGATTGGAATAAAGATAATGTTCCCTCAACACTTTCAATACCAACCTTAAGTGATGTTCATGTTCTTCTTCTAATTTAAAATAGATAACTATGTCATCCATAAACACAATGACAAAGTTATTAAAATAATTTATCAATATTCCATTCATTAAGCACATAAAGACAATTGGTGTGTTGGTCAGTCCAAATGGTACCACTACAAATTCATAATTTCCATACCTGGTTCTAAAGATTTTCTTACTGATGTCCTCTTCCTTGATTCTTACCTGGTGTTATCCATATTTTAAGTCTACCTTTGAAAATATCTTTTCTCCTCTTAGCTGATTAAATAGGTCATCAATTCTGGGTAGAGGGTATTTCTTCTTCACGGTGGATTTATTCAAATGTATAACATCAATACATAACCTCAATGTTACATCTTTTTTTTTGACAAAGAGTATTGGTGTTCCCCAAGGTGAAACACTTGGGAATATGTACCCTTTCTTCATCAGTTCCTCCAGTTGCATTTGTAATTTTGTTAATTCTGATGTACTCATTCTCTATGGTGTCTTTGATACTGGGAAAGCTCCTAGTACTAAATCAATAGAGAATTCTATGTCCCTATGTGGTGGTAATCCTCGTATTTCTTGGAATACATATTTAAAATCTTGCAATACCGCAAAATCCTCAAGGATTGTCCCTTTTCTCTTTATTGGTTCCTCCACATGAGATGCATACAATTGAAATCCCTTCCTAAAACATGTCTTTAGTTGTAAGGATGAAATATCCCTTATAGAAATGGGTATTGGAATTCCTTTCACAATGTTATGTTTTCCTTCTTCATCAAAACACGTAAATGTCTTGTTATGAAAATCTAGGACATCATGATGTTTGTCTAGCCAATCCATTCCAATTAGGATATCATAATGTAACATACCCATCAACCCCCAGGTCGGGCTATGCCACTTCAAGCCCACTTCTAGACTACTTTCGACTTCTGATCTAACTTTTAATTAATAAATATGCATGAAGTATTCACATGCATAGATCAAGATTCATGCTACAACACAAATAAATGAGACATATGTCATGCACAACAATAGCCAACAAGAATGCATATTATATATACGAGTTTCATAGATAAATAAATACACAATGTCATGAATACACAAGTAAATAAAACTATAACAGAATCAATCATCTTTGATGAAACAAATCACCAACTAGTTGCAGACCAAGGATGTTCCACCCAACAATAGACATTGTTATTCCAAATCTAAACAACATTGTCACCCTCGAGCCAGGGCTATGAATCCACAAGGACGGTTCCAGAGTCTCACTCAGCTTCCCAAACCGGTCAACACTCAATCTATCACATGATTTTCCTCACCCACAACAATCCAAAGTACACCAGCTCTCTTCTACCCAACCTAGGACAATGGACCCCCTTCTCTTCCATGTAGTCCCTTAGGTTCCCCATCTCCTTCTAGGGTTCTTGTGCATCTGATAAAGAATATCCATGTTGGGACTCTCAGTATTCACAACTATGAGAAAAGTTTAACATAATCCAAAGTATCTCAGACATGAAGGCCTTAATTCACAGCTAGAATACACCAATAGTCTCTACATCCAACAAAACCATGGATCCTCTTCAAAAATTGGTTTTCCCTTCCCAATCCAAACACAAATGAGGAAGACGAGTGGGTGCAAGAATGAGTCATTCCAGAATAGGCTGAAAGGTGTGAACAATGAAAAAAAATGCGCGAGTGAGTGAGTGAATGAGTGAAGGAGAAGAAACCAGAAGAACCCCCACCACAAACCAAACATGGGTTTATGTAATTATTGGAATTAAGGAACCACTTGGCCTTCCCCGCAAGAAGCTCATGTAATTGTTATTCTCCATTAAAACAAAAATGGGTAAATAAAATATAAAATAAATACTTTATCCCCTCAATCTCCCTCCTGTGTGCAATCATGGTCCCCTATAACTCTTGTCCTTGTCCGTCTAGAATCCATTGATGTGTTTATTATTAATAATGATCAAAAATTACATTTCCTAGGCACACTAGCCTCTTTCAATTGTTTGGGTACTCTGGCCTTTCATGGATTAACAAAATACATTATTTAATATGGGGCTCAAAACCCTGGGTGTTACATCCCCTCCCCCTTATTTTGGCACTGTCCTCGGTGCATATACAAAACATAAACACAATTTTTAAATTTATTCAAAATATTATGGGTACTCTGCCCGCATGGCATCTCCATGCTCCCAAGTAGCATCTTCAGGACTGGAGCAGGTCCACTAGACTTTCTTCATTCCATTCCTTCATCATTGAGATTGATTTCCTTCTATTCTATTTTTCCGCAAGCTTCCAACTTCAATAGCCAACATCTCATATGTATTATAAAAATACATTCATCATGAGATATTATTATAATAATTTCAATCATAAATGTCAAATATATTTTATACAGGAAAACATAGTTTCCAAGCATGAGATTCCTTCTCATAATTCATTTGTCTCTTATGGTTGTAGGAATCAATATTTATTATGGAATATATCAATTTCATACCCAATACCATTATTCTTGCAATTTTCTCAACCTCCAATCATCCAAACCAATTGTTAGCATAATCATGTAACAATTTGTAACTATGAATTTCTCAAATATGTTTTATATAGGAAAATAAAATTCCTAGACATGAAGATTTTGCTCATAATACTTGGCTATGTAGTTGTAGATATGATTCTTTATTATGGGCTTATATCCATTCCATATCCAATACCATTATACCTGCAATTCCTCAACCTTCACTCATCCAAACAAGTTGTCAGTATCATGCATATGTGTATTTTCATGGAAACAATTACAAAAATTCACAAAGTGATCTCAAAATTGTTTACAACAACAATTCAAACACTCCCATTAATCCAACTATTACTGGAATGAACCCATAATTATTTACACATGTATTATCATCCAATATTTTCTTTCTTCTATCCATCAATATTTCTATCACTATGTTCCCTTGATAGAGATTTTCCATATTATATAACTACTCGCACCTACAAATTCCTTGTTGCATTATCTAACATCTCCTGAAGTGTTTTCAACTTCATGAGTTAGCAATACTCATGGTATCATAATCATTTCTATTTTATATAATATATACATGCCTTCACCAAAATGCATTTCATAATTCTTGTAATACCACTTGTAACATTTTTAATAGTTCCAAAAAGTGAGCTCAGAATTGTAACAAACAACAATCCAATCACCTTCAACTAGTATTCATATTAAATATAATGCATCTATCCATCATTATGATTTTTAAGCACCACAGGCGTTTCATAATGCAAAAATTAATTACTAAATAAAATAACAATTGATATGCCAATACCCATGGCCACAACTACACAATGCATCCATGCATTGACTACATAATACCGCATAACTATGTCATGCATTCACCAAGGTGAGTTGAAAGTGTTGTGCTTCTTATATGATCAGTATAATGCACTCATTAATTATCAATCCGGGATTCGTAATCAATAGAGTTACAAGACACCAGTAAGAGAGGTAATTCTAATGTCACAAGTATAGAAATAAAACAAACTAAAACACACTTTGGTTTCCTTTCACAAAGAAGTTATCTACTCCATTGGGGTATATAAAAATATGAGATGGAGTTCTTTGATAGATAAATTATTTTATCTGACCCATAAATCTAACCATGCAATCACACTTCTAAAAAGGGAATCACACATCAATCATCAAGGCATAGCATGGGTAGTTCAATAGCCAACATATTGAGTATACTTTGGTTCACAATATTCTATTGTGAACTTCACTAGTTCTTTTCCAATTATGTTTGACTACTGCTGCCAACATCCATGTCCATTAAGAAAAATAAAATTCATAAGAATATAAACAGAGCATATGAAAAAACAGAGTAAACAAGGATCCCTAAGCAATCATATATTCAAAATCCTAAATTGAAACTATACTGCTATTATCGGGGAGAATCAAAGCCTCAACTAGTCTAACAATTATACTATTGAAATCAAATGCTAACACTAATCTATGATGATGTTGACCTTTTTTGGGTGGTGGGCCCTTGTCGCTTCAACAGGTCAGTGACTGGAGTCTACAGTAAGTTGTTCTTTAATCCACACATCACTCTTGCTCAAAACCTCAAAACATGAAACTATACTAACAACTCAACTCACATTCATTCATAACTGATCAGGACATGGGAATAAATAACATTCTTCTATTAAATTTCAATCTCAAGAGATGTTCTACAATATGTAACATTGCTTCACATGTTGTAATATGCTAACTCTCTACTACTTCCACCATTCTTTCCATGACTATTTAAACAGTCTTAGTCGTGAAACACAAGGAGGTGAAATCTTTCACAAATCAACAATTGTCAAATTTATATATTCAGTTACATATTTTAAGCTTCATCCTCATGACACAAAGTGTATGAGGATGGAGCAATAAACAAACTGGATTAATATAGTCTTTCTAGAACTTGAAGATTTCATAAACACTCAACAATTATCCTGGGCATGATCTGGAACCAATCTTAGCATACTCTGTTTTCATGTATTGGTACCATATCGTGACAGGTGAGATTCAGTAGATAGTACCGAATTCGAACAGTACGCAATTGGTTGGTACCAGACTAGAACAGTCTTCGATCGTTGGTACCGGATCGCGACAGTGAATGGTCTGTGGGTACCACATCTGAACAAAAGGTGCGCTTGGTACCAAATAGCTGAGCTAAAATAGAAGTGTTGGACTTCATCCAAAGTTCAAAGGCTACACGTGGAAATTTTAAGCAGTAGTACATGAAATATTTAGTCTCCTAGCTTAATAAACCACAAAAT